>JACEVL010000004.1:558806-568806 GCA_020284085.1 Aporrectodea caliginosa | reverse complement strand
TGAAAACTTTTTCAGCTAATGAATCAAGAACTTAGGAATGTGATTGATTGGTTTAGAGTTAATAAGTTATCCCGAACCTGAAAATCAATTATGTACTATTCTGCTCATTACATTGTAAGCACATTCCAGAAGCTAAAGAAACAATCTCTATAGACAATAATCTTATACCACAGGTAAATATGGAAAAATTCCTGGGAGTTTATGTGGACCATGTGGTGCATATTGAAAATATTTCTTGAAAAGTGTGGGCGTTTTTATCCCGCATTGCCTACCTACTACCGATCCAAATTAGGCTTTAGTCTTTATTACTCTCTAATTCGCCCATATCCTTCCTACTGTAATGTAGTCTGGGCCTCAAATTATGATTCTCATTTGGTTAGGTTAACCTTATTACAAAAAAGTGAGGCCATAATTATTTTGAGCAAATTATGTCTGTTGTCTTCTCAAGCTATGTTTCATAAATTGAACATTCTCAAAATTGAACAGATTGGAATTCAGCAGACTTCAGAGTTCATGTTTAAATATATGCATAATCATATGCCTGGGGCTTTTGTGGAGTTTTTAGCTTGACATCTCAATCAAATCCCTATAATGTAAGAACATTCGCCAACTATAGAGGTGTTGGTATATCAGAACCAATTAGCACACGTAAATTCTCAATTAAAACTGCCAGTCTGAGGACCTGGAATAATCTTCCTGTATCTATACATAACTAGAGCTTCTTGCACCTTTATGTTTTAATGTAAACTTTATGGTCACTGTTGATCCATGACTCTCTTCTCATCTCCTAATCTACTTTCTAACTCCCTGCCTTGTGGGCATATGCTGTGTGCATATATTGTGCTTGGTGCAGACACTCAATGTCTTTCAATTTCGATTTTAGTTAACTAGATAATAAGAAAGTAAGTAAGTACGTGCTTTATTGAACCGCCTGCAAACGCACTGCGGGAACATCAGATAGAGTATTAAATCACAAATCACAAAAATCACAAATGTCAAAAATATCATAAAATACAATAAAGCAGACATCTATGGATATATGAGAGTAAGGTTATAGTAAAAAGAAAGATCAGCAATAAAATCAATTAAATAACATACGCGTAATAAAACCACATCGGGTTAATGCGTCAGCATGTGGGATCTCACGGTTATGTGAACGAGGACGGAGAGAGTAAACAATGTTTATAGGAGGCAGTAGACAATTTAGAACATGGCTGGGGTTGTGAAGCACAGATGAGAAAGAGAAGAGTCAGCATGGCCACAGAGGTCATCGAACATTATCTGGTCGGCAGGCAAAAACTTTAGCCGTACCATTTCCGTATTATTGCATTAATACGCGCGCGCTGACCAGCATTGGCAAAGCCGTACCATGCAGGGGAAGCATACAGGAGGCGAGCCAGCGAGGTTGCCCGAACTACATAAAAAAGGCGCATCCCCGAGAGACCATGGGCAATAAGGATGCGTATCGCATAGAGGTTAACTTTAGAGTTAATTGGTTAATTGGTAGACATTATACATACATATGTATACATCATCATGTCATAATACCATGACTTACTTGGTAATATATTAAATGTATATTACATAGCCAGTTGCTATTATTTCTATGTAGGCCTATACATGGGTAACCCTGTCAGTGGGACTTTGGTCCCTTAAGGGTCTCTCTCCCATTGCTGCCTGTAAATCAACGAATGTCTTGATTTTGACTGTTATGTTATCTTGTGCAACAAGAAGTAATAAAATTTATGGCTGTGGTTATGGAACTAACACAATGGAAATTTACTCAACGTAATAATCTATATAAATATTATATATATATATATATATATATATATATATATAAATATTAGGGTACCATTCTTACACAGTAACACAGATAAAGTTTTCGTTCTTATACAGATAAAGTTTTTATTTTTATGATTTTAACAGCGCTTATGTGAGGTAAAAAGGTGCTATATAAACGTCTATATATGCATATATTTCTATATATAATGCATATATTTACGTAATTATATAGAAAGAGAGTTTTCTTCGTCCTTTTACTTTGTTGGTCTCTTACGTGACGTTACGTCATTCTCATTAGTTGATCAGTTGAACACCTGACCCAACTCAGCTAAATCTGACTACGTTTATCTCTTTATTTCTTTGTCCTCTGGCTCTTTGTCTTATACGTGTACATCTAAACACCTGTCTGCGTGTCAGACTGCGTGTCTGTGCATTTGTCAGGCAACTTGTATCAAGAGTTACGTATGAGCTGCTAATTAAAGGAATTCCTTCTGGAAGATGCTGATAACTGATTTATATAGCGACAGATTTCAAGTGGTGCATTAATTAAAACGATGGAATGACGAACGGATGGACAGACGGAGGGCGGGCGGGGGTGGATCCATCGACTGGGGCGCCGTCGGAGAAGGAGGAGGAAGAGGAAGGGGAAACTGGTAATCTAAGTGATGCAACCAGCCGCAGCAACATCGGAGCATCTGGCTGCAGTCAAAATGACATTCCGTGGACTGGAAGAGATGCTGACATCTTTATCTCGGTCCAGTGTCCGTTGAGTCAACGGCGTTGAATCGTCCGTCTTGAAACGAGAAGGCAACTCATCTCTGCCCACGTGATGTTGCTCGGTCATTCCCAGTTCTCTCTCTTTCATTATCAACTTATATGTTAGAAAATGTCTGTTCAGTGTCTTTCTGTACCTATCATATCGTCGCATTGTATCTGTGTTATTACAACTGTATCAGTCTTTCTAGATGTATGTGTTCCTATGTATTTATGCATGTGTTCAGCTACTTAAAAGCGTCGTTTGAGACCCAAGGTGCTTCAAGGACCAATTGAACATGGATATCTATAGCAGATGTAAAACGTTCAGCTTTAAAATGTTTCTTGAGCTCTCTGTGATGCTTGTGATGCATCTCATAGTGCGCATGCTTAATGCTATAGACTAGTCCAGAAGATGGTCCAATATGCGAGAAAATACTATATGCCCGCATGATCGCTCTGGGGAACGCGGAACCACCAAATCCCCATTGGACGCTGCTATACGCAGCGTTTAAAGTGAGTGGGTGCGTGGGAATGGCGTTCCAACTGCTCTCGAAATTCTTTGCATGCGTTCCAACTGCATACCATAGAACGAGAATTCGTGACTTCAGGCTTTAATATTCGTAAATATTCGTGAATATTAGGGTATTTCTAATATTCGTAAATATTCGTAAATATTCGTAAATATTCGTTGATGACGTCACTGTTTCTGCTTTGTTTACAAATTTAAGACTAATAATTAAGAACATGTGCGGTGGTTCCCTATACTTAGTCTGCTCATCTCTCTCTGTCTCTCTCTCTCTACCATCTTCTCTCCCGTCTCTCGCTGTTTGTCCGTCTGTCTCTGTCTCTCCGGTGTCTCTACCCTAATCTGTCTGTATACCCTAATCAGTCTACGTTTTAAATGATGCGCGACGCCTTAATTGGCTTGTTTTATATTATGCCAGTGTCGTCTGACGAATAATGAATGAACTGTCATAAAGTCGTTGGCCTAAATGCGTTTGAAATAGGTGGCATTGGCGCCAAATTCATAGCTATGCCACTCGCTATAATGTAAAGTATAATTTGCCCACCTTAAGTGTGTACTTGGCTGAGTAACTGAGATATGTAACTGATCTTATGCATATTTTTTGTCACTGATTTTTTACAATTAATCCTAGATTTTCAAGAATTAGGAATTAAAAGAACTAAAAAAATTTAATATTTTTAATATTCGTTGGCCAGTTTTAATATTCGTCAATATTCGTCAATTTCTAAAAATCTTAATATTCGTATATGCGCATACTCGTTCTATGCTGCATACCATGCAATGGAACCCTGGCAACGCATACGTTCCAACAAACTCTTCTCTGTAGTTCCCACTGTATGTTTAACCACTGCAGCCTGTACGTGACGATCGCCAACCATATAATTATTGGAAACACGATAAACACGTTCGGACGGTTGATGATGGACTGATTCTTCTCGTACATTTACGTGTATGTGCATGCATGTATGTATGTATGTATGTATGTATGTATGTATGTATGTATGTATGTATGTATGTATGTATGTATGTATGTATGCATGTATGTATGTATGTATGTATGTATGTATGTATGTATGTATGTATGTATGTATGTATGTATGTCCTGTATGTACCGGTTGATATAATTATGATGCTTCTACGATATTTTGGATGAGTTGGCTTGTTTGTTTATGTCCGAATCAGAAGCTACATCAGTTTTCCCTCTTCTAACTTTCCCAATCGGTAGATAATCGTAATTGTAGATGCAGTCGTAAATGTAACTGTAATTATAATTACAGTTGTAACAGAGCATCATGTATACCAGACGTCCATTGCATCATTTCGCTGAGTCCACCCTCAACATTTGGCAGCCATCTGGCGGACGACCGACGCCACGACCGAAGAAGACGAGGAACCTTATTTCGGAGACTGGGTGTCCGCCGCGCCATAGCACTCGGCAAGGGAAGGAAGGGCGGCCGCTGCAGAGCGCCCTTCCTGCTGCGCTGCATTAGCAAATTAGGTCCTGTTTACCGTTCGTCTCGCCAAGCACAAAACAGCAACTGGAAAGGAAGCAATTCAGGTCGGTTGCAACACCAGTCGGTCGTAGCTGGTAGTTGAGTTTCGTATGCAATCGCTGTAATACAGACATCCACGGCTCTGGTAACCGTATACTGGCAAAATAATCCAATTTTCCGGGTTAGAACTGCAGACGTCGTGAGATTACAAACAGAATCTCTATCGATTCACGTTGGGAGAATCGCACGCACGTAACGCCCAGGCTGCTTCCCAGCTGCTCTAATGGCATCCTCCCGCTCTCATGAGGCGGCCGACACGCTCTACCTGCCCATTGCACCCACCGCTCCTAGAGGAACCCACCAAGAACAAAGCAAATTGGCAAAAGGAAACAAAATCCAATGATTTCCCGATGTTAGCAACCTTTGAACAAGCGGAATTGATTCGCCGAATAAACCGATGTTGCCAATTCATTATCTGGCCTGAACTTTCAATTTGCACCGTGCTCTTAGAATCTGTAGAATTACATGAAGTATATCAGTGTCGCTCTGACATCAATTATGGCTCGCTCAGATGTTCGACTTGGCATTCTTTTGGACCATTTAATTCTCGTTGCTTAATGCGTCTTGAGTCTTAATTATACATACTTCCCAATCGTACGTTTCATAAATAGAGAGATACCTTGTTATTATTTCTTCTTTTATTGAAATGGGGGCCTTACTTAGCGGGACCTAGGTTCCTTTTAGGTCTCCCTTATTGACCCTTCTCTCCAGTCCTTATTGTTCTTCCTTAGAGATTCCTCAATGCATTTACAATTGTCTCTAACTCAATAATTTTCGGTTGATGTTCAGAATACTTGTATTTTCATATCATTTGTAATTGCTTCTGGACATGATGGTTCAATAAAAAAATGATTTGATTTGATTGATTATAATCTATTCGTATCAATTAATTGTAATATACCTAAGTATATGTGACCACGTTGAAACATACATGGATACATAATACATGAGATTGCGATTTTCAGATAGCTTTCTGTATAGCATTTCTGAGTACGAATATCAATACTACATTTCGCCTAAGCTACACAGCACCGAAGAAACTGTTACAACTTCTAAAGAAGTCCTAGTCTGGACTCTACCAAAATGACAATAATGGAGAGTAATCTAAGGCCATCCTATACCAAATAGTTTACAGATAACTAACTATCAATATGGTTGATCGTCGGTCGACTAGCATGAAAACCACTAAATGTTTAGCACTCTAGCATTCTTCTCTATCCCCTTTCTTCACTTTTGCAATCATTGTTTAAACTATAAGTCTGAAAGTTTGACTGTATATTTATTTGTCTATCACACTAGCTAAAGGCTCGTTAATGCAACACTGTAGCGAAATGAAATTTTTATTGAACGTTCTCCTGAGAATTTCTAGGTCAACGCTACTATTTTCAGCTCGATATGTCGTTTAAATTTTGAGGTATGGACATTTGAAGTTTACATTAAAAACCCGTTAGAAATTACGCTCGAATCCCATGGCAGCGCGTCCATTCGCTAGGGGGCGACAAGAAATGTTACACAACTAAAGCAACCTGGCGAAGCCGGTGAGTAGGCCTAAAGGAAAGGCGCGTCATCCGAAGGCGGGGCAAAAAATGCAAATCAAGCAAAATAACGATATACAAGGTGGAGATAATCCGTGCGAAGCCGGGTACGACAATCTAGTATACCATATATACAAACCCGGATCTCTATAAACTTAGACTGCTTATGCCTCGATCAGCCGAACCTCTGACCTAGTGTATTAATAAAACGGATTAAGTTTGAATCCGTCTTCTAAGAATTGCTTATGACCACTTAACTCGCATTTCAAAGTGTCAATGATATTGTTTTTGCCGTAACTAATTGCCACACGACTGGCAAACACTGCAACTCTTTGCCTCGACGGGTGATAATTACTTGAGCAAATACTTAGGACAGAACCCGGATGTTTCATGATATTAACTACGACCCTTCTATTCATAAATGTGGCTCAAGTTAATTTATATCGCTCCAATTTGCAAAGTATAACACTCATCAGAACGTCAAAACAGCTTACTTACTTCATCACTCGAATCTACACTATGATACATACGTACACATATAAACACATTATATACATACGCACATACATACATAAATAGTAAAATACAGACAAATATTTACACTAAGATACATAATATACACATACATGCCAATATACAAACACACTTACATGCATGCATACATCAATCAATCAATCAATTAATCAATTTTGTTTAATTGTTTACTACAGAACGCCACAGTGCGACAACAAGAAAAATATTAGCCAAATGAAGAGTCGTTCTAGTGGACACAACAGGGGATGCCCAAAATGGACCATGGTCCCGTTGAGTGGGACCCCCTAAGTATTATGGAATAATTCATGAAAGCATTTTGAAAGACCAGTTGTGGATAAAACAGAATTGTTGAAGTCACTCGACAAGACCAGACAAAAACAAACAGCGTCTTTCCTTAACTACAAACGGATGCAACAACAAACATAATGATAGTAACAAGTTAAATCAGAAATAGTTTAACATACATACATACAGGCATGCACACAAACATACATACATTACATACATACATCATACATACATACATGCATACATACATACATACATACATACATACATACATACATACATACATACATACATACATACATACATACATGCATACATACATACATACATACATGCATACATGCATACATGCATACATGCATACATACATACATACATACATACATACATACATACATACATATATACATACATAAATATTACATATATACATACATACATACATACATACATACATACATAAATACATACATACATACATACATGCATGCATACATGTATAGTCAGATGACCATCTATAGCTGTGAGTTTAGAGAACCCGATCATGTTTAATTGCAAACGTGTAACCTGACCCTTCTATCTAAACTGAACAAGGTGCATGGGTAAACATCACGGACGTTTCAAGTTCACCCTCTGCCATCACGCGCACCGACTTCCATTTCCTGTTCCCTCCGCCCCACACTACCCCCACTGCCCCACCCCTTCACCCCAACCCAAACTAACTATAATATATACTAACTAATTCTCGTCTACTGCGCTTTATAATCCCTTGCTAACAAGAAACAACAACTAAATCGCACCGTGTGCTGGGAGAATTAGAGAATTAGTTGGCCTGTAATGTAATGTAATGACGACAATTTCTATATCATCGTTAGTAGCAAGCAACTTCTAGGATACTTCACACACACACACACACACACACACACACACACACACACACACACACACACACACACACACACACACACACACACACACACACACACACACACACACACACACACACACACACACACACACACACACACACACACACACACACACACACACACACACACACACACACACACACACACACACACACACACACACACACACGCACACGCACGCACGCACACGCACACGCACACGCAGAGTAAGAAGTTGCAAAACAACAATTATAATAGGTGCATATATAATAAGGCTATAAACTTGTCGATCCGCCTCCGACCTTCATATAGCACATTAGCCAGATCTAGCACAACCAGAGTTGATATATATATTCCAGCCTCGGCCTATACTCCCTAACCCAACTCGATTCGAACATCGTTATTATATAGCCTAGGCCTACCAATCTCCTCTCTCAATTTTGTGTTCAATATATAACCATAACCATAACCATAAATTTTATTCCTTCAAGTAGGCAACAAACAATTAACTTCACAAATATATTACAGGATCGCCAACAAAAAGCAAAGGGTGAGAAACCTTAAGGGACCAGGGTCCCGCTAACAGGGTTACCCATGCATGTACATGGGAAACGTAGCAGCAGGTTATGCATAAGGGTACCAAAAATTGTAGAGCTTAACTAGTTAACTAAATATCAAAAATTACACACAGTGAGTGTCTGCACCGAGCACAGTATGTACGAATTTGAGCATGTACGGCAGGTAATAGCAGGGGAAGCATGGTGGGAGTCAGGGATCCACAGTCAGTAAGTGATGACGGAGTTTCTTTTTAAATATTGAAATGCTAGGAGAAACACGAATGGCGACAGGGAGATTATTCCATGTCCTGGGGCCAGCACTTTTGATGGAGAATTTACGTGTATTCGTTCTAGTGGCAATTCCTCTATAATTGGAAGAAGTCCGAACATTGTAAGGATTAGATTGGGATGTCATGCTAAAGAAGTCAGTAAAAGGTATACAGGCAAAAGATTATGCATATATTTAAACATAAACTCTGAGGTCTGTTTAATTCTAATCTGTTCAATATTAAAAATGTTCAATTTCTGTAACATGGCCTGAGAAGACAGAGAGTTCAAGTTACCCAAGATAATTCTGGCAGCTCTTTTTTGTAATGAAGTTAACCTAACCAGTCGAGAAGGGTAATTAGAGGCCCACACAACATTGCAATAAGAGAGATAAGGGTGGACTAAGGAGTAATATAAGCTAAGTCTAATTCTAGTCGGTAGAAGGTGGGCAGTACTGGCCAAGATACCTACACTTTTCGCCACTTTCTTAGAAATATGTTCTATATGTACCTTCCAAGTTAAAAACTGATCTACATACATATACTCCCAGGAATTTGACTGAAGTTACTTGGGGTAAAGGTTTGTTATCCATAAAAACTGTTCCTTTAACTTCAGGAAGAGGCTTTCGATGTGAACAAAATAATACGTAATTAGTTTTATTGAGGTTCAGAGATAACTTGTTCACTCGAAACCAATCGACCACATGCTTAAGTTCCTGATTCATTGTTTGAAAAAGTATGTCGTATGATTTGTGAGAAGCAAAGATGTTTGTATCATCGGCAAAGAGTACAAAGCGCAATATTGGGGAAGCATTGGGAAGGTCGTTAATAAAGAGTAAGAAAAGAAGTGGTCCAAGAATAGACCCTTGTGGCACCCCAAATTTGATTAGTTTCAATTTCGATAAAGAGCCATTACATAAAACCTGTTGCATTCTATAATTGTCTAGGTAATTTCTGAACCAATCCAAAGCAATTCCACGCACACCAATATTTTGTAATTTGCTGGTGAGTATGTCGTGATTGACCGTATCAAAAGCTTTTGCAATATCAATAAATATACCTAATGCAAATTCACCCCGGTCAATAACAGATGATATATTATCCTGAATATTTAAGAGCGACATTGAGGTTGAATGACCCGGCTGGAAACCATGTTGTGAAGTATGTAGAATGTTCATTTTATTAATGTAGTCAAATAGTCGAGAATACATAACCTTTTCAAGAAATTTGGAGAAAAACGGTAAAATTGAAATGGGTCTGTAATTGGTTAGTTCCTCCTCTTGACCCTGTTT
>JACEVL010000004.1:471306-551306 GCA_020284085.1 Aporrectodea caliginosa | reverse complement strand
AGAGAGAGAGAGAGAGAGAGAGAGAGAGAGAGAGAGAGAGAGAGAGAGACAGAGAGAGAGAGAGAGAGAGAGAGAGAGAGAGAGAGAGAGAGAGAGAGAGAGAGAGAAGCCTGCAGTCGAAAACAAAGCAGAGACCGTGATGATTTGAAACAAAGTATCAGTCGGTTACCTGTGCAGCAAAGACCTTTCTCAACAATGCATCAGGCTGGACACGTAGAACATCAGCGCAGGTGTTTAGGAGAAAGGAAACAAAATACCTGTATTTACAGGAGAAGCAACGCGAACGAGATAGCAAGACAAGATACAAGGATGTAATATATATATATATATATATATATATATATGTATATATCAAAAATGCAGAAAAGTTTACTTAGCATGAAAGCCGAAACAGATTCAACTGAGCATCTAAGAATAATGAAGCCAGCAGAGACAGACTGCAGACAGACAGACAGACAGACAGACAGACAGACAGACAGACAGACAGACAGACAGACAGACAGACAGACAGACAGATAGAAACAACGCAATAGCAGTAAACATGAGCCAAGATAAGATAATGAAAACTAATATTAGGACTCTTGATTGAGGAGACTGTCGTAAATAAAAAGTAACAGCTTTCGTGTCATTGTGAGATTTATTATATGAGGCAGATGGAGACCTCGTGTGTGTATTTCCTTTTTAACGACTAGCTGTGTGGTAACAAAGACCATTAGCGTCGCCCTCCTCCTTTATCCAGGCTTGGGACTGGCACTGTCAGAAAGCGAACAGTGGCGGAGTCTGATGCACACAGACTGATAACAGTGGGTTCAGCCAATCGCAGCCAACGAAATTTGTCAACTGTCGACAAACGAAGTATCGCTTTCTCATCTTGCAACAGGATACAAACTAGGGAGAGAGAAAGGCCGGATCATCCAGCCCCTACATCATCCCAACCACCCCCCTCCCATTTCGCGGAAATGGGGATCAGCTGCACGTGGTGGGAACCGCACAGACGAGGGAACGAATCCATCAACAGTCACAGCCAATCTGTGAAACATCCAAAGCACGCGTGGACTCCTTCCGTGATAACTCACACGGCCAGCATTACATTATTAGTCTTAACGCGACCCCCTTCCTCCTTCCTTCGGTCCGTCACGATGGGCGTGGACACGGCGGTTAAGAATCCTCCGACAACACACTCGACGCCGCAATGATCGACAGACGGGGGACGCAGACGACGACGAAGGGACTAACGGTCGATGATCGACCCGAGGCTACAGCGGCGTTGCATAGCAGCGAGCCCGGCCGCACTCACCGGCAGCCGAGGCCACCGCCGACGCCCGGCCACCGCCGCCGCTGCAGATATATGCTAAGCGGGCGCATGCAGTGCAGTCAGCGGCGGCGGCGGCGGCGCTCAAGTATATGCGCTCATCTGATATACACGTCTTGGATATCGCCGCGTCGACTGTGATTGTCTCTGCCCGGTCGGTCAGTGTGCGTGTCTGCTACACGCGGATATATATTGTCGGCGGGACCACGCGAGGAATCGCAGTTCAGTAGAGACAAACGTAGGTGGCGTTTGTTTTGACGGAGGAGCTATTGTACCATGGACTTAACGCACGAAACGTGAGATTGCGTTAGACAGTGTTTCAGCGTTTCCGGAGCGCTTGCAATCGGAAAGATACTCGGCGCTGCTTCCGTTATAAGGTTCTTCGAGGTAGGTCTATGATAAATGGGTCCCCACTTTTTAGCTTGGGAGGGAACGTGAAGGTATTCCCTCCCCGCAATTTTTTGTTCGGCAAGATTAGCTCTGCTCTAGTCTTGTTGCTCTCTCCATTCCGAAGCTATAGGTATGCAGCAGGGTGAACAAATAAAAAAATGTAACACTAACTCATTAGTGGGAATCAGTCGTTAGTCGTTAACCGCTGGTGGCAGTTGGAATATTGTTTTGTTTAATTAAATAATTACGACTCCTAGGCAATGCAGTTATATGGGGCTTCCTACTGGAAGTAAACGCGTTTTGGAAGGGGCAGTTTTCCCTCCCCACATTTCGGAACAGATTTACGGCCCTGGCTTCCGTTATAAGGTTCTTCGAGGTAGGTCTATGATAAATGGGTCTATGTGCTGCCAGCGCTAGATGGCGCTGTTGACAAGGTAGAGCGACAGATTTATGTCTAGGCTATCTGTTATGGGTGACTGGAGTGCGGCTAACGATCATTAGCTGTCCATTAATACAATGCAACTGAAGAAGATATGGCTGTAGGCTACTTGTAAGACGTTATGTGCTACCTGTATTATGCTCTCATTACCGACAAAATAATGTAGATCTTCTGCCAAGAACTGCAATGCTATTTGGTCATACTGTGCTGCACAATATGTGTAGTAGTTTCAGTTTAACGACACTGTGTGATAACAAAGATCATTAGCGTCGCCCTCCTCCTTCATCCAGGCTTGGGACTGGCACTGACAGAGAACGATCAGTGGCGTAGTTTGCAGAATATGAGAGAGAAATGTTAGGCTTTATAGGATGAGCGTCATTGCTGTTTTCTGCAAGGTCAGGGTCGGGAGCGCCTCTGAATAGAGACCTTGAAGGGCGCTATATAAATTTCGACTGATTGATTGACATGCTGAGAAGCGTTGCACTGCAATCTTTTACACGGGGTTGTAGGCTGATGTTGTACTACTATAGAAGGCACCATGCTTTAATAACTTATGTTACGGTTCTATAGACTAATTACAATGCTAATGACAAAATTAGGCTAATAACTTGAAACGATTAATCAGCCTCTGTCAATTCATCAGACAATTCATTTAGAAGATTCCTTCCATATCGGTATGTGCCCTAACGACTCTTCATTGTGTACCTAATACACAATGACATTTCATGTTAGCTTTACTCATTCATCCATCCATACATCCATTCTTTTATTCATTCAATCATTCACAGTTTTATATAGAGCCTTCAAACTGTACCCTCATCAGTGGCTCCCAGTCCATGTTCCACGAAAGTGAACAGGTTTCCCGTCTTGATAAAGGTACATGTACTGTCCATAATCAGAATGACGTGTAGATCTAGAGGGGGACTAATCCAAGCAGGTGTCCCAACTCCTGATGAGGCAAGACGTTGCATAGAATAGACAAGACTAGACTAGACTAGAATAGAATAGAATAGAATAGAATAGAATAGACTAGAATAGAATAGAATAGAATAGAATGGAGTAGAGAATTGTAAACAATGGAGCATGTGCTAGAGTAGATTATTTTGCAGGACAGTGTGGAACAGAGTAAAATGAATCAGAATATTGTGTAATGGTTAAGAATACAATAGAACAGGATGGAGCAGTGCAGAATTAAAGAGTATAGAGGAATATAGTGTCATACCATATTGAGCCTCTGAGTATAGACTTCTTGAAGGGACGCTGCACAAATTTCCGGAATGAAAGAATGATTACATAGCAGAACTCAGAACTTGACGTATGTAGACCAGCATGAATAAAACATAGCAGTGTGAATGAAAAACCCAATGGAACAAAATAGAATCGTAATTAATAATTTCTATCGCGCTGTCTAATGCACCAGGCATCAACCGATGGCACACCAAAACAAAGCCACAATCAGGTTGATATCCAGCAGAAAACCATTCCCCGCTAAGAATATTGTATTGTATTGCATTCAAACATAAAGCACCCCTAGTAGGGTGAATCTTAGGGAGATGTGACACTATCGGCACTTATGACGTTCATTTTAGACGGCTACTGCATCCTTGTCAATTGTAGCTTTCAGTATTGATGTTGATTGATGGAGATAATAATAATAATAATAATAATAATAATAATAATAATAATAATAATAATACTAATAATAATAATAATAATAATAATAATAATAATAATAATAATAATAATAATAATTAATAATAATAATAATAATAATAATAATCTTTCTTTATTGAAGCGCCTGACAAACGCACTGCGCTGTACAATCTGTACATTTACATGTTATGCAATTGAAACAATTCACAAGAACACAAAATCATGACAAATGACATAAGACATAAATCTTAACTACTAACAGAACAGACCGCCTGCAATATACGGCGCTAATAGCAGCCTACAAAACATACCGTTATGCAACTATACTGCATCAGCATGTGACAGAATCTTTCCGTTGATATATATCTGCCTGCTTTCTTCAGCACCAGTTGACCCGTCGCTATATATTGATCGGCCGTGCACATGGCTGCTCATCTATTTGCTCAGGCCGATGACACATTAGCAGAGTTTTCGGATTGACAGGAAACTCGCTAATGTGCTATGGCCTTCAGTTCAGCTAATCGTGTCAAATTCTCGCAGCGTTGTTTGTCGTCTCCATCCCCCAGCATTCCTGCTCCTTGGGAACATCATGACAACGACCCGCGACTGACGATTTTGTCACTTGCAAACTATGCAGTCCATTGTCTAAGAGACAATACAGACACTTAGAGTTTCAGTTGTCATGGATACCACGCAAATCATAGCCTCGCAAGTCTTGTACTAAACAACTGTATTGTAATTTTTGAATCACGGAGTCTATAGCTTAACTGTCTCTCGCTAAAGACTCGGCTTTTCAGTATATGATAGAATGGTTAATCAGTGTTAAGACGGTGGGCGTTTGTTTGAATGCTTGCCTTGCAATTGTGGAACAGAGGATTAAATCATCTATCTGAAAACGGTAACCGCTGTAAGACCTTGAGCAACGCAATAACTGCGTGTCTCCATCAGTTGCGAAGCAGAATACTTCCTCAATGAATTAACACAATAGGCTGTAGATCCTTATGATAGACCAGGCTTGCATGACAGGATACAAATTGCCATTAGACGTCACACATTGACGTGAAGTGCCACCATACAGTGGCGTACCTGTAGGAGGTAGTATATGGTCTTCAGCCCATAAGACAAGGCACAAAAGTTGCGCATCCAAATTCTAAGCTAAATTAAAAATGAAATATCTACTTTCTATTTTCCTATCAATACACGTCCCTCAACCATGCTGGAGGCAAAACATCCACTCTACGTTTCTCTTGCTCCGCCTCTGTGTACCACTCACTGCCATGATAAGCCATATGCACAATGTACAATGTACTTGTATATAACTAAACAATTGTTATTACGGCTTACAAGTACCTCACAAGCGCTCTGCATTCGCCAGTCTAAGTCATTACACACAAAAAGTTAATAGCAAACGTCCGAACATCGTCCAAAGCACTCATAAAAAAACACCCGAAGGAAAAGAGAAACAACTCCAAGAATTCATCCTGGGTCGGAACGAACAGAAATTATCGCGAAATCCGCACATGACCAACTAATTGAAAAAATTAGACACTAGTTAAACATCCGTTCTTCGCCATGTGCTCTAATATGGGGCTGCTACATTTCCGTGATTAGTCAAAATATTATAGGCCGTGCATTGCCCTGAAAGGCTACTCATTGCAGCGATAGGCTTTGCTATGCCATAACGCACAGCGCACATTGCCGTAATAAATCATGCAGTACATAACTGGTCACATTTCCGTGACACGTCACACTAGGTGTCTGGCTGAAGGCAACGGTGCCTGCGTGTTCCTTGATATTAGACACATTATGTGTAATTGTGTGCATGCTCTGCCTGACAGGGATTGAATGTGGCAGCGTTAATAGCCGTGCATTTCGAAGTGCAGTTTCTGAGAAAACGTCACATGGACTGGAATGCTTCATGCTAAGAGGATCAGCAGTTGAGAGGCAGCTCACACGCTTTTCGGTAGTTGGCGCCACTCTTGAGTCTCCTTTACATACGCTGATGTTGCTGTGGCTGCTTTTGACAGTGATGATGCTGACGATGATGATGACGACGACGATGATGAAACTGCATTTACTGCCTCTCCAATCGATTTCTGTGTCCATCGAGAGTGCCAATCATTGATTGGCACTGGTTCCACGGGTGCTGAGTACAAGGACGATGTCAAAAGCCACGTTGCCTAGTATGCCCTTCCTCCCTCCCTGCTCCTTCCATCCCTGCTTCTCTTGTACTGTACATCCCTCCGTCCTTCTTCCCTCACTTCCTCCGCTCGCTCTCTGTTTCCCTTCCTCCTTCCTCCAGTTTTCATCCCCTTCCTCCATCCCTCCATCCTGTCTCCTCATCAATCCGCATTCGTTCCTTGTAACAGCCGAACGCCAATAACAATCAAAAGGCATGAGATGCATGGATGGTGGTGGTAATGTAGAGCGTACGGTAAGGTAAGAGCAAGTTAGTTCCTATAGTTAGCGAGTGGTGTAGTGCTTTCGAGAAGCACTAGGAGAGTCTCTGTTAAGTGCCCAGATACCAGTGCATATTTTAACGAACTACTGGTACAAATGTCCCAAGTTTTAGGATATGTCCCACCAGTTTTAGGATATGTCCCAGTAGTTTTGGTGATTTGTCCTAGGTAATACTATATTACAGTAGGAGACTTTGTCCCACCAGTCAGTTTGAGGAGGAGGGGAAAATTTTTGGTGGAAAAGACTCGTTCGACCCCCCTTGAAGCACTTCAAGCAAGAACTGTAATTACTAGCTCCCTGGAAAAATTTATGATAAAACATATGCAATGCCACCCCCCCGGTCGTCAACTTTTCGAGTCTGTTGGACCGCTACCCCCCGGTCGTCAACTTTTTAGAGTATGTTGGGCACTTGCCTGGTGTGCGGCACGGCATGGTACAAAGCATGAACCCTACTACTTACGCCACCCAGTGGTCCCAGTAGTCAAAATCCGTTAAAATATGCACTGCCAGATACACGTATGCATACATACATGAAAGATGCGTACTTTAAATTCTGTGCATTTGTGTTAGTAACTTGGACAGCGATGTAGTCATGGCTTACAACATTTGTCACATAGACAATTGTGTAGTTTAACAAAGAAGATCAGAGCAGAAGTTGATGCTATCTAATAGGCAATGCTGTTAAGGAATGATGTCTCTAACAGACACCTGGGGCCTAGTAGGTCTTCTGCTGAAGAGTAATATACATGTTCTCAATTACAGTCGTGTGTCTTAAGCAGGTAGCTAAACAAAACTGACTGTAGACCATAAAGATAATAATTATGCCCTATTACCAGACGAATAGTGGTTACATCGGTGTCCACCCTTACCATATATTACTCGCAAGAATGTGCAGTATAGTTTTGCCATAGAGGCGACATAATTTTCTTTGAGTTGACATCAGTGAATATACATACGTCGGTGTGTGCTTTATGGCTAAGCACGTTTTTATCTCTGACAAGTGCTTGCTGTACAGCAGACATTTACCTGCAGAGTGCATGTATATTATCAGCGGAGATAAAACAATGGACAATGACAATGTCCTATGACAATGACAATGTCCTATGGCCGTCTCAAGATTCTCAATATCTTTATCGGAAAATTACTTACTCCATCTTGAAGTACGACTGTCGATTTATTTAAGACAAATACGAATGAAATGCTTGAACTTGTCAAGTGTGAACTTAGGCTGTAGTGTGAGTGTAATGATCAATGTGAACTTATAGGCTGTAATGATAAATGTGAACTTAGACTGTAGTGTGAGTGTAATGATAAATGTGAACTTAGGCTGTAATGTGAATGTAATGATAAATGTGAACTTAGGTTGTAGTGTGAGTATAATGTTAAATGTGAACTTAGGCTGTAGTGTGAGTGTAATGATAAATGTGAACTTAGGCTGTAATGTGAATGTAATGATAAATGTGAACTTAGGTTGTAGTGTGAGTATAATGTTAAATGTGAACTTAGGCTGTAGTGTGAGTGTAATGATAAATGTGAACTTAGGCTGTAATGTGAATGTAATGATAAATGTGAACTTAGACTGTAGTGTGAGTGTAATTATAAATGTGAACTTAGGCTGTTCTTTGAGTATAATGATCAATGTGAACTTAGATTGTAGTGTGAGTGTAATGATAAATGTGAACTTAGGCTGTTCTTTGAGTATAATGATCAATGTGAACTTAGATTGTAGTGTGAGTGTAATGATAAATGTGAACTTAGGCTGTAATGTGAATGTAATGATCAATGTGAACTTAGATTGTAGTGTGAGTGTAATGATAAATGTGAACTTAGATTGTAGTGTGAGTGTAATGATAAATGTGAACTTAGGCTGTAGTTTGAGTGTAATGCTAAATGTAGGCTATGTTGTGAGTGCAATGTTGAGTGTAAATGTGTAGCTGTAGTGTGCGTGTTACGTGTAAATCATGAATATAAATCCATGGATTTCTTCAGCACTGATTTTGTGACAACGAATCGAAATATCTGACTAACATCTCAAGTTCCACGTGGTCACCAGTCCGGCCAAAGAATTCTGGAACCCTTTCTCATCCGCAGACAATGGACCACCACGACCATTGTTCCACTACTCTGCCACCCGGTGGTGCCAGGCATTGTCACCGCCGCAGCCCTCACCCGCCCCGACCCTCTCCCCCCCCACCCGAGGGACAAACAGTTTAACCGTGAAAGCCCCGTCGTCTTGTAATGCAGAGAAGGAACGGTCGCCCTTTGAGAAGATTAAGCGTCAAAGGGATTCAAGCGCTTAATGGATCGACCAACAAGACAGAACTGAAACGGTCGATTGTACGCATCCACTTCACCGTAAATGCACAATTATCCAGCTATACACAGGCATACTTCATATATATATATACTTCATATATACATATAAATATAAATATATATGTATATGTATACATAGGCATACTTCATACAAACTTCATATATACATATAGACCTAATTATAAATATATATATATATATATATATATAATAATGTATGTACGTACGTAGGCTTATTATGTGAAGAAATTAGTTTACATATTATAAGTATATTCAGATATTTTACGTCCATACTCCATACGTGTATATTAGCATAATTATGTATTCATACGTCGGCATAGTTTTATATCTATAGGACTAACCCCATATAATATATATATATATATATATAATATATATATATATGTCTAATCGCATGTATATGTATGTGTGCATGAAAATATATAATGGGGAGAGATGGGAGCGATTGTGTGTGCTTAGACGCCTGCGTTGGTACGTTTGAAAGGGTTGAGTCTTTCTCGGGGGTAATAATGGACCGTTTGGAGCGAAGGGTGAGAGGACAATAGAAGAACGTGTTCGCGAGCAAATAATTACTCGAGCTATCTCGGCCACCGTTGCTCAGGAGATGACGGCCTACCCTTCCATTGGCGTCTTTGCCGCGACCTCTAGGGCCTACTCATGTGTGGTAATTGACATAATGGGGTGATGATGTGAATACTGACGATAATGATGATGATTATATTGACAATGATGATGATGGCGAGCAACGGTGAATGTGATTATGATCATAACGATTAATGTGATGATTGATAATGATGTGAGTTAACGGAACGTATTCAAGTCGCTTGGAGAACATTTATTCGTGCCCATCGGCGGCAAATGACTGGCGTCAGGAACTGATAATTATGATGATGATTGAGGCTGCTTAAACCTTGGAGTGTGTACTTTCGTATGTACTGGTAAACGATTGCATTAATTAGCCTTTGTCCCTATCTGCTATTTCTGTAATTAATGGGTGACTTCGTGTCATAACTATGCGGTTCCCTCGACATATTATCATAATTTATATCAAAACAGCTATCATGGTGTAAAACGTTCACTGAAGACTTTCCGGATAAAGGATTTACAACAGGTGGCCTTAAATATCTGTTGCAAAAGATTGGCATATCTGGAAGTTTCAACATAATAAAAAAAATTTAAACATATGCATCATTTACTGTAATTTGTTAAGAAGTTTATTAGCCTATACTATTATGTCGCTTGAGACGTCGCCTGGGCCATACCGTTACCTGTCTGTGCTCTACAGAACTGCTTAGAGTTCAGATTACTTTCACGTTAGCGTACTTTTTTGTCCAACTATACTTATCGCTTGATCAATTCTTTGACGTGAAGTAGTGAAAATTGCTAAGACCCTGTGGGGCAGGTCCATGCACGACCTCTGTTGAAAGTATTAAATAATGAAACATAGGGGGTGGGAATATTGATCTAACCATAGTAGGAGTAACGATTAAAAAAATTAACATGATTAATCGATTCTTCGCAACGTGTATGATATTCACTGTCATCTTTGTTGGCTTTCAGACACAGCTGACAATCGACTGTTGCCAAGAACCGCTACCGTTTCTTTAACGTCCAAACTGTACAGTGAACTCCATCAGTCGCAGGTCCAACCGACCCATACTTGCAACAAAAGACAAGGCATCAAGTAGAGGTCGCCCATCGAACGGAACTCCGAACAGGTTCCTCTGACTAACTGACCCTGGCCGGCGCTCTTCAGTTCTCTGGCATCGTCAATGCCAATCGCAGAGTCCGTTCCAAGATACATCCACCCGACCCTGTAGCCTGGCTATGGGGGTCCGCGCCCGGACCGCCCTTGCACGCGGTCCCTGGAACACAATCTCCGTCTGCCTGGGTGTCTGCACGGTGGTCTACATCGTCACAAACCTCGTCCTCATGAAGCGATCGAGCGAACTGGCCGGAAGGTCAACCACCGGTGAGGTGAACAGTCCACTCCTTGGTGGAGAAGACGAGGAGGAGGAGGGCTGGTGGCTTCCTCATTCGCCTGGAATTCAGGTGGAAAACGACCTTCACCTTCGACATCTCCTCGGCGAGGACTTTCCGTCGTCTAATGCCACTCCCCTTCATAGACTGACGCCGCTTCAGCTGCGTAAAACCCTCGAAAAGTGGTCCAGCTGTGATCGCGTCAACCGTGTTGAGAACCTCACGTACCTGGCTTCCGGTTGGACGAAGGCCGTCTACCGCGGCAGACTCGACGGAAGAGACGTTGCGGTGAAAACGGTCGACAGGACCGGATATGACGTCAGACGGTGCTTGAGGGATGAGGGACTAACATCCGGTCAGTGCCAGAAGAAGGCGGAAGAGAAGCTGCTCAAGGAGGCGTTCATTCTCAGGACTCTCGACAATCCACACATTGTTAGGGTGAGCATCAGACACGACTGCATACGTCCAGGCGCCGTTTTCATCTATCTATCTATGGAATTTATATAGCGCCTCTTCAAGATAGCTACTCAGAGGCGCTCCCGACCCAGGCCCGGTCAAAGAGGAAGGTCTTAAGTAGTCTATAGAACGATTCAGAGAGGTCTTCATCAACAAAGGCCGTCGTTATAATAATGATGATAATGATGATGATGATGATGATGATGATGATGATGATGATGATGATGATGATGATGATGATGATGATGATGAAGACGACGACGACGGCGGCGGCGACAGCGACGACGACGACGATGACGATGATGATGATAACGATCATCATGATCATGATTATCATCATCATCAGCAACAACAACAAACACCAACAATATGTCGTCAGCATTTTCTATATCTCACCATCCTCCTCGTCGTCATCATCATCTTTGTCATCATCATCGAAATCTTCAACATTATCAAATATTATCATTAGTAATCGTTTGGTTATCGTCACAATCGTTGGTAGACTTCATCTTCATCATCTTCATAATCGTCATCATTGTCATCATCATCTTCATAACTATTATCTTCGTCATCATCGCATCTTCCTTAGACTCCATGTTCTTCATTTCGTGGACCGACGTAGATAACATTTTAGCCTCAGTAGATCCATTATGTAGCGTCAGTGAAACATGCTCAGTAAAATCTGTGATCTGTCTCTCTTCATCATTAAGAAACTAACTAGTCATTGAATCTTTATAGAGCGCTATATAAATAATAATTGGTTAGCTAATAGCTACTTAAGCTGGAGTTACATGATTCTATCGAAGTGGATCAACTGCATATCGGCACTTTGGTGTTGTCATACATCTGTACATACATCATCCAAGTTTGGTGCTATAAGTTGTACGATATATGAAAGCGGCATTCTATAGATTCTACAATTAAAATCACGGTGAATCTGAACTTGGTAACGTAGATATTTATTATTTGTCAATGAGAGAAACGTTAAGAGTCTCTTTGTGAATGGTTTCAGCTTCGTGACGTCTGTATTCCGTCAACAACATCCGCCGGAAACGAGGTGCATTCTGGGCCATCGCTGGTCACAGAACTCGGCGAAATGGCCGACATCATTAGACTTCTGCAGATGTCCTGGGAAGACCGTCTCAGGGTAAGACATCACCAATAATAAATTATAGGAGGATCCGCTGGTATACGAACGAATAGTATTTGCGTAGTCTACATGCATGTGTACTACATGTTTGCTTGTCTGTGTGTACGTATGTACATGCATATATTATACATATATATTAGTATATATATATATGTATATGTAACGCTCTTCAGAATTGTTTGCCTAAATTTGCACTAAATTAACCTCGATACTGTCAACTGGCAATTGGATATATACCCGCATGCTCATACATCTTATTCATGCGTGTGACGGTAAATATTCATATAAGGGTCTATATGTAAAATGCACACATGTCCTATTAGAGTCACTATGAATAAAATATACATACAGATATATATATGTATATGATTTGTATACTATGTGCTTAATAGACCATTTAAACTGATCTATATTTGTCGGTTGTTTTGGAAACCAACGCGTTTCGCGGATGTGAAATTTGCCATTACATAATTCCATGTCCCATAGCCTTATAATACTGCTATGTTATTGACAGACAACTGTCCCGTTATTATGTTCTATAATTATGTCTAAATTACTTTGAATTGAACTCATGTGTTTAGGCCTAAACACGTGTAACTAGATGCATACATACGTATACATACGTACATACATTTCTGTACACACATACATACATACATGGAGGCAAGCATCCATGCATACAGACGTACGTACGTACGTACATTATACGTAAAATATTTACCTACATGCATGTATACATACATACATACATATCCACGACAGACATACATACATTCGCATGTATACATTGCATACGTACACACATATATTCACGCATACATAGATATGTACATACATGTACATACGTGATGCCTGAGCGTACAGTCACATCCATATGGCACACGCCCGAACAGATCCGTTCGGTTGGTAGGAGATAAGCAGCTGTGTATTTGGATTGATACAGATTGCTTTGTAACTCTATAGGAGTCCGTATCTCGTCGGCGGCATTTGGGAACGTGGACCAAGTATTCAGAAAGAGTGCGATAGGACAACAACGACTCTGATCTCTATGGGCTATCTCCATCACAGACAGACAGACACACGGTCCAAACAGACGGACAGGCAGACAGACAGACAGACAGTCAGTCAGAAAGACAGGCAGACAGATAAACAGACAGACAGACCAGACAGATAGACAGACGGACAGACAGATAGACAGACAGTCCAAACAGACGGACAGACAGACAGACAGGCAGAAAGACAGGCATATAGACAGACAGATAGAAAGTCAGACAGAAAGACAGACAGACAAATAGACAGGCAGACATACAGAAAGACAGATAGACAGAAAGACAGACAGACAGACAGACAGAGTAGGCATACAGACAGACATATAGACAGACAGACAGACAGACAGACAGAAAGACAGACAGGCAGACAGACAGATAGACAGGCAGACAGACAGATAGACATGCAGGCAGTCCAAACAGACAGACAGATATGCAGATAGACAGACAGAGTGCTGAGAATGCTCTTTCTCTTTCAATTTTTTAGGTTGACTGATTACAGATCACAGATATCAGTTTCAACATAAAACATCAGTTTAAAATCTGCCTCACTGTTCGCCAAGTATTAGTCACCTCCTCCTTTCAATGGATAGTTTCTGTTTAGCGATGTTGTGTCATATAGATGATAAACGTCGCCCTGCTGCTTTATCCAGGCTTTGGACTGGCACCACCCTCTAACGTCGCTCTCTTTTTGTGTATTCTGACTTGGCACGACCACCATCCTCCTTTCACTCTAGTGGCCATTAATCGCCTTCTGGTAGGACTCTGACCATCGCCATCTTCAGCTTTCATCATCATCATCATCATCATCATCATCATCATCATCATCATCATCATCATCATCATCATCATCATCATCATCATCATCATCATCATCATCATCATCATCATCATCATCATCATCATCATCATCATCATCATCATCATCATCATCATCATCATCATCATCATCATCATCATCATCATCATCATCATCATCATCATTGTATTGTATCTAAAGACTCTAAACATCCGTGCCATTTTCAGCTGTCGATTGGAATCCGTTGGTTGGTTCTTCGTGTGTGCGTGGTCCCGCCACTGGTGACTCTTTCAGCTTACTCTGCATTGTTTTGCTAACTGATATAATTTATTCGTTCGTATATATATGCTATAGCGCAGAGAGCGCCTATGAGTAGATATCTTGAAGTGGCGCTATATAAATGTCCAACTACAATACATTACATTATGTATGTGCCTATGTATGTACGTACCTATGTAGGCATGTATTCATGTATGAATTTGTGTGGATATGTATGTATTTATGTATCTATGGATGTATGTATTTATGTAGCCTATGTATACTTGTTCAGTTGGTCTACGGTCTGTCGAAGTTGCTCGACTACTTGGCCCATACGCCGTATGGTTCGGTCGTCGTCAATGACTTTCGACGGCAACAGTTTGTCATCGTCGATGGAGAACTGAAGCTGATCGATGTCGACGATGTTGGCTTCGATGAGTCCGTCTGCTCGCCGTCAGAACAAAACGCCAACGACGAATGCCTGGCTGCTCAGCTGCCGAACAGCAATGCCACGATCCAGTCAGTACATATACTCCTCCTCAATTCTAATCACTATGTTTCAGCTAATGAACGAAGGTGTCGATGATCATAATAGACACGATGTCAGTCCATAAATAAGCTACGACATTATAGGCCTACTTTAAAAAGACAACGAAGCTATGACGATCATAAATAATTATAAAGATGAGAAGAGGCATAATGAGGACGACAATGATGATGATGATGATGACGACGACGACGACGACGACAACATCGACGACGGTGGTGGTGGTGGTGATGCTGCTGCTGCTGCTGCTGATGATGATGATGAATTGATGATGATTATGATGATGATGATGACGACGACGATGATGATGACAAAGACTTAGAAAGGAAATAAAAGGTGGTATGAATCAACTACATTTTTAAGAAACAGTCTTCAGCATTTAACATCTTATCGCTGATAGTTCCCCAGTTGACCTTGTCTTACATCACATAATAAAATTTAAAAAAATGACTAATAAGTGACTTTTTCTGATCGTTTTAGGGTGCCCTGTGCTTCTGGTCGATGCGTTGGTCTGAATGAAATTAAGAATATTATAAACGCTGGTCGTCACTTCGTAAGTGTTCTTCTGCCTCACGGTGCACCGAGTCAGCTGCGCCACCTAGCGAATGAGATCGTCGATGCTTTCGCTGCTGCCACCTTGCGAACGCACGAACTGTTACAGCTGACGGCGAAACTTGTCCTGATGTACTCACGGGGCTTGTACCTGAATCGAGACAAGGAACCAGCTCGAACATGTAGGCATTGGCCATCGTTGCAGCTCGTAATCGCAATCGTAATCGAACATTTATAGAGCGCCACTCAACGATTCAGAGGCAATCTTGACCCAAGTCAACGATAGTAGTGTATTACGATGACGATGATATTAATGATAATTTATTTATTTATTTATCTATGTAAAGTACTTATTATGTGCGCCGTCATTTAATTTGAATCTGAGGAGCGGGTGAATGTGTGCCAGGAGTACAAACAGGCAGGCACGTAGACAAATAGAGAGAGAGAGAGAGAGAGAGAGAGAGAGAGAGAGAGAGACAGAGAGAGAGAGAGAGAGACAGAGAGAGAGAGAGAGAGAGAGAGACAGAGAGACAGAGAGAGAGAGAGAGAGAGAGAGAGAGAGAGAGAGAGAGAGAGAGAGAGAGAGAGAGAGAGAGAGAGAGAGAGAGAGACAGAGAGAGAGAGAGAGAGAGAGAGAGAGAGAGAGACAGAGAGAGAGAGAGAGAGAGAGAGAGAGAGTACAAACAGAGGCACGTAGACAAACATTTTAGAGAGACAGACAGACAGACAGACAGACACAGAGACAGAGAGTCAGTCAGTCAGTCAGTCAGTCAGTCAGTCAATCAGCGCACTCAATGATAAAGCGTACCGCGTTTGATGACACATTCCTGAAAGAGGGTGTGACGCTAAATGTAACCCAGGCTCTATATTTGTTTCCCCTGCGTTTCAACAGCTTACACGAAGATCGAAGAGAGCGATTTGCCCGGTCAGTTTGACTATCGTTGTCGTTACTCGATAGCAACGTCCGGCTGCACAGTGTCCGTCTTCGATCAGAAGGAAGCGGAGGATCTGTGCGACTATGACTCCGACTGTCAAGGCTTCGTCATCTCTTCTGAAACATCGTGGACAGGTATACACTCAGTGGCGTAAATCATGGGGGAACTGAGGGGGACTGTCCCGCCAAAGTTTTGACTTAAGCCCTTCTGTCCCCCCCAAAAAATCCGGCCCTCGTAGAATCTGTCCCCCCAAAGTTTTGTATAGATTTTTGCCTCTGCACTGCAAACGGTCCATCGCTTAAACTATTGCGGCTGATAGTAAAGTATGCATTAATCTTTTTCTGCTGAGAGTTTAGTTCAGGAACATGTTTCAAGGATTAATAAAGGTTTATGGTGAGAAATGATAAAATGATCATAATTTATTTGAGGACAACGTTGCCGCTATCCCACGAATATTATGAGAATAAGTTTTAGAATGGACGATATGCCTTAAGAAAAAGTCTCAAAGTCGGGTCAGTTTCTGATAATTACCTTCATGGTCCGTAGCTAACTGGGTGTGAAAGATTTCACAAAAGGGATAGTTTGTCCACAAGGTGCACAGAAAGGTGCTCTATAGAGCGGAAGGAAGCTAGTTTGTAGCCTATGTATGCAGACATCTATGTATGCAGACACATAGGCTGCTGTAGCGCATTTTAAGGCCTTCGCTGAATGATTCTGCAGCGAGTGTGTTTATCATTGAATTGTCTATTAAATTTTTAGGTCGTATTTTTGCTCATCTTAAGAACAACATTTCCACACCGACACAACGCCGTGGCACAAAGCTCTTCATCCGGCCACGAAGCTGACGGATCTGTAGATAGAGATCTATGAAATATACGAGTCAACATTTTGTTTATGTTCGTTTCCTTCATGTGAAAATTCCTTCCTGCTGCAGAAATCTTCTTTAATTATTTATGATATTTTGCGAACCACAATCATCTTCTTGAACGGATTCTTTACATATGTTGGATCCAGTGAACCGCTTCAGTAATATTTAACAGATGTTTTGATCAATTCATCCCAAACGTCTGTTGAACGTTTAACTTTAACCAAAGGTGCGCTAAATTATTGTTATTATTACTATTATTATTATTATTATTATTATTATTATTATTATTATTATTATTATTATTATTATTATTATTATTATTATTATTATTATTATTTAATATTATTATTATTATTATTATTATTACTATTATTATTATTATTACTATTATTATTAATACCATCATCATCATTCAACATTATTGCAAAAACTTTTCTAGTGAGCAGTATCTCTCTGTAGGCATTTAGATGATCAATGTTTTCTCAACATCTGATACACGTGTAAGATATTCAAACAAAGACATCTTAATGACAGGAACATGTACATAGAATGTTTCACTAACTAGGCTTATTTAGAATGTCTTATTTGGATGAATTTTTACCTTTAGGTTAGAGTTTAAACTGTTTTACTGGATGGAAGATGACAATCATTTGTTAAATCTTAATAAAACAATCATTTTTTCTGTTAAAAGTATCGCATCTGGTGACGTGTGTTCTTCTTAACTTCAATTTAGTTTAAAGATGTCTGTGGAATTTATCAGTGCTTTGTAAGAATCTTAAGCCATTTTACCGTATTGTGGTCAAGGAGTCTTTAATAACTCTTTATTCATGTTGCACGGAAGTTGCAACATGAATTTCATAGCTGATAGCAAGCTTTCTTTCGGCAAATCATGTGTTGTCCTAATTATTAATGCAATTCACACATCACAATCGCAGACGGCTTCGGCTTCTTTTTCTCTACTGAATAAAATATTGCTTCATATAAAATTTCCTTACAGGACAACAGAGTGATTTAAACCTCGTCTCACTAAGTTGTGTTTCGGCAAAACGTCACCTGAATCGATTACTTCTTTGCCCCGAAATCGATCTGGCACCACACCTTCATCTCGGCGGACCAGGAGCATGTTTCCTAATTCTATTTCTCGTTACAGAATCATTGCTACTTCGACCCTTCCCATTTTAAATCATGAATTGGCTCCTGACATGTTAAATTTCCAGTCATCCACTGTTGCTGTGAACTGCTGCAATGTTTGCCCATGATTTTAAATGATCAAATCTGTCACAGCTTAATATGAGTTTCGACGTGGAACCTTAATATAGTTTCACGTCAATTCACCGTTGCGCGCCTGCCTCAATGCTAACCTACCTACTCTTTGCACTGACCATAAACCGGGGAGGGGTTTAGGGTAACGGTAACACTCTGGCACGAAGAGCAGGTGATCAGGACGGACGCGGGATCAATTCCCGCTACCCTCCCAAAGGTCGACTCAGCCTTCCATTCGCCAGATGGCATTGGTAAAATGAGCAGTAGGACGCACCTTTCATGGCGCCAAAAGAGTTAAATTCGACTCCTGTAGTAACCTGTGAGCATCCGTTCATACAATGAATTGTAACCATACTGCGGTGTGTCAGTTTGAATTGTAATAAACGAAGATTATAAATACTAGGGTCGAATTGACCTGCGGATCCGCATTGGGCAGAAGCTATCCGTTCATGCAGCAAGCCAAACTGGATGTTTGATTGGATAATCAAGCGCGTTCATGCGCCTATTCACGGTAATTCACCACACAAAACTTTCAGTTAGACAAATCAATATTTTGGTATTCATAAATGATTGTGAAATATCGAAATGAGTTCTAATAATAGTGAACTTCAGCCGATAGTAGCAAGATCAAGCTACGTAGAGACATATATTATATATGTCTCTACGTAGCTTTTTTAAATATGTACGTTGAAACCTACTTGAAAAAACTTGCCTGTATCTATGTAAACATTGTCCATGATTACCTGGATGAATGAATGAATAGATCAGAGAAACCTGAAGATGTAAATTTACCTGGATTTTGCCAAGGCATTTGACAAAGTACCGTATGTAACGCTAGATAGAAGGTTGCAAGCATGCTAAGACCTCTTGACTTATGGCCTTGGCGATTTCCCGCTCCCGCACCGCTCGTTTATGGAAGACTATCCCTCTCTGTTGCATGCCCGGTGCATAGCCTCCTGAACCGTCCAGCCCATTTCTCCACAGTCCTCCCTTATCATATCCATCCATCGTTTCTTCTGCCTTCCTCTTTTTCTTTTCCCGTGCACATATTCGGGTTAGAGCCAAACGAAGCCGTTACCTGTCATTTTGAGTTTCATGATCAATGGGGTGAAGGCGACTGATCAGGTCTCTCCCTCCTCCTTGATTCAGATTTAGCCGGGACCTAGTCAAGACGACGTGGACGTACTGAACCACCTCCCTAATCAATCTGTTTAATTTAAACATTATCAATCAATGCGCAACCTTTTCGTTACTGTCGGCCGCATTGAAGGCTCTTATTCTCACCACGGCCGCCATGACTATCTGCTATTAGGTCATGTAAAAAATACTCTCCTGGGGACGTTTACTGTGTTAACTGTTACAACTATGTTTACTGACTGATTCCTCACTGATTCCTTCTCCACGAACTTCAGTAGGCCTACCAAATCTTTTCCATCACAAAAATTAATAAAAGAATAATAAAAAAACACCATCAATTTTAGCATAAAAAACACGATCAATTTTATCTACATTTTCAATCCTACTCAAATTTGTAGCTAACAATATTTAAAATTAATGACTGCTTTCTTGGAAATGGACCCAGAGGCATGAGAAGGCGAAAGACATTAAGTGTTGGCATATATATGCCGCAATAGCAGACTCCGGACTTCAAGTTGTTGTCCATCAATCGAGTTTTGCACTTAATTTTTAAAACAATTCACCCGAGAGAAGGTTGCCTCACACACGTAGGTGCCTCCGAACAGTGGCATAGCCAGGAAAAAATTTCGGAGGGGTTTAACGTGTTCGGGGGTTCCTATTGGAAAATGTCGTATATTTCTACATTTATAGTTTTTAATAACAGTACTGCATCTATTTGGGGGAGGGGGAGCTGAACCCGTAAAACCATCCCTAAATACGCCCATACCTCCGAAGAGGACCAGAGTATTTCTTGTCATGACAGTTCTCGAAGTCTATGGTATTCCACCGCCAACTTTCACACCTCTAGTAAATCGGTTTTATCCTCGAACTTCTTTAGGAGTTGTTCGTCATTCTTCAACTCCACCAATTCCATCTGGAGGTCCAGGAGAGCATTGTCTGTCTCCACCAGATGAGGAGTAGTAATAAGTCGCAGTGCTGGCACAATCTTTAAAGTCATCGAATCGTTCAGTGAATTCTTGAAGCAGGGCATCATGGACGGTGGTAAAGGACGCAGTAGGAATGCCGTCCAGTTGCATTTGTACACTGTAACTTTCATTGACCACTCTCTCTCCCTGCACCTCACTGTCAGCTCTGCTCGTATAATATATGCAGTGGTTGGCTATCCACTGCTTGATATGGATATTATTAACCTGCCTGCCTCTTTGAGGTACATCTGCAGGGATTTATATTCATATGGTGCATTCTCAAGGAGTGTCAGCGTGCGAGTTTTGTGTGCGTGGTGTGTGCATGTGTCAGTATAATACTTGTTCATAAATATTATAGACAGAGGCAAAGATGACTAACTGATTAACACCACCTCAGTTTTAAAACAATGGAATAAAATATTTATGCTTAATTTAATATACACACGGCCGCCAATCATTACAATTGGACCTTACGTCCACGGCCGCCAAATCTCCCTCTTACGGCCGCATGCGGCCGTACGGCCGCATTGCGCACCCCTGTATAACTAAATGTGCTATTCATGTACGACATCAGAGCCAAACCTTACCCAGTAGGCCTATATTTAATGACTATTTCTCGACTAATGCTTCTGTCCACGGTTATAACAAAGATCTCGGTTTAATCTTCGCTCTGCAGTCTGTAAACCTAATGTTAGGCAATTCTCTGCTAGAATAACTGGGCCTAAACTACGGAACTCCATTGACCGTAGCATCCGTAATCAGAGCTCACTCAACTCCTTCAAACAGGCCTACAAAAAACACTTACTTAACTGACGTTGATTTTACTACTGCCATGCCTATTTCTCATCCTAAGCTAATCGAACTGACTCATGTTCCCTTTCAAGTCCAACTAATTTGTTCTATCATAGTGGGGAAGACTAGATAAGCCCCATGGGCTTCTTCTCCCCACGAATCGATTTTTACTACTTACCCTGATAGACTATGACCTCTTCAATTTCTGTTACCTACTAATGACACTTACGAAATGAAATCTGTTAATTACTGTATTCATACCTGTGCATTGTGTTCACTGTTCATGGAATCGATTCTAATAAATTTGATTTGATTTTGTTTTGATTAGAGGTCAGGTACTAACATATGGATTCAAAGTCGATTATCAGATAAACAGTACAAAAGTTGGCATAGGAGACAAAAAATTCTAGCTGGACGACAGTGCTATGGGGTATAAGACCAACCACATACGTAAGTCCTTGGGCCGTTGCTGTTAGTAATTATAATTATTTATCAATGACATAGGTGATGAAATATTGTCCACAATTTCTAAGTTTGCGGATGATATAACACTGTGTAGGGCAGTGACTGATGAAGATGCGAAGATAAATCGATGACAAAGAGATCTGAGTAAAATGTTCCAATGGTCAAGAGAGTGGTAGATGATCGTAAATTTGGAAACTTGCTCAGAAATGCACATGGAGAAAAGAAACGGAGTTTTAATATGAAATGGCGGGTCAAGTATTGAAAGTGAGTTAGAGTGAAGAGTGAGGAAGAAAAGAACTGATTATGCATATCAGTTCAAAACGCTCAAGGCAATGTACTGAAGCATTAAAGCAATCTTAGCTATATGATCAGAAATGCAATAGACAGCAGAGACAAGGATACAATATTGAAGTTGTACAGATCGCTGGTTAGGCCACGGTTGGAATACTGCATCCACGTATAAAATCTATACACGAAACATGACAGAGAACTGGAGAAAATGCAAAGAAGATCTACGAAAATGTTTTGTGGATACTCGCATTTTGAGATTTTGAGCTATTAAGAAAGGCTGGAATAGGACGGATTGAATATTAAGTATTCAAGGTTAACGTGTGGTAGCTTTAACTTCTGAACGTCGGAAACATGTTTTATTATACTATTAGATCCCCTAAACATGACTCTGCACTCTGCAGTTAAGGTATCCTTGGCAAGCGAGCCAACATGTCGCGCTATAGATACTTAAGGAGATAACTTAAGTACCTTGAAGCCAGACCATGGTGAGCTCGGGAGACCCAGAGGATTATCTTAAACTGGAAACGAGCTTCAATGGGAAGCCAGTGCAGTTCATTCTATTGTATTGGACACTTGTAAAGCGCCTCTAGTAGTAGGCCTAGTAACTATACAGAGGTGCTCAGTGCATGAGCATCCCGATGAAGCAAGAAGGTCTTTAGGCAGCTGACAGAAGTCAAAAGACTACCAGCCCGAATTTGTGTGGGATGGTTATTCCACGAGGACGGACTCACGATTGCAAAAACTCGACGTTGAGTAATGGCAGTTCTGGCGCAGGGGACGAAGAGATAAAATCGATCCATAGAGCGAAGGGCCCGGAGAGAAAGGGCAGAGGTCGGCTAACGGAGGAGATAACTTAAGTAGCTTGAAGCCAGACCATGGTGAGCTCGGGAGACCCAGAGGATTATCTTAAGCTGGATACGAGCTTCAATGGGAAGCCTGCAGTGCACTTCATTCGTCATAAAAGTCGAAATATGAGAGAAACAAAAATGAATATAAACGTATATGAATATAATTTAACAAAATATGAGATTCAAATGGATTTTAATGAATTGATCATGAATAAATTTAAACAGAATAATCTTTCTATGCATTCACGATTTACACCAGCAATTTCTTCAGGGAGATTCATTGGATGGACTGATTATAATGCAAAGTCCATGATCCCCATGAGAGACATTCGCAAACATTCTAGACTCTATTTTCAAAATCGGATGATTTCGATACATATAATTCAAAATGAGGTTTACAAAGCTCCGGATGAAAAATAGTCAATTGAACATTGATCAACATACATGTAAGTCACATAATTATAGTCACGATAAAGCACCGATCTCAGTGCGTATGTATGCATGCATGCATTTTGTATGTATTTTACGAGCTATGTTTGTATGCATATATGATAAATGATTTATGTGCAATGTAATGGAAGACTGTATGTATGCAATGTACCTACTTGCATGTATGCATATGCATAGGTATACGTGATATGTAAGTACAAACGTATGTAACTATGTATGCGTGAAGTTTTGTACGTGCCCGTGTATGTATTTATGCATACGTGCGTATGTATGTATGCATGCATGTGTGTATGTTTATATGTAATACATGTGCATATGTATATATATGTATGTATGTATGCATGTATGTATATATTTATGTATGTATCTAAGTATGTATGTATGTATGTATGCATGTATGTATGTACGTACGTATGTATGTATGTATGTATGTATATATGTATGTATGTATGTATGTATGTATGTATGTATGTATGTATGTATGTATGTATGTATAATTGTATGTATGCAAATGTATGTATAATTGTATGATTGTACGTATGTATGTAGAGGTTTTAAAATGTAGATATAATTAGAAATGTTTTTATTTTACTTAAAGTTTAATTTCGCAGTTTCACTTTGTGTATCATTAGTATTATTAGTGTTTTAGTGCGAAAGAATTTGTTAAACACCAAAAAGTAGTATTAAAAAAATAGGTGTCAATTTTTCAAGTGCCTCTTCTTGCCCCTATGTGCGGGCGCCTATATGTTGATGTACATGTATGCACGTGTGTGTGTCTTAACTGTCTTTGCATGTATGTATGTATCAATGTATTTAGGTATGCATGCATGTATGTGAATGCAGGTACATACTGCTTAAATGATACAACTTCTGCTGCACATTGAAACTAAAAACTCTGCTGATATGAGAAACAACGGATGTGACTTCTTTAAAAAGAGGCTGAAACGTTCAGTTTCTGTTATACATTAACACAATGCTGCTGCACCAATTCAGTTTATTTGATTAACATGACAATTAATTAAATTAAAATAGCACAGAATGTGGTTTTGCTTTGGGCGGACGACAACAGTAATCACAATCAACATGTCAAATGCTGCGCAGATATATCACAACAGAGCTACATTAATTTTTACATTAAATTATTAAATAGTAATAAATAATTTATAATTCTGTTCTTCGACATTAAATAGACCAACGAATAAATAAACACTTTACTGTTCACTTGTTGCTTGATCATTGCTTGATCAACATAATTTTAATGCTCAGTTAAAATATTAAATAGTAATTTCTAACCTTAAATATTAATGTTTCAACATGTCTCAATAGGCTGAGAGCAATACTGTCCAGACTAGGGATGAACCGATTGGCATTTTTTGCCGATTTCCTATTCCGATTAGTTGGCCTGCTTTTTTCACCGATTCCGATTCCGATCCGAGTAGGCCTAATGGACAATATTCACTTTTATTTGGTTCTAGGCACTGTATGTTACTAAAAAGCCTGACTGTCCACCATTTTGATGATGCGTCGACTCACAATTTTATTATTTTACACGAACTTTCAATATTTAAGATTAAATATTACCGTCGGAAGGTCGCCAAGGTTACTATTTTTGCATTAATGAAAAAAAGAATTGTCTTTGGTCAAAAATATTACTTTTTTTGTTATTCGGATTTAAGGCCTGGGATCTCCGATTCCGATTACTACCGATTAGCGCAAAATCGGACCAAAACCGATTACCGGACCGTTAATCGGTTCATCCCTAGTCCAGACGAACTTGGAAGCATATCATTCGTCATTGGTTGCAAAACATCTTACGTAGACGACATAGTTACTCCGAACTTTCTAACTATTCCACGACATGAAATTCTTCCTGTCTTTACATGTTCTTTACATATCATATCGTACAATTCATAACTATTCAGTCACGACAACGGAAACATGATTATTATTTTATACACAGATTTCTTAGACCGAATAACGGATTAACTGTACACATCGTTTAACATTTAATTGCATATCCAAAAAATCAAGTGTATTTCAAACGACGATCAAATGAAAGAACAAAGAGGTCTTATTTCGGTGCAGGATGTCGATCAAGGTATTCACGTCGCGATTCGATAACATTCTAAAAGCGGTTCATAAGATGTTCCATGCAATCACTTTGGGAGTATGTTTCTTTAACACTGCTCTGCGCGTTCTTGCCACTCTCAGGGTGCGTGTTCTTAAATAATACACCCTTAGGAAGCAAACAAGTTCAACGTTAGCTCACATCCAAGGTCACTGGGTCAACTGAACACGAAGTCGAATGTGACCTCTTCGCTAGCTGCAGCTCGCGTTGAAACAAGCTTTTCAGCGGTCCATTGCATCTTCCGCGCTGGAACACTTTGTTAATAGCACTTTGGAGTGCAAGTAAAGCTTTCAGTGTACGGCAATCTTGCTTGCACTGTTAAAAAACCGATGCAGCAAAATATCAACGATAAAAGCGCTCTGAATGTCGAGTTATGTATTACATTACAAGTACGAGTTATGAAAGCGTAATAACTCGATGACATTTACAGCTTTGAAATAATCAGAAAATTAGTCTTTTTTCATTTACTAAATAATTGTTTAAGCTTAAAGAAAATCGGTTTTTATCTAAAAAACTGGCGTGAAATGTTTGACTCAAATTGATATGACTTCCAGAAAGAATATGTTGAGATATGAACTCTTCCACAATTTCAAAAGTGTGACTACTCACTTCAACAAGGAATTAACAGAAATTCACATAGACATTTTCATTTAAAATTCTTAGTTCGCGTCTTTCGTCGTATAAAGTAGAAGCTAACAGGCAAGAGCGATCAGTTAAAAGCCTTCATGGTATAAGATCCACCAGGATAAAATTGCGTTTCTGCACACTTCCAAAACATCCGTGTAAATCCATTCAAGTGCGATATGCAGCCAAAGAGTCCTTCAGCGATGTCTGGCATACAACAATCTTTTCAGCAGGAGAGTGACAGAATACTGTGACGGGTGAAGTGAGATAATGAAATATACGGTAGACTACACGGTCTATTTTTAAAGCCCGTACCAGCTTGTAATGTGATCGTAACTCATCTGATCAAAGACAGTAGAACCGTGCTCAAGCTCAGTGCAACCAAAACAGGAACGCAGTTCCCAACAGAACAAACTAAAAGTTACGGCAAACGGACAATGCGCCTTAAACTTTGGAAGATCTGTGCGAATTTTTTAAACAAATAATCGAGATATGGACAACGTAAGACATCCGTAAAACAACAACATGAGTCTCCAAGTTCATAGACACCTCATACACCAATGCATACACCAATGCAACAGCAGAAGCGCTTAGACAACAGCGTCTGCCTTACAGTCACAACCATCCATGCATTGGATGATTCCTTTGACGAGGTCATCTGATCCCAGCGACTCAAAACCACCGGGTAAACCATGGATCTCGTAAGCCGCCGCCGACGAAGCCATTGCAGCAACGCTACGCTCAGTCAGTATAAGCCAACGAAACGGTGGCTGAAGCGCAGCGCTGGATTGCGTCATCCGCCGCCGCGTCACTGATGACGACGTCATCAACAGATGCAGACGTTGTCGTGCGTCGAAAGCAGACGATCTTTGGCGCCGGCGGTGTCTCCGTCGTCGTCCTTGTCGGAATGGTTGAGGGGAATATCGATGTTGTCCAGATCCAGGTAGTCCACGTTCCTCGCCAGCAGCGTCTCCAGTTGGAGGCGGATGCGTGCGAACGGCGGGCGGTCCGTCGGATTTTCACACCAGCACTGCGATATGATGTCATACCTGGATTGACAAGTATTGTACAGGTTACGCATCGCAACACATCGGGGCGGGGAGATGGTTGAATGGTAACACGCTGGCACGAAGATCGAAAGGACTCGGGCTCGATACCCGCTAGCCCCATAAGGTTGACTCAGCCTTCAACTACTTATAAGGGCGACTGTAAACTAAGCAGTAGGACAGATGGGCGCCTTGCAGGCTGCCACACAGTTAGAGTCGACTGGTGTTAAACTTGTTATCATCTGTTACTACATGTACTATATCATGTAATCTTGCTGCGTAGTTTGAATCAATAAATGAATATTAGTATCGCAAGCGTAATACTGAACTCCAAATTTCTAAAGCGTGCACGAGCTCCCCATGTTTGAAAACCTGACTCAGAAATGCTTCTTTGCCAGGATGCTATACAAATAAATAAGGTTTCCTCAGATCTGGCTATTTAAGATCTTCATTTTCCCCTATGGCTAGCTCTAACTCTTCCTCCTCTGCGTTCCCCTTGATATACAATAACTTCTCTTATTCAATTCTTTGGTTGTATATATATACATTTTTGTCTGTTTGTTTGAATGTATTAAGCTTGCCTGTCCATGTGCGTTTGCTAGTGATTCTCATAAAAGAATATACTTACTTTTACTTACTTACGCCAAAGCTGAGACTAAGTGTACCAGCTCAGTGCACCAGCTTATGCATGAGCTTTGCGTAGAGCCAGAGCTTTGTCCGGAGATGTCAAGTTAAGATCCAAAAGAAAATTAATACAGCACACCAGTGCATTCATTTCACCATCCATCACAATCCAATGGATTGGACAAATCAAATAAATCAAACATTCGTTCTGTCGTTCTGTGCTTTTGTTCATAGAGCAATCAATCCACTACTCGTCAATCTATCACTCATGAAGCACTCGAGTCAACGAAACTCTCACCAAATTTTTTACGGAATAAATCTCTTAAATCTCCTGAACTAATTAAAATAAGAGCACAACATTAGATGTGACCACCACGTTCTTCGATGACTATTTCCTCCTGTCGTTAACACCAAATATCATCTACGACCCCGTCCACATAACTACACACTGCCTCCAAAAGACGATAGACATTTTATCCCTCGCGTCCTATATATAGAAGCTCTCGTGGTGATGTATTCTGACATTATATGATTAAAACACAACACTCATTCTAAACTTCCTATTACCACATGTATCAGATAGCGGTGTGTCTACCTGTTTCATACCAAGAAACGAATATAATATTATTATATATAACTTACAATTCATCCGAACAATTAACCGGCTGTTGCATTCTGTATCCCTCCGCCAGCAGACGATAGAGATCCACAAGGGCGATTCCAGGATAGGGAGAGGCACCTAGCGACGAAAGCAACAACTATTAAACCACCGCTACACTCAATGCGAAGTTATTTGGATACACGCTCAGAAAGAATTCAAAGTATGCAGAGTAGCAGATAGTCATTTGACTGTGTCTAGTGTGTAGGAATTTTGCTTACCTAATCGTGTCTAAAAACCTGTGGGCTTTGCTTATTCAACCGTGTATAGCCTAAACCTGCAGAGTTTTGGTTAATCAACCCTGTCTAAACACATAGGGCATTAACTTGCATTAACTTTACCCTACGCGTCGAAATATAAAGGGTATTCGTTTATCCACTCGTGTCTAAAACTCTAAACACGTGGGCTATGCTTATTCAATCGTACATAACCTAAACATAACTTACTTCAGGTATTCAACCGCGTCTAAACACGTGGGGCATTTACTTTACCCTAAGCCTACCTGTCTTAAGGGTCTTCGTTTGCCGACCCATGTCTAAACATGTCTGGCAATGCGCCACCTCTCTAACGTTACCTAGCCTCAGTTTCATTTGATGGGCATCAAGGCTACTTTCTTCCAGTTGGCCTTGGTCGGGTCGCACCTCTGAGTAGGAATCACGAAGCAGTGCTATATAAATTTCGATTGACTGATTGATGTGATGGAACAAGGAGAACAAGTATCAACACCGTGTGGCTTCATGGGTATCGTAAGCAATGCACAGAATAATTATATCAATCATTGTTCCATCACTCTGTCTTACTTATATGGGAACGACTCGATAAGCTAATTGAGCTTCTTCTCCTCTTCTTCTCATCTATTCTTTTTCCATGATCACACACTCTTACGACACTGTTTTGCACGGATTCCCATTCGTTAATTATAACACTTGAAATACTCTTTGTGACAATGATTGTGAACATGATTAACACTGATCGACTCCAATAAATTTGATTTGATTTGATGTGGGTCTATATGCCATCAACCTTGAATGGGCTTCCACTTGATCTGCGCTTGATCGATGCCTCGCAGCAATATGCTTGCTTTCTGCCGCCTTCTCAAATCTTCTCTGTTTAGCCGTGGCTGGGCGCCTCTGAGTAGGTTCCTTGAAGGGGCGCTATATAAATTTTCGGAATGAATGAATGAATGAATGCTCACCCAGAGTGACCATCTCCCACAACAGAACGCCAAAGGACCAAACGTCGCTGTAGGTAGTGAAAACACGGTCTCTGATCGACTCGAGTGCCATCCACTTGAGCGGAAGTCTTCCGCTGGTCAGCTTGAAGTACTGGTCGCCCGTGTAGACCATCCTTGCCAGTCCAAAGTCGCAGACCTTGACGACCTTGTTGTTGCCGAGAAGTATATTTCTGGCGGCAAGGTCACGATGGACGTAGTGGCGTTCAGCCAGGTATTGCTTCAAAACGCAAGAAAACAATATAGACTATAATAATATAATAATATTTATTCTTTAATGAAGCGCCTGACCAACGCACTCCGCTGTACATGTTATTCTTAATACTATACCTCCTCCTCGATCGCCTTTACAAAGGAGTGAACGTAAATTTGCCTGTTTCACAGCTTACATTATATGGGTGGATAGGACTTTCATAAATCGCGTGCGACACTCATACACTCATACACATGTCGTCAGATGACGTACACACTGTCCGTAATCTGGCGACAGACTATAATAGTCTCCATTTGTATTTGTAAGTACAAGAATTTCAACAGCATCGTCAGTAGTAAGCTAATTCTTGGATGTTTTACACCGTCAACTGTCATTGCAAATGCTCAGTGTTACATAGTAAGTCCAAAGTAAAGTACTCCAAGTACTACAAAGTCGTCCAAGTTGAAAGTTTGAAGAAAAGTGCATCAAGTGCTCCAAAGTCGTCCAAGTCTAAAGTTAAAAGTAAAGTACTCCAAGTACTCCAAAGTCGTCCAAGTTTAAAGTTTACAGTACTCCAAGTACTCGAAAGTCGTCCAGGTCGACAGTCAGAAGTAGAATACTCCAAGTGCTCCAAAGTCGTCCAGGTAGAAAGTCCAAAGTTAAGTACTTCTAGTCTTTCCTGGTCTTATCGTTTTCTTCGCATCTGATGCAAGTGTCTAGTTCTTCTGGTCGATGGCAGACGAGATCGCTGCCAAACAATTGGCTCAAGGTCTTAGCATGGTTTTTGCTGCTGTGGAGACTAGAACCTCGTGTAATAACAAGAACGACCTGCGAAAAGATGGCTGATAAAGATGAAAGCGCTCACATCGATTGGTCTGTGCCTGGTATAACGGTAGAACAATTGATTTCTTAGATGTGCAAAACAAGAGAGTGTTCGCGATACGCGCAAAGGTGCTTTAAGTGGGCTACATTGTCTCCTTTTTTTTCTTTAGCCGTGGCTGGGCTGGGAGCGCTCCTGAGTAGATTTCTTGAAGTGGCCCTATATAAATCTCCAGAATGAAGAAGTGAATGTCTTAATCTACGCTGAAGCTTCAGCTCTTTGGAATGAAGTCCCAAAAGATCTCGGTCAGTTCGTCATCCCTCTCTCGCCTATCAACATCAGCAACATCTGTCTCTGTCTCTGACTCTGTCTTTGTCTCTCTCTGTCTCTCTGTCTGTCTGTCTCTGTCTCTCTGTATCTCTCTCTCTGTCTCTGTCTGTCTCTGTCTGTCTCTGTCTGTCTCTGTCTATCTCTGTCTGTCTGTCTGTCTGCCTCTGTCTGCCTCTGTCTGTGTCCTCTGTCTGTCTCCGTCTCCGTCTCCGTCTCCGTCTCCGTCTCCGTCTCCGTCTCCGTCTCCGTCTCCGTCTCTGTCTGTCTGTCTGTCTGTCTGTCTGTCTGTCTGTCTCTGTCTGTCTGTCTGTCTGTCTGTCTGTCTGTCTGTCTCTCTCTCTCTCTCTCTCTCTCTCTCCTGCAGCTTTTCAGTTGATCTCAAGACCGACCTTTCATAGTAGCTTCCATAACCTGTTTCCGCTGCAGCAACATCATCAACGATTAACACTAAGCTGTCTCCTCGGCTTGACCCTCTTAGGTCTGTACCGAAACAATTTAAGACAACGCCGGTGAATATGTTGGTCAACCTGAGGTGAATTTTTTATGACGCTGAGAAATTTTGAATATTACATTTACATAATGAGTGTCCACTTTGTCATAATTAATGGCCAGTGATGCATAATTTAACAATCTGTTCGGCCGCTAAACTCAGATAATGCATAGACTTATAATTGGAACTTAGAGGACAGAACAGGATTTCTTTACATCTGATAAGAAAAATTATAATATTCTAAATAATACAAGATATTCTGCTAGCATTAAATTTTTATGTTTATACGTATGTACCGCGTCTTAAGATTTATATATCGCTTTTCTCTGTGTTCCTCTCAGTCTAAATAATCCTGCAGTTTGATAAGAAAAACAAGAAGTGCTAAGGTCTTATTCGCCAACCTGAAAGCCAGCTATACGCTACCAACAGGACGAATTCAAGAGTCAACAGTGCCTCAGAAGTAGACCCAATTCATTGCCCTCAGGTGAAGAATACAATATCCTATTCATTCATTCATTCGGGAATTTATATAGCGCCCTTGAGGGAAACTACTCAGAGGCGCTCCCAACTACAACGAGCCCAAAAAGAACCGTTTAAGTTTAGTGAGGAGAGTTTCAGGCAGAAGTTCAGGGTGTAGACGCAGCTCTAAGGGAAGACCATTCCAGATGACTGAGCCTATACCACAGAAAAATTCTATTCGAATAGTTGCGGTACGACCAAACGGAACCAGGAGAACACCTTTTTTCTATGTCATGTGCGTTTGAGTTATGTTAAACACACTTAATAGTTCCGTTAAGCAGTGCGACGAAACTGATGCTAACCATTGCTTGGACGACTTGTCTAGCGAATGAGAGGATGTCGTTTGGTGCGATTTGCCATGACTCCTTGACGCCAGTCATCTCGTCCAGCAGACAATAGAGCATCTCACCTCTCTTGTCCGGCGTCTGCGTTTCTCTGTCCAGTCTACACTTCCTACAAGTAGAATAATATAAAGGACCAATTAAAACTGATCTCAGTTGCTATGGCAATCAGACTGTTAAGTTTTTCTACTGTTTATGCCGCACACAGTTTGGTGAGGCAGACAATCGTATATAAACCGCCTTAAAGGGAATTATAAAGGAACAAAATATATGCAATGCGGTGTGTCAGCAACGTTTTAAATGGAAGTCGATCGGGCTTCGAACTATCGACTTGCACGATTTATAGCACAGCGCTAATTCAACGAAAGAAACACAATCTAGAATCTTTGCTTTGCGCAACTATTTAGCAAACAGTTCAATGACAACAGTTATTCAGAGTTTGGCATAAAATTATCTAAGTTACACGCATGAATCTATCAACAACACTTTTGATCATATTTTCGTACTCTTTTAACAATGCATTTGGGAATGCCCTTTATATGCTCTTTCCCACCAAGACAGCAAACCAGATCAGATTAGTCTAAACCAATCCACGATGTATCGCTATTATTAGAGATGAAGCAAGTTAATGATACATAAATGAGTTGTTACTTGAGAAATGTATGTAGATTTCCGAAGGGCATGTATTCCACGATCAGGGCGATTGGCTCACGAACTGTGCAGGCTCCAAGCATCGTCACAATGTTCGGATGGTAGCCAAGACCTTTCATCAGATAGATCTCACGCAGAAGATCTTCTCGGTAGAATTCAGGGATGTTCTCTGAAAAGCATCGACAAACATTGGTCATCATCATCATCATCATCATCATCATCATCATCATCATCATCATCATCATCATCCACATTAATGTTTTCGCTGTAGTCATACTATTTGTAGCCTACATGCCTACTCAGAAGCCAAAAATACAACAGGGTTCTAATCGGACTGACTCGATTGACGATACGCTTGCAAGTATTACACGCCAAGTCCTGTAAAACTACTTCTCCAATATCTGCTTAGTTTAGAAGAATTTCATGCGAACGAGGTCCAAACATATCTTATGCGTAACTGCTTCAATAAGTAAATGATCCCATATCATATGTCATGTGCATCACGAACATTGCATTACCTGGCTACGAAGATTCCGCTGGCGTACATTGCAAGCTGAGTGCAAAGGTAAACCTTGTATGTATGTATGTATGTATGTATGTATTTATGTATGTATGTATGTATGTATGTATGTATGTATGTATGTATGTATGTATGTATGTATGTATGTATGTATGTATGTATGTATGTATATGACTATTTATATAGCGCCTTACAAGAAACTCGCGAAGACGCTGAACGTAGCTACCCAACAGATCTAAACAGACGCGCCTTAAGACGTTTCAAAAATGGTCATACCTCTGAGCACTTTGATGGCTATCTCTTTATCCCTGTAGTATCCAGTCAGAACCCTTCCGAACGCTCCCTGTCCGATTTCAACGCCGAGGGATACTTCGCGAGGGTCGATCTCCCATTCGTCCACATTCGGATTAAATGGCTGACCTTCTCTCAACAGACGCAGCGAACCTACGATTCAATCAGAGAAAACTTAGTACAGTGAAATTCATTCATGTGGCAAAGAATATTATCTTCAGAATGGAAAACCTTATACAATATACAATACAACTGTTATTTAATAATGCCCTCCTTACAAAGTTCAGAAGTGCACATTGAAGCCGGGCAACCATTAAGAGCCATAATATAAACTGTATAAGAGGTAAGTTTTCAGTTTAGAGCGAAAGACAGTCTCGCTAACAGAGTTGCGAACATGAGGAGGTAGAGAGTTCCAGATGGAGGGACCTTGCGCCACAGAAGCTGCCTTTGCTCAACTTCTAAACGTCCCCATATAGCATACTGTGCTTCTTACTGTAGGTACGCTGTGATGTCCGTGTATAACTGTCTAATCTTAACGTAAAGACTACCTGCATGTGTCGCAGTATTTTGTTCAACGTGATTAGTCTGCTTATGAACACGTTTGCTTCAGACATATCATACAATCTAAATTACATCGCAAATATTACATTATTTACTTGGCCATGACTCGGACCTTCACTTGGGGGCCCGATAGCGCATTGGATAACACACCGGCATAGAGAGCAAGAGGTACCGAGATCGAGATCCGTAGGGTGGACATGCTTTGTAGGCTGCTATTAGCGCTGTATTGCAGGCTAGATGTTCTGTTAGTAGTTAAGATTTATGTCTTCTGTCATTTGTGTTCTGTGAATTGTTTCAATTGCATAACTGTACACTGTAACCGGTTGCGGTTTGTCAATCGGATTGTTTCAATAAAGAATATTATTATTATTATTATTATTATTATTATTATTATTATTATTATTATTATTATTATTATTATTATTATTATTATTATTATTATTATTATTATTATTATTATTATTATTATTATTATTGGCATCGTGAATCAGTTGGTGCTCTCTGTCTGCGCTTTGCTTAAGAGTAGCGATTTAAAAATCAGGAGTTTACGAAGAATCCGACTACGACAGCAGGTTCATTAACTTTGATTTAACATTTTTGGGTACTTGGAAGGTGACCCCTTTATCTCGTTTGATGCCCTAATGCTCCCGAATGGTTCTGAATGGACCCATTGTTTAGACTATGTTTAGACAACGTTTATGTTTATACCTCTGCGTTTGACACTGAGAACGGCGGAGGAAGCCAATCCGACGCTCCTATTGATTCTCTAGGCAGGAGACCCTGACCTCCAGTTCCTACAAATTCTCCTATACACTCAGACTTGTAAGGCGCACCTAGCGGCGATAAATTCATTAGCAGAGCATTAGCGCTTATTGCTCGGAACATTAATAGATCGTAGACAGTCGGAAATAGCTTCTCATTCCTTCGCAGCATCCATTTATCCATCCATAGGAGACGGGTGAATGGCACCGCAAATGTAGAAGATTATGAGCTATGTAGCAGGTCAAAAGGGATAAAACGCACGAGCTGTATGAATGCGACTGACCGCAGACAGAATAGGGCTCGGGACCCGTCCAATTGAGTAGCAGGAGTGATGTAACTCACTCCAGTTAAGCAGTGCTCTAATATGGTGCAATAGAATAAGCACCCCCAGGCTCGTCTATATCAAGCAACGGTCTTGACACCTAATGCACAAATCCAAACTGACATGTCTATTAATTCTACCCTGACCGAAATTGAAACTAGACAATACATAAACTGAAACTTAAGCAAGTCCCAATCTATAGGCTATTTTTTAGTCAATTGTCTACCACTGACCTCACGCTGACTTCACAGACATAAGCCCTGACATAAGTCCTGACATAAGTCCTTTATTTTGATATCTTGAAAATTCTTACTGCAAGCAATGGCCATAGTACCATTACCATCTTCCTGGCTGTGAACATGTTTTCAGACAGCACTGGCATTTTGTTAAGATAGACCGATGTGATGAATAGAATAATTAATATGCGTGCTTGAATGTTTCACTGACGGCCGTATTGTGATGTATATATCTATAATGGGCAATGGGCATGTAAAATACGCCAGTTTGGCAGCGTATGGATTTTTGTCTATGCACATATAATTAGCTGTTAGCTTACACGTGTGCGCAGAGCAGCAGCTGGAGTTAGCGATTTGTTGAGTTAGCAGATTTGATATTTGATAGTATGACAGAGCAGAGTTATGTCAGGTTAGAGACAGTTGATGCGCAAAATTGAGCTGATGTGTTGAACCGAAAAGAAGATAATTATTATCGAAAACTTATCGAAGTGTGTGAATTAATAATTAGCCGCCACGTACTATAGTTTTTGTAGTAAAGTTACTTTTAAGTGGAACTTATAAGTGGAACTTATAAGTGGAACTTATAAGTGGAACTGCAATGCTGTAAACTAAAAGGACTTTCAGTGTACAGCTAGTGGGTATACTGTAGTGTCCCACTTTATTTAGCAAGGCATCGAAGGTGATACTGCAGACCGGCTGACTAGAAGCATGATTTAACCAAATAATTTCTAGTTCAGAAAAACTTAAGACGGCGGTGCCTCGGGTCAAAAAGCAACTGCAAAAACGTTAACACGCGTACAAGAAAACTCAATCCAAACTTACTCCACTAAATGTCATTGTCTCGACAAAGCCCAAAAACCACCGTAAACACTATTCCACAAAGGCATCCTCAAAGGCCATTATAAAACGCCAACAGTGGCAGACGAAGAGACAGACAGAGACAGACAAACCGACCGACAGATCTACAGGCAAATCGACAGAGAGACAACCAAACAGATGGACAGAAAGACTAATAGAACAACACCGACATACAAACAGACAGATGGAAGGATAGACAGACGGAGAGAGAAAGCGCGAGAGGGGTATACGACATAGAAACGTCGCCGTCTTTATCGCCACTGCAGCGCTGCAGACGAAATACCGTCAGTCAGCAGCGGTTGTTATTGGTAGCGACAAGGGGAAAGAGCGTCATTAGGCGGCGAAAGAAATTTCATCGGTCCCAATACATTCTCTAGATTGTATCCGTCGAAGCCGGGAACTGTTCCCCGCAGCCGAGTGGTAACGCCGACGCTCCGGCTTCGCTCAGTCCGGGGATCGAATCTCTCAGCGTATACTGATAAACTGGCAAGCAGGCATAGGGCTTACATTGGCAGATACTGAAGATCGTTGTTTGCTAGTAAACTAAACCGTCCTACTTGCTTCTTCCCTCGCCTATCCAACGACTTGTCTCAACGGCTGCAACGTGGCTTTCAGTATCGTCAAGACTCAACAGACATTTACGGCAAGGTGCCTTCTACTTTTTCGCCGTGAGTCACGTATACGCAGTAATATTTAGGACATACGATTTCGTCCGTGCATGATTGCGAATATTAAGCCTACATTATTCACAATGGCTATAAAACATTTTCAGCCAAAACTATCCCCATTCAGCAGGATTTGGTACCAATAGATCCTTCTTAATAACAATGACAATGTTTCGAAGCAATTTCTGTAGCGATATGTAAAAAATGGTTAACTTCACGTTATATATATGCGCATCAAAGGCATCAAATTTCATTTGATACGCATAGAACATTATATGTAAGCGCCTGATCGAAATGGAAGGCTATTTATTATCAGTTGAGCCTGCACCTCATAGAAACTTCTTCGAAACCTTGTCATGGGCTTTACAAGGATCGCGACCGACTGCAGTGCAGCAGTCTAACTCTAACATCAAGAACCCCCTTATAAAAAATCGTCGGGCAACTTAAAATGTGATATGATTGTCACATGACATCAAGTGATATCAGACAACGATAACAGAGTAATATCGCATAACATTACGTCAGCGTGATAAGAGCCGAATGAGACAACCGATAGCATAATTATTATCTCTACCTGATGGACTGGACTTGTAGCTGTTGGCCTCACTGATCGCCATCTTGTTCATGCGCACTCTTTTGCACTTCCGGTAGATGAAGAAGACGACTCCGACCATCGACAGAGACACGAAGATCAAGGACCCGATGAGAACCGCGTCCTTCGAACTCTCATCCACAATCACAGGAACAACATCTGCATCACAATTATAAATGATCAATTATCCTTAGCCATGATGACCCTGAAACAACTGCCGGACTTCAACTTACTTATATTCATTCATTCATTGCGGAAATTTATACGGCGCTCCTTCAAGGTAACTACACAGGAGTGCTCCAGACCCGCCTCGATTGCAAAGGACAGTCTTGAGATTACAATATAAAAGCGTATAAGAAAGAACCCTATAGGCAGCAAACGCAATGCCAGTGGAAGCCCATTTCCGACCGCGGGGTCGACAACAGAAAAAGCACGATGCGGCCTGATATCTCTGAAACAGTGTAAGTATATTGCAGAAACAAGCCGTCCGCATAATTTGGACTTAGCCTTCTATAACTACAGCAGTACAACTGCTTCCTAACCCATCAGGTTGATTGACTTACAGCTTTATAAAAATGTTATTCCAAGCATACTTGGCAAAACTTACTGCGGGTGTATATGAACATTAATACAGTATTGACGCTTCATACTGTATTTACTGGCTTACATGCTTCATTTATATTGCGATACATTTATACTCATTCAGAAGCTGCGCAATTTTTGACATTAACTATAGTGACGCTAGTCAACAGCGTAAAGATTATTTCCATTCATAATTTTAATTTAAGATGACATATTTTTTAGTAATTAATTATGAAGTAATAAAATTGCAGAGGTCTGGTTATAAAAGTTAAAACGTTCCTAATTAACAATATTCTGCCTACTTTTACTAACACAATAAAATATGTCACTTAAGTATGGCGTCAAGTTAACTGACGTAAGACGTATGCTTGTACTAAGTAACTCGTGTAGCAAAACACATCGTCTCCTCCTGTAAAAGTCACAGCAGACTTATGCTCTCGTCTTTTACCTGATCCTAACCCAACCAAAAGATAACGCTCTACTTTCAGTCGACGTGGTTTATGATCATTCACGATGATCACTGGTGCCGTCTAGAACATCAGCCACAGCTGTTCAAGAGTTTGAACCGGTACAAATTTTACCTTTCTAGTGTCCTAGTAGGTATCTGCAGAGGAACAGAGAGGACCCACCTGGTCCCGGCTCAACTTATCGGAGCCCACTTTTTGCCACTATTAGTGTGAGCGTTTGATTGTACCAAAATTCAATCTGATCCAAGTGGTTCACAGATTCTGACGCTGGTCACTTTTCAACCTACGTAGGAATGGGTTCATACTCGTACTTCCAATTTTCATGGATATAAATTTATCCAGTGTTCACCGATTATTATCGTACCACTTACTAATCACACTCTTGCGAAGGTTCCGGAACCATTAAACAAACTATTGTTGCGTTCGACAACATTAATAATATAATAGCCCTGGAAGAGAAATATCTGTTGTCAGTCAACATTCCTGTTACGCACGCTCGAGTCGGCACCAGACACCACTAAGGGGCGCTCGAGTCTATCGTTACCAGCCTGTATGACACCGCTAGGGAGCGCTCGAGTCTGGCGTAGCCAGCGAGTACCAGCCACTTCGCTAGGGGGCGCTCGCGTCCGGCGTAACCGCTCAGTATCACTAATTGCTAATTTATATGGCTTGAATTAATTTATTGCCGTTTTGTAAATAGTTTCACGTGTCTCAAAGTGACAATTTCAAAGACGCGTTATGAATTTTTTTGCCGTTTTGTAAATAGTTTCATGTAACTTAAACAGAATTATGCTTAATTCATCGAATCGGTAAATGGCAGCATTATTCTCAAAACTCAAAGACATTTTAACCGTCTTAGGACGGACACAAACACCTAAGTCTAGTTAATAATTACTAATGAGATGCAACGCATATTTCCACATCATAAATCTTTCTAACCGACGCGAGCACCTGTCGTGGGTGTTGTGGGACATAGTCCGATCTGGCGTTGTTTCTTCAGTCTATTCAGTCGCTCCACAGATGCGTTGAATATCAGAGCTTCATAGATGATCTCAAACTCCTTGCTTTTTGCGCTTACCTGTAGAATACGATCACAAATTAACTATTGTTTATGTCGCAGCAACATTAAATCATTGTCATCATCGTCGTCGTCGTCGTCGTCATCACCACCACCATCATCATTAGCATCAACAATATCAGCAGCAATATCATCATCATCATCATCAGCAATGTCATAATCAATTCATCATCAATTCATCATCATCATCATTATCATCATCATCATAATCATCATAGCATTTATCAAAGCATCACTATCATATCATAGACATCAAGTCATCATCATCAATGGCATCATCATCATTATCATCAGCAATATCATCATCATAATCATCATCAAGTCATCATCATCAATTCATCATCATCATTATCATCAGCAATATCATCATCATAATCATCATCAAGTCATCATCATCAATTCATCATCATAACATCACAACATCATCAATGATCATCATCGTCATCATAATCAATTTCACTGTTAAGCAGCATCTGAAGCATCGCTGTGGTTCATCAATGCATCATCATCATCATGGATGATCATCATCGTCATGATCATCGCATTTATTAAGCGCCACTGTTTATAGACCAAGCATCAATCGATGGCGCTGAACAGTGAACAGTAATGAGCGAAGGACTTGCTCTAGGTCTCCCACACAGTGACCGTCTCAAGGGACCAGACCCAAACCCATACTCTCGGCGATACAAGACGATTGCTCTAACCATCCGCGGCTACTACCGTGTCTTCTAACAAGACAACAACATCGATGTATCCGTCTATTAAACGTTCACTGTTAAGCAGCACTGAAGCATGGCTGTGGTTCATGATTCATCTACCAATTAACCAACTCTGGATGAGACTGTTTGAAGCTCTTTCAGTTGGTCATTGAGGCTGAGGCTAAAGCGGAGAGACTGACATACAAGGATCACTTGTTCGATCCACATGTAGAGTATAGTGTGCGTTTGAAAGAGAAGTCGACGCAGAAAATAAAACACAAAACAGATTAAACTGTATGAGACACGGGTACACACAAAAATGCCAAGATACAGACAGGGATGCAGCGACATACTCGCGAATAGTCAAAGAGAAAGAGAGACAGAGACAGAGAGACAGAGACAGAGACAAAGACAGAGAGAAACGTCACAACATAATAGGGATGTTTCAATTCCTTCCTATTACAGCAGAGAGACGCTGAGCTTTCTGTCTTCACTGAATCTCTTGTCGCCCCTGGTGTCGTAAAACATTATTTCGCTGGCATTTCGGTCGCTAGGTGGCGTGTCGACATCAAAACGCCAATTAAGCCGAAAGCCAGATTGGCGGCTGCGGCGACGGCGACAGCGGCTGAGACGGCGGCGAGGGTGGCGCTCGACTCTTAAATCCTTTCGTCGTCGTCGTTGGCGGCGGAGGCTGCTTACTCTATGCGCCGATTATAGATAAGAAGAAGACGCAACGCTTTCGTTCTAGGGTGCTAAGCAGAATACTTTATGACGTTTATGCGAAAGCAGTCCAAATACTTTCGTCTGACTCAGATTAGCATTGAAAGCGACAATGAATATGCATGGTGGACTGTCTGCTCCGTACATCTAGAAATATTGCATATTATATACTTATATATTGCATATGTATACTAGCATAGATACTCGTGTGTGTATACTTAGAAATGTGTCGATATATCACGGTACGAGTGTACAAGTAGACATAAGCGTTAATAGGAATGTTAGTCGCTCTATGCGTTGTCGTATGAGTATGCAATGTTTTTCTTTATTTAAGCAGCTTTTCTTCAGTGAACAAAAAGCTGATCGAACACCATTCGTTTCCAGACAGTTTAACTTGAGTACTAGAGCATAGATACTCGTGTGTGTATACTTAGAAATGTGTCGATATATCACGGTACGAGTGTACAAGTAGACATAAGCGTTAATAGGAATGTTAGTCGCTCTATGCGTTGTCGTATGAGTATGCAATGTTTTTCTTTATTTAAGCAGCTTTTCTTCAGTGAACAAAAAGCTGATCGAACACCATTCGTTTCCAGATGGACTGGATGCTTTCAATGAATTAAACTTGGACTGGCGGAAGAGTTGCTAGAATTCGCTTCTGTTAATCAGTTCGCGTGCATTGATTTTTTCTGAACGGTTCTTCTTTTCTCCAACTTTTCAGCTGGTATCTCCTGCACCAATTGACCTCATGAGTAGGTTGTCTACGGGTCATTGGTCGGCGCTTGAGACATCTCTCACCGTTGATTCCCTTCGCTGGGGTTTCAATTGCCTGTCAGACTATATTACGACTTGGCTCAGTATTGTCGACCAGGTCCCGTCATTTTCATCGACGACCCATCCGTCCCTCCACTTGTGCCTTTCTTCTTCCTTTAACTCCGGCTCCTCTGCCGAATTCATTGTCATTCGCCGAGTATGCATTTTATATCAGACATATCCAAAGCTTCAGACTCCAGCTTCATCCATCAGAGTTGTCTTTCTTTTCTTTACTTGTTAGCTATAATAAGCTGTGAGGATTTGTTAGTATCAATCTATGTGTCACTTTCCTTATCAAACCAGCATGTAGCTTATACACACATGCATGGGTTTCAGCACGTTAAACCCAGTCCCGATTAAAAAATTTAATCGCGATTTTTTTAATCAATCGACATTTCATATAATTTCGTCAAGTATATTAATATTTTATATAAAGCATAAATACCTGAATGCTTACTTGCTGTTACAAAACAGTGCTAATAACCTGTGACTTAAGCATATTGAATAATTCCATTTAACTTATTGAACAGTTTTGTATAACAGAAACAAATGAATAAACAGATAAACACTTTCAAATCAGTCAACTGCTGAAAGCAGGTTTTTATTTTGAGATACCGTTAAAATGATATAAACTTTTGATAAAGGTGAAATTTACACATGAACTGTCATCAGACTCTGAAGGTGAGCCGCTGTTCTCTCATTGCTCCTTCACAAAAACAGTTGTTCAATGATAGACTAGAATCACTAGATATTAAACAACGTGAGAAGGATTATCAACCACTCGCACTCCGCACTACCAAACTCAAGAAAGAAAGACCGGAAACAAAACAGGCAGCGACCAATCGAGGCTGACCCGCGACTACTCAAATTAGAGCTGATTCATTTGGCGCATTACCTTTAACGCTTCAAACAAAGATTATCTCTACTTCGCGAATCGAGGTAGTAATCAGCATTAACGTTAAAAAATTAATCGCAAATTTTTCTAACGCGTTAATCGCACGCGTTAACGGCGATTAATCAGCAGCCCTAATATATATATATAGGGAGGTTTAGGGCGCGTTTTATCACAATCCAGAAATTGCTAAAAATGTGTTGAAACGGATTAAGCGTTTTATAGGAGGACAAATGTCGGTATACGTGTGTGCAACTGGACATAATTTAAGGCTTTCAGAATCCCAGCTGCCTTATTGTATATGCACATTTATATAGCACCATCTCATGAAGACTCATCAGTAGTGTACCAATGTTGTACCATAGCTCAGCTTAATGTTACTTGTTGTACTGTAGCATAGGGACCCTGGACAAGTCCTTCACTCGCAATTGCTCATGCGCTTCGGCGTGAAACTTCGATTCAGTGTCCGCGCTGTAGTCGGGAGCGCCTCTGAGTAGAAATCTTGAAGGGGCGCTATATAAATATCTTAAATGAATGAATGAATGAACTAGTTGAGTCTCGTGTCAACAGATTCCTGGAATGAACGAATATTGAATCGAATTGAGCCCACCCTGACAATATAATACAAATAAAAGATGAAACTACGTCGCGAATGCAGAGAACAATAGTTCGGAATATAATGCTTTAAGTGGACAACGGAGAAGCCGTAAGGTTACCAGAATCTCGTAGAGATGGTTGACCGTAAGGGTCAGTCTCGTTTCCTGTCGTTCGGTCATCCTGGTCAGCTGCGGATTCTTATCTGGCAACTGGAAGACAAGGACGCTCGAGTTCCATCGGACATTCGGACGACGAGGGTCAACGCGCCACTGGATATCAATGGACACAGCGTCCTCTCCTCTGTCGTAAGCCAGGCACAGGATACTGATCAGCAGAGCGGGATTCGGAGGACCTGGAAATTATATCATAGTATAAGTAATAATAATAATAATAATAATAATAATAATAATGATAATGATAATGATAATGATGATAATAATAATGATAATAATAATGATAATGACGATAATAAGTGACAACCATGATTTTAAGAACTCTGATTTCGAATAATAATAATAATAATAATAATAAGATAATAATAATAATAATAATAATAATAATAATAATAATAATAACAATGATAATGACGATGATGATGATGATGATGATGATGATGATGATGATGATAATGAAGATGAAGATGAAGAAGAAGAAGAAGATGATCTGATGATGATGATGATGATGATGACGATGATGATGACGATGACGATGACGATGACGATGACGACGATGACGACGATTAATGAGCAATATTTATTTTCATTTGCAAAGATATAATAATTAAAGCTAAACCAAGAGATGTAATTCAAACGAGAGTTTATTCACTAAATTATTTTATTATTTTACACGGACTTTCAACGATAATGATTAAAGATTACGGTAATCTTTAATCTTTATCTTTGAAAGTTTGCCACCTCCCACTCCACCTCCTCCATCTCTACCTTCTCTATCTTCTCCTCCATCTCCTCCACCATCTTCTCTCTCCACCTCCTCTTCCACTTCCTCCTCTTCCTCCACGTACTTCCTCCTCTTCCTCTTCCTCTCCTCTCCTCTCCCTCCTCCTTCTCCTCTTGCTCTTTCTCCTTCTCCTCCATGTATTCCTCCTTCTCCAAGTACTCCTCCTCCTCTCCTCTTCCTCCTCTCCTTCTTCTCTTACCTCCTCCTTCTTCTCCTCCACCTACTCCTCCTCCACCTCCTCCTCCTCCTCTATTTCCTCCTCCACCTCCACCTCCACCTCCTCCGCCATTTCCTCCTCCTCCTTCTCCACCGCCACGTACTCTTCCTCCTCTTCCTCTTTCTCCTCCTCCTCTTCCCCAACAATAGCAACAACACTTACTACTTACAATACATTCCTGTTCAATTTAATCACCATCATCGTCTAAGTCTTTCCCGCCCACTTTTGCTATAAATCATCGTTGTCGTCGCCGTGATATTTATCATCATCATCTCATCGTCGTCGTCATTATCATTTCATAATATTTTCATCCAGCCGTGGATTCGGACGACATAAATCACGCAGGAGCTGACTGGCATTTCCTATTAATAATGTGCGCCGCATAATCTGATCACGCAGTGGATTCTGTCTCTCGCTTCTAACCGCTTAAGCGCTGCAGATACACAGTGGGCCAATAAAGAGAGACGCTTCGTAAGTGCCACGATGTGTTTGTGTTTATCTTTATACTGGTGATATGTAAAAAGAAACACCTTCAATGGTGCTGCTGAACACACCCGATCATAACCAGACACAGGGCCTACACATAGTTATGAATACGCAGTCCACCAAACATAGTCACACACAAATAATTAGACAGGCAGACAGACAGACGGACGGACGGACGGACAGCAGACCTAGACATACTCGGAGATAAAGACATGGGCAGAGACAAATGGATATGGTATGTATCTATGTATGCATATATGTATGTTTATAATTATATATGTTTGCATGCATGAATGTATATATGGGGGATATTATACAGATGAAAAGCTTCCATATAAAAAGTCTGTGTTCTGAACTACAATCTCCTTTTAGTTCCAGTTGTGACTACTGCTCTTCCTTTCTTTTGCATCAGTTTGATAACATGTGCGTTATCTTCACCACTTCAAAATGCTGTATTGTTCATTGGTCAAATTGTAGCCAGCTACACCGCACATACTAGGGGAGACTGGGGAAGAGAGGCACTTTTTAGAACACATGTTATATTTTCAAAAATATATAACATAATGCCATAATTTTTCATAGGCATGTTGGCAACTCATGAGGCTAACAGAAAACGTAGAAGATTGACTATGGTAAAATAGTTTTGCAGAATACAGTATGCAAAAACACAAACTGAAAATGATGCCACTCTTACCCCACCACTTTGGGCAAAAGCGGCATATTCTGCCATTCATAATGGTATAGCTATAGGCTATCTGAATTATTTATTTGACAATAACAGCAAAACGAAAAACAAATTAAAAGTGTCAGTCATATTTGTAATCTTAAGTAAGAAAATTGATATTTAACAATATTAATCATGATGTATTTAAATTCCTTGTCACCGGGCTCAATAAGGGCGCAGCTTTCATGGCACCAGTATTTGCATGTTACGCATTGAATCCAAGTTTCCTCGGAAGTGTTGGAAGTGCGTCTGCAATAAATACAGTAGAACCTGGTGTCATTCTCCCTCAGGATTTCTTTATGGCACTCTTCTGTTGCTGGTTCCTCTGCTTCTGGTTCTTCTGTTGCTAGGGTATACATGTATGCATGTATGTATGAGCACTTGTTATAGCGCCCCTTCAAGATTTCTACTCAGAGGCGCTCCCGACTACAGCGCGGACACTGAATCGGAGTTTCACGCCGAAGCGCATGAGCAATTGCGAGTGAAGGACTTGCCCAGGGTCCCTACGCGGCGGCTTGACGTGGATTCGAACCCGCAACCCTCCGGCTGCAAGGCACCGAACATACCCTTACGCCACCGCGCCCCACAAAAGGTGAAAGATGAATGCGGAGAGATGGCTTGATTATGAAAAACTGATAGTATCTATGAGGGCTGGAAGGATTTGGAGCGTGTTGTAGATAAGTGATAGGACTATCCGCGTTCAGTTAATTTTGAGGACAGGATCGATGTGTTTGTATTTGTGAGTTTTAATTAAAGCAGGAGCGAGAACATTTTGGATAGCTTGAAGACGGTTTATTTGGGTGGTGTCCATAATTATTCAGGAAGAGTGAAGAGCAGTTTAGCATGGTCTTTCGATGTGGCGATTGTAGATGAAGTTTTGAAGTAGAATAATGCCCACATACATAGTGCATACATACATACATACTTTTTTTCAATTTCAAATCAGTTTATTGCAACCCAAAAACATAATAGCAATACATAAAACAACATGAAGCGAATAGAAAGAAACCAGGGTAGCAAAAGGGAAACCCAGAAGGGATGTTAGTCCCGCTAAATTAGGGTGCCCGTGCCTTTGTAATCTATAGCCTAGATTCAGAAATGGCCTGTAAAAAAGTACATATGTACATACATGCATACGTACATACATACATACTTACTTACTTACTTGCTAACTGACTTACCTATTTACATACCTACTCATTTGCATATTTTACATATAACAGACAGAGAGACAACGAAGTACTGATGACTTACGCGGTTCTGGAAAGGTGCCCGGCTTCAGAGAGCATTTCCTGGGATTCTGCTTGTCCCAACTGTAGCATCCAAGCGTCGTGAAGTAGTACTGATTAGAGCTTTCTTGGCCAACTTCAATCTTCGTCCAATACTTGGCGTTGAACATCAGATATCCATTGAATCTGTACTTCATCCACTGTCACCAACATTAAACCATTAAGTCGTATTTCGACTCCGTCCTCGTGATCCAAAGCTAAACTAGTCTGTTATGGTATGGGAAAGTGAAGAATAGAGAGAGAGGAATTGCAGCATTGAGCATGGTAAAGCAAGCACGGTAGTCGATTTTTAACGCGGAGAGTACGGAGAGAAGCCTTCCCTGAGACAGTTACTGTGTAGGGACCTTGAGCAAGTCTTTCACTCGCAACTGCTTACAACCATCAACTGATGATTGGTCACTAGACAGTGGTCCTTTAATAAATACGCAATAATAATATAAAGCAAGACGCGAAGAGGCAAGGATAGCTACATCAAGACATGTCAAGGTCAGTCAGACAGGTCATATAACGTCAGGTCAAGCTAGGTTAGGTAAGGTAATACAATACAATACAATACAATACAATACAACTGATCTTTGATATCGCCATTCTTACTAAGGTTGCCCAAAAGCTCAGAAGTGCACACGCCTCGGCGGCGCAGAAGCAAGTATATTGCAGAGCAATTGTGCGCGAAGGTTTGCTCAAGGTCCCTTTACGCGGACGGCTTGAGGTGGATTCGAACCCTCCGGCTACAAGTCACCGAACATACCCCTACACCACCGCGTAAGAAACGGTAAGGTATGACATTCCACGGTAAGGTAATGTATCAAAGGTAATTTGTATCTGAGATGAATTAGGTAGGACAGGGATGGAGCTGATGCATGGGCACCCTCTTGCCCCTATGTGCGGGCGCCCATGGGCTGATGCATACTTCCGATAATATTATTTGATAGCGTTCAAATGCGCGATCTCAATGTTGTCAAAGTATGAAAAAGGCAATTCATCAGGCTTTCCTTTAAAGTATTTAAGTAAGCAAGCTTTATTATGGCGAGACTTACGCCTGCATTTTACACCAACAATCCATACAATAGTGAAAAGTACCACAATACCAGTAGGAAAAAAATAATGTAAGCAGTAGTTTCAGTTTAACGACACTGTGATAACAAAGGTCATTAGCGTCGCCCTCATCCTTCATCCAGGCGTGGGACTGGCACTGCCTCGCAATAAGGCACAGAGGTGCAGTGGCGGAGTTTTGTAAGCAGTTTTAAAAGTCCAAATACATAATCGTCTATAAGTCGTCAACGTGTGCTGTCGATTCCTAGAGCAGCGCTGAAGCATAGGCGCAGAGGGGCATCTTACCAATCGGCCGCCATGTTACATTGTCTATTTTGCTCACAATGCTCTGAAGGGTCCATACAGGGTTAATTAGTCTTGCCTATTACAGTTTGGTCTTATCCACGCCAATCGCTGAACGAATGATTGATTTCTTGATTGGTTATTTAATTGATAGATCGATTGTAAGTAAGGAAGTGAGAATATACTTTATTTGACTACCAGCAAACGCACAGTAGCTCACAGAAGATATAAATAATAGAAACACAATTATGCAAAAGTCATATAACATTCTCATAATAAAACTTCGTTTTGCAAAGGCATCAACTCTAGGTAGGGTGATATCATGTGGCCTGGGTCGCGTATTTATGGAGTGACCATACGGGGAGGGAGGAGGTCCTGAAGGATGCGACAAGAGTTTGAGAGAATTGAACGGAAAATAGTAGAATCAGCTCTAGAACAGTGTTTTTTGACTGATTGATTTTTTTGATTGACTGATTGATTATTTGATTGAGTTATTGAATCAAGAGCTGTGCGTTACCTTATTGGAGTCTGCTAGAACCATGTAGCTCTGGTGCCGGTTTGGTTCGGTACAGTGCGGGTATTTGGAGTTCAAATTGCAAGTCTCCGAAGCCAAGTGAACCCGGATTGTTCCATTGGACCAGTTCAGCTCAGAGATCAACCGGAAGTAGAGTTCCGCATACAGCTCACCGGACTTCTCCTGTGACACAACGACCGTCATATTGATTCCGACCGCCAGGGGGCCGCCTCCTCCTCCTCCTTTTGCGGATTGACCAACGGAGGTGGACTCGACTGTCTGGCTTCCGGAACTGCTCCTCCACTCACCGGAAACGTCGCCTCTGACGGAAGACATGGATTCGGTTCCTCCACCGGATCCGGAAGAGACATCCTCAACAGCAGAATCAGTGGAAGAACCGGAAGACGACTTTGTGTCACGTGATGCACCAATGTTCGCAGCGTGTCGCCTTATACCTAAAGTAATACATCAGAGGAGATTCACAGATGAGCAAACTTAACACCAGATCGTCACGTCTTTATCTGAACATGAGCGATATCTAATCACGCATGTATGTATGGTACGTAAATATAATAATAATAATATCTTTTCTTTAATATAGCGCCTGACAAACGCACTGCGCTGTACATTATTGTTATGATAATTAAACAATTAGAACACAAGAACAGAAATGACAGAAGACATAAATCTTAACTACAATGTACTAACAGAACAGACAGCCTGCAATACAAAGAAATGTGAAGAGAAGCTATCCGTATGTATGTCTGTATGTATGTACTGATCTCAGTACAAAATTAACTCTATGTATGTATCCAATGCGCTATATGTATATGTATGTTGTATGTATATATGTATGTATGTATGTATGTATGTATGTATGTATGTATGTATGTATGTATGTATGTATGTATGTATGTATGTATGTATGTATGTATGTATGTATGTATGTATGTATGTATGTATGTATGTATGTATGTATGTATGTATGTATGTATGTATGTATGTATGTATGTATGTATGTATGTATGTATGTATGTATGTATGTATGTATGTATGTATGCATGCCCTGCTATGCATGATTATGTATGTATGTATGTACCTGTATGTAATGTATGTATGCATGTATGTATGTATTTATGTTTATTTAGATAGTTTAATACCCTCTACGGCTAGGGTATATTTATGGTTATTTAGATGGTTTAATGGTTAGGCTATAGGGTTTAGGGATAGGGTATAGGCTAAGGGTTATGGTTAGGGCTAGGGTATGTAATATGTCATGCACTTTGAACTAGTGTATGATTGATTTAATACAATTAACATGTTTGTGATTTTTTTTATTTGTTCAGATATTGAGACTAGCTAGCCTTCAATCTTGTAGGTTTCACGTGTTTTATTCAATAAACTTATCATCAGTTATAAGCATAAGAATATATTTATTTTTGGCTAAATCAGAGGAACAAGACGACAGGGTTTTTGTGAAATCGCGTCTTATAAAAGGCGTGATGACGTGACATCACCGTCACATTTGAAAGTTACACCCATTGAAAGTTACACCCATAGACGTCTATTCATAATTGTTATCATCGTGTGACAGCGCACGAACTTCCCGCTATAATTATGTGCTTAGTGATCGTGCCTGCACGAAATTCCATATGAAAGCTGGTTAGTACCACATTTCGTCAATGGAATTGTTATTTGACAGAAAAACTGGAATGCTCTGCTAATAGCAACCACACTCAAACACGTATAATTGGATTGACGAAAACTTCTCGCTTTTGGCCAATTACAGCAAAAGTAATTAATTTAGTTTTCTGGGGGCGTCATAATACGAGGCGTTTGGTGATGGTTGCGCTCCTCCTGTATAACCGTAAATGACAAGTCGAAAGCGATGAAGACTTTTTCTTGGAAAAGTCAAACTCGGCTCCTCGTCTCGGCGCACTCACTGCTCCTCCGCCGGGCAACGCACTAAGCAAACCTCCAGCGGCCAAGAAGTATGCAGCGTGGGCGTCGATAGGCATCTTAGCAGCTGTAAAAGACACCGACGCTGTGAAGAGCTTGATACATACGGACATTTAATCTAATCTATTATACAATCTATCATATATATGTAACATACGCATTTATACATATATATGTGTCTTCATGTAGGTACTTATATATTAATATATACATATAGGCTACACATATCATATTATTAATTTCCTTTGAAGCGCCTACATCTTAAAACAAACATTTCACTTGTTTAGATTAGGTACATTACATTACTTACATTTGGACTGTTTGCGAATTTTATATATATATATATATATAATTTATATATATTATATATATATATATTTGCGGCTATATATATATAACCGAAATCGTATATACCTGCATCACCTGTGTATAATATGTGTTTATGTGTATAGATATCTTGGAGCGGTGTATGGTTTACAAGATTGGCATCTGTGAGCTACAAAAATATCTGATTGTCTGATTGAGAGGATCACGTCAAGAAGTTTCTCTTCCTCCCTTCATCTCTGCCACAAGGTCTTAAGCGAAGACAAGACTAAGGTGGAGGAGGAAAGCGAAGAAGAGGACGAGATGGAGGAGGAGGAGGAGGAGGAGGAGGGGAAGGAGGAGGAGAAGGAGGAGGAGGAGGAGGAGTAGGAGGAGCAGAAGAAAGAGGACGAGATGGAGGAGGAGGAGGAAGAGGAAGAGAAGAGGAGAGAGGAGGAGGAGGAGAAAGAGGATAAGATCGAGGTGGAGGAAGGCGAAAGAGAACAGAAAAGACAACAAGACTGCATGAGAAAAGAAAAATAGAGCGAGATTGAGGGCAAGAGGAAAAGAAGGTGTGAGATGAACGAAGAGGAGGAGGAGGAAGAAAAAGTATAAGATGTGGAGGACATATCAAGAACGAGACTGAAGAGGAATAAGCTAGAAGCTTCTTCTTCATCCTCATCCTCTAGGAGGGAAGAGAAGAAGAAGAAGCTGAAAGGGAATGGACCAGATAAGCAAACATTAGCAGGAGATGAAAAGGAGGAAAGAAGGTTAGATTAAAGAACGCTCGAAGGAGAAGAATAAACAAAAGAAGGAAAGGCCATGTCTCCCTTCTCATACTCTCCTGTAGGAAAACACTTTAAGATGGGGACAATGACACTTGAGACAATAGTGATGCCAACTTGGAGGAAAATAACAAGGATGAGAACGCGAAGGTGAGAAATTGGAGGAAAGGAAATCGGACATTAAGATCTGGAATAAAAACAGGAGAACGAAAGTTACAATTAAGTTTCAAGGTGGAGGAATGTGAAAAGCTCCAAGAAGAGGTGACTGGGGGCAAAATGCAAGAGCAAAGAGAAATAGGGCGATGGTAAAGAGTAAAACGATGAGAAATACGAGAGGATGAGGAGGAGGAGAGGAGAGAGAATAGATGGAAGAGCCAGAGGAGAAATATGTCTCAGAAAGAGGTAACGAATTTGATATTATACGCAAAGGAGGAGAAACGAGGAAGGAGAGAGAGGAAGAAAGAGAATATGTTTGAGAAAGAGGAAAGACGAACGAGGAGAGGGCAGAGGAGGAGAAGAAGGAGAAAGGATGGATGTGTCAAAGGAGGAGTATATGCCTCAGATGGAAGAGCCAGAGCAGAAATATGTCTCAGGAAGATGTAACGAAATAGATATTAGACGACAAGGAGAAGATGACGAAGGAGAGAGGAAGAAAGAGAAAGAGAAAGAGAAGGCGAAGAGACAAATGAGGAATGGGCAAAGGAGGAAAACACAAGGAAGGAGAAAGGATAGAAGAGTCAAAGGAGGAATATGTCTGCGGACATTCAGAGACAAATGGGGAATAGACAAAAGAGATGAGAAGACGAAGGAGCATTGAACATGAACTTTAGTCGACTCCGACCTTCGTTCGCATCGGCGTTGCTTCTACAAGAGATCGCTGCTTTGATTGTTGGATTAAAGGAACCGACCGCCTTTCACACAAACCCTGTCGTCGTCGTCGTCGTCGTCTTTCCCCTTCGGAAGCGATCTTCCTCTACGTCTTCCAACCCTCTTCCCTCGTCCGCAGATATAAATAATCGGCCTAATCCTGTTTTGACGGTTGGAAACGGAACATTTCCCAAGGCGCCCGTAAAGGCTCTCCTCCTTCTCCGCCCATCGGTCGCCCGTGGTCCATCCATCCCGCCTCAGGCTTTACGTCGCAATCGGACCGGCCGATGGATGGACGGAAGGACGGACGGACGGACGGATGGACTATGGCGGCGGTCTAGCGACAGAATGGGAAAATTAAAGAAAAACTGGAGTTTACGATTTGACCCAAAGCACTGACCGGAAGAGTTGTATGAAACGTCAGATCTAGAGTGTCAGACATGTCTGATGAGTCACAAGGAGTCAGATGTTAGAGTCAGAATTGACTCTGGACGGAAAGACATGATCTCAGCAGAAGACATATTGTGGACGAGTCTCTGAGAGTCGCTTACATTGTATCGGACTTGTAATACAACGTAGGATAGAACTTAGAACTAAATCGCTTAACGAATATGCGACTATCTGATCTTGCTTCCAAAACACTAGTAGCATGAATGAGAAAGAAGTACCTACGTTCATAATGAGTGGAGTAGTACGTACGTGGAAAGATCTTGTCGTCGTGACGATTGCCATTTGCAGCAGTACGTTCACACAGATCCCAGCAAAAAGTCACCTTCAGAGAAAACACAACAGAATACATAATAATCGTCGTTGAGGGATATCGTCTTCATAGTCGTTTACTATGTCGGTTTTTAAAACCCGCATGACATGATCTTAACCCTTTTCATTCAGAATTTCTTCAGATGAGGTCATTCACTTCTTGGTTGGTTCCACGTGTGTGCGTGGGCCCGCCACTGATGACTCATTCAGCTTATAATGTGCATTGTTTTGCTAACTGATGATTATATTCGTTCATAATGACAGTTAACATCGCAAAGGCTAGCGCAATAAAACAACCACAACAGCCCCAATACAACAGCAGCAACAACCCCAATAAAATAACCACAAGAACCCTAATAAAAAACCGCAATACAACAACACAACAATACAATAACCCATCCACGAGGATTGAATTATCTTAACATGGAATTGCCAGTGACACAAAATACCCAGATTCTATTTCTAGACGAAAATGTAGGCTACTTCGCAATCTGCCACCCATTCAGCCATTTAAATGTCTTCAGGTCTCCTACAAACTAACGTTAGGCTAGGTACCGCCCACATAACGTATTCAGCCCACTGGTGAGGTATATTAAATGCCCTTATGAAAGCATACATATGGCCTACACATACAATCATACATGCATATATATAATCATACTCTTCATTCTCATCGCTACTCATTTCAATCCCCCTTTCGATTGGCTGGCTAGAGAAAAGAGCGTTGTCATTTTCCATATAAGTCTGCAATGTTTTATTTCTTTCCGTTCTCAACTCAAATCCAATCTGCTCCAGTCGTAATTTCCTCAGCCTCCGATTTATCCACCGGTCTCAACGGGTCTTTGCAATCTGGAATTGATGCTTTTGCCCCCGCAGAATTGAAACATTGCCCCCGCCGTTGAATCAATACACTCTATTTAATAACTCAGACGCATAAATTCAGGAAAATGTACGACGCAAGTTTTATTACGTCTGAATTTATTAAGCGCCACTGTCTAACGTCGAAACATCAATCCATGGCTCTGAGGAATTGTGCCTGAAGGACTTGATCAAGGTTTCTACATAGTATATAGGCCTAACCATCTCACGGGAGGATTGAACCTGCATAGTCCGCGTTGCAAGGCGAAGCGCTTAAACCAGTCGGCTACCATGTCACAAATAGCATAAATACTTAAAGCAGTAGATATGGGAATATAGATGCATACAAAAACGGAACGTGGCGATGCATATGGCGTGCCATACGTTGAATGCGCATAACTCTGGCGAATAAATTCATGTTGTATGGAAATCAATGTGATTATCAAAAAGAGATATTCTGAATCGTCTACGCGTGATACAAGTAGCCTATGGACCCATGGTGCGTTGCAAACCGTCATCCGACAACTCCGAGGAATTAAATCTTTCAACTTTTCTGCTAGCTTTTCAATAAATGTATACAGGCTTAATTATACAAGTATTATAATAGCTTTCAAATGGATTCGGCAACCCTCCAGCTGCAAGTGCGCCCCAGTTGTATGTGTTGTATTGTGTGTTGTACGCTTTCAAATTTCGACTCGTGGTTTATGAGACATTTAACTCTAGGTAATCACGGTATTTAAAATCAATCTTCATCCACAGTCTAACCAATATTCACCCAGTTCATCTGATTGACTTTCTTCGGTCATTCTAAAACTAGAACTGTACTGGATCAACAAGCGTTTCTTTCTCTTCCTGTCTCTGCTCGTTATGCCGAGTCAACTGAAAACTGTTTTCATATTGCTTATCCACCGTCGTCTTCTTCATTGTCTCAGCGGCTGATACGGATGTTGACCTGGATGTTGACCATATTGACCTGATTGACCTGCTGACCTGTTGATCTGTATGACCTGTTGACCTGATTGACCTATTGATCTGATTGACCTGATTGACCTGTTGACTTGATTACGGCTTGGGTTTGGTACGCCATGGGTTGATCCACCACGAAAAAGACACTCGTGTTACAAAAGTTTCTAATTAACAAATGATAATAATTTCTCGCATATCCTCTGATGAAAGCCTGTCACCCTCTTACACCAGTTCGTCCCTCTGGCCGTTGAGACCCTTTGTCCGTTCGATCACCAGGGATTGAAGTTCAGGGCCATTCCATGTCGCCATCTGACCAGGGTACGGAGACCCAAGGGGGAGATATTTCACTGTTCCAACGTGTTGCATAAACAATCCGATGTTTCAATGCGATTGTTTTCCTGGCTGCGTTTGATGAGCTATAATACGTCGACGCAGAATTATAGCCATCGCAGAGACACAGTCTGTTGCCTTTCATATAATACTTTATACTACACCCCTGGATTTCATCCTTTGGGTAAACAGTTTTTGAAAATAACTATAATAATGATAATAATTCAGTGAGTCGGGCGGTGGGTCGGTGTGGCGCTGTTTGTTTCCAGAATCAATCACTCACAGCTCATTTCTAGCACAACAGACATCGCGAGTTGCAAGCGGTGCAAAACACAGGAATGCAGCATTACGTTGAGGCGGTTGCGCGGGCCAACGTCTGACATTTGGCGGTTCGATAATAATTGCCAGAGGGCGCTTTATGCGTCGGTCGGAAGTCGACCATATTTATGACGTCATATCCGACTCTCGACGTCATGTGTATACATGCACGCAGAAGTATAATATTATTTATATATTATGAGCTCATGATATCACCAAATAACGCGATTCTGTGCTCAAGAGACACCTAGTCTAAAATATTTAAGACTTGCTAGTACTATTAGGTGCGAAAAATCGTCCAGTGTCCAGCCGAGTAGTTTATTGGCCTTAGCAGAACCTTTGTTGGTCACTTGGACAAAAATACCGAGACCATAATTATCACACCTGTTCTTCGTTCTCTACACTGGCTTCCTGGCTGAGCGTATCCGCTTCAAGCTGGCACTCCTCATGTACAGAGCACGCACAGATCATCTGCCTTCCCACTTATCTTCCATGATCACACACTGCAACTCTGTTAAAGGCCGCTCCTATCTTCGATCAGCATCTGCTGGAAAGTATGTTGTTGCTGGTACACGTCTTGTCTTTGGCCAATGTTCATTCTCAGTAACCGGTCTCTCCATGTGGAACTCTCTACTTTAAGGATCCTGAGTGGCCGAGTGGGTTGGTAGCCCGCTCTCCACGTCGACGCCCCGGGTTCGATTCCGAGGTCGGTCGGTTTATCAGAGATTAATTTTTCGGATCTTTACTGCGGGTGGCTCGGTCGCAATATAAACGTGGAGTACAATACAATACAACACATTACAATACAACTGGGGCGCGGTGGTTTAGGGGTATGTTCGGTGCCTTGCAGCTGGAGGGTTGCGGGTTCGAATCCACCTCAAAGTCGCCTCGTATGGACCCTGGGCAAGTCCTTCACTCGCAATTGCTCATGCGCTTCGGCGTGAAACTCCGATTCAGCGTCTGCGCAGTAGTAGGGAGCGCCTCTGAATAGGAATCTGGTAGGGGCGCTATAACAAGTGTTCAAATACAATACTCCATCATGTTTACAACTCTCCTAGCGTGTCTTTCGCTCTAAACTGAAAACTTTCCTCTTCCAGTCTACTTATGGCTCTTAATGTTGCCCGGCTTCAATTTGCGTTTCTGAACTTCGTAAGGAAGGCATTATCAAATTGCAGTTGCATTGTACAGCTGTATAACTGTATGATTATAGTCAAGCGACGAATTGTTTCCCTCTAAGCAAACGAAACGGAGTAAGGTCAAGAAAAGGTCAAGAAAGACACAACGCTAGACCATCAGAGATAATATGAGATGACATAAGATGACATGAGATGACATGACCGTTAGATGAGGAGGCAAGAAACGTGGCAATGGACAGAGATGAATGAAGATGCTACACATTGCCCAAATTTGCAGATCTGCACAGACGCAAGCAATACATAGACCACACGCATTACACATGATAAATGGCATGCTCAAGAAACCTATTAATACGTGTATAGCAGTCTGCTTATATTAAGCAATTATCAATCTTAACGCATACGCACAACGACACAATCACCTCGCACTATCTATGGCACAATGGGCAAATATATTGGATACAAGTAGCCATACAAGCGGTCTTGGTATATGCACAAAAGATAAGTGTAGCGCTATATAAATCGAAGCAGCACATTTACTTTGTGTCTATGTGCAGTGCCAGCTCGTAGACAAGAATATCGATATCAGAGAGATAACATATAAGCGCTGTATACGTCTTTGTTGCTTTAGCGCACATGACGTCAACTCCATCAATCATCTTGGGGCGACATCTAGGAGTAGTTCTTTAAAACTGGTCTCGACTCAATGCCTATTATCGTCCAAGCGGCTGACGAGCTGCTGTATATACCGGATGCGTATAATACTCGGCAGTGGGAGCAGCAAAACCGCCGCCGCCGCCGACGGTGAAGCCGCCCTGCCAGGACCTCGCCCAGAACCCCAGACTCTTTTGCCGCCTGCAGCACACCGACGCAGTTCCCCCCGCTCCCAGCCACGGACCCCCGATAACGGAAGTGGAATTATGGGTAACTGGATATCCGGCATCTGGTTTTTCTTCTGCGCAGTCTCCTCGGTCTCTCGCGATGCTTCGTCGCCACGTGTTCGCCTCATGGATGAACGAAAGAAGCCAGTCGGGTTTCTAGGAAATTCTGCATGCACTATGCATGCGAAAAATAACCATCTAATTATTGTCATTGCTTTTGTTGTTGTTGTTGTTTTTGTTATTATTATTATTATTATTATTATTATTATTATTATTATTATTATTATTATAATCATCATCATCATCATCATCATCATCATCATCATCATCATCATCATCATCATCATCATCATCATCATCATCATCATCATCATTATTATTATTATTATTATTATTATTATTATTGTCATTATTATTGTTATTGTTATTATTATTGTTATTATTATTATTATTATTATTATTATTATTATTATTATTATTGTTATTGTTATTATTATTATTATTATTATTATTATTATTATTATTATTATTATTATTATTGTTATTATTGTTATTATTGTTATTATTGTTATTATTATTATTATTATTATTATTATTATTATTATTATTATTATTATTATTATTATTATTATTGTTATTATTGTTATTATTGTTATTATTGTTATTATTGTTATTATTATTATTATTATTATTATTATTATTATTATTATTATTATTATTATTATTATTATTATTGTTATTGTTATTGTTATTATTATTATTATTATTATTATTATTATTATTATTATTATTATTATTATTGTTATTATTGTTATTATTGTTATTATTATTATTATTATTATTATTATTATTATTATTATTATTATTATTATTATTTAGTGTCATTTCATCAGAGTTCAGAGATCGGTGGCAGTGTCCCGGAGAGGCAGATGGCGTTCCCCCGTTGAAGAGCCATTGAGATCCGCTGGAATAGGTATGATGTCTCCATTGGATCATGGGTTGCGTCATTTTGTCCGTCTTCATTATTATTATTATTATTATTATTATTATTATTATTATTATTATTATTATTATTATTATTATTATTATTATTATTATTATTATTATTATTATTATTATTATTATTATTATTATTATTATTATTATTATTATTATTATTATTATTATTATTATTATTATTATTATTATTACTATTACTATTACTATTATTACCATTATTACCATTACCATTATTACCATTACCATTATCGTTATCATTATCATTATTATTATTATTATTATTATTATTACTATTTACCATTACCATTACCATAACCATTATCATTATCATTATTATTATTATTATTATTATTATTATTATTATTATTATTATTATTATTATTATAGTTATTGTTGTTGTTGTTGTCGTCGTCGTCGTCGTTATTATTATTATTATTATTATTATTATTATTATTATTATTATTATTATTATTATTATTATTATTATAAAGTACAAATAACCCCTAGGAACCGAAAACAATCAGAAAATTGTAAACTACATCTGGGCCACGACAGCTGCTGTTGTCATTTTTAACCCGATGTTCATATGTTCCCTCGGGATTAAACAAAATATGGGAGCGTTGTTCTGGAATGGCTGGACAGACTTCACGGATGGTTTTATCGGTGGAAAAGTTGCAGCAGAAGCGACTGCACTGAAGCGCTGCGTGGTTAGAGATAAGCGCTGATGGAGGAAAGTAGTCTCCTTTTATCTCTCGATATTTGAGCAGAGCGGGGTAGCCGAGCAGATTGATAAGAGCAAGGCCATCATGATTTATTGGGCCCAGAGTTTCAAGAAGACCAAGGGCACAAAGCGGTACGATGACAATAATATTGCAATGTATTTAGATATTTTCATTCAGCTGTTATCCTAGCAGCAGACAGAATCCCCAATCTCGGTTGATCTGACGCCGTATAATTTTTCCAGGGTGTCAGTGGCAGTAGCGTTTCAGACTAGGCATCTACCGCTCTGTGTCTCTCCCCTCGGGATGTCAATCACGCCATCTGGAAGAACTGACAAGTCCAATTGTCCAATTCATTCATTCTGGAGATTTATATAGCGCCCTTCAAGAAATCTACTCAGAAGCGCTCCCAGCCCAGCTGTTCTCTTTGTAGCACGAATGCCGTATTTGGTCAGGCCTGGTCAACTGTTGACAGTTAATAAGGCGTCGTATCTGGGTTCCAACCTGGTCGAAGGCTGTGGGACAATCCGTAAGATCAGTTCTCCTCGATCATTGCCCCACATGCCTGTCGCAATGCGGAATGTCTGAAATTCGAGCCTTAGTTCAGAAGCGCTTACGGGTATATCGCAAGCGGTGCATGTGGCGATCGAGGCGACTGCTTTCAGCCTGGCCAAGGAATCTATATTACAGGAATGGTTACTCGCGAGAATAATATGTACATACTTTTCACTCTTAAACATAGATGTCGCCACACTTAAAATTTTGTTTCTAATGTTAGATATGATGTTTTAAATCTTCATCGGCAATTGTATATATTGCAAACATAATTATTCGTCAATTTGCCTTTACAAATATAATTAATTGCATGCGTTTGTTATGAAAACAAGATGTAAAATTTTCTGGAACCCCGATTATCGCCCAAAAAATAGGTCTACTACGCTACATAAGGACTTTCCAGTCCTTGCAGCCTGGCTTGTTGTTGAAGCCAATAAAACTGCCATGTCTGTTCGAAGGAGGCGGTGTTCCCATTGCTTATGAAAGAAAGTCTCTTGCGGGAATGGAGCATCCGATTCAGTTAGTCATTGTTCTCGAGTCATTGCACAGAAAATCTTGGACACTTAACACCTGGACAGGATGGAGGCTTACCAAGATGCGCTGCCCGCGGCGGAGCCAGAAAGGCTGAGAAAGCCAGCGAGGATTCAGTTAGTCATTGTTCTGGGGCCATTATACAGAAACTCTTGGACACTTCACAGCTGGACAGGATGCAGGCTTGCAAAGATGCACCACCTTCAGTGGAGCCAGAAAGGCTGGCAATCCAGCGAGGACAGATGGGAAATGTCCAAGGCCCCATTTCAGATAAGCGCAACTCAGTTGCAATCAGCATTGACCAGGTTGAGGATATTTACTATGCCCGTACGCATTACCTGGTCAGACCGTAGAGTATCGGATTTCCTGTACATGGAAAACAGCGCCTGATATACGGCAGAAAATAGTCGAACTGTGAGAACTACCAAATAAATATTAGGGCACCAAGTCTACAGATATTGAGGACAACCGTTAAATACCATATGCGAGTTCTGTGCAAACGAACTGTAAGCAGGACCAGAAAAGCCGAACCAGTGTTCGAGACAGTGAAAGAGTTTATCGAGTCTCAAGAGCAGAATCGAGAGAGAGCTCGACCACCCGAAAGAGGTGCCTCAGGGTTGAATACAATCTGGAAGGGGATGTCGTGGTGAAACTTATCACAGCGAACCTTCGTAGCCAAATAAAAATGCAGTTCAATTGTAATTTGGGCCAGGGACAGAGAGACAGACAGTGCTAGACAGAAAACAACTAAATTGTAGTTCTTTTGCATCCAGGGATATTTGACGATAGATGCGCCACGCATTTTACCATTAAATCCTCGAAGCAAAGAAAGTGTAAAGCTGCCTGGTGAACTCGGTGACCTTTCGCTTTAGATTTTGTCCTCTGTTGCTTCAAGTGTTAGGCTATAAGCGCGGTAATCATTGCTACATAAACAGACCTTGTCGACTGGCTGCAGTACATAAAATATGCGCTACGCAAACAAGCTGTTAGCAAACTCTGTGAAGCCACTGAAAATTACTCTTACCAGGCAGTTACTAGCTGTCTGCGTATAAACTACCAGAGGCTAATTATCGAAGCCGTTAGCAAATAGAAGCGATCGCTGGCGTCTGTAAATAGGGAATAGGTCAACCATAGTATAGCATCGCAGCTGAGAAAGCGTCTGAAGATTCAGATGTTCTGGATCTGTCAGACTCTCCGCAGCAACCCTGGCATCTCGCTTGCGGGAGGAGGGAGATGGAAACGAGACCACACAAGAGGGCGATGGTAGGATGGATGGATGGATGCATGGATGGAGGGGAAAGTCTTTCCATGGGAAGAAGACATCGTATACATTATACAGCATCCAGACCAACGAACAGTGACCGGCGGCAGAACAAAAGAGCAATCTGGTCGAATCTATCTGCGCATCTGTCTGTGTGTCTGTCTGTGTGTCTGTCTGTGTGTCTGTCTCAGCATGTGCATTGTCTTTCTGTGTGCCTATGTGTCTGTTGTGTCTGTCTGTTTATATCTGTATGTATGTCTGATTATGTATCTGTCTGCTGCCTGCCTGTCTGATTATGTGTATGTATGTATGCATGTTTGTATGTATGTATGTATGTATGTATGTATGCATGCATGCATGTATGTATGTATGTATGTATGCATGCATGCATGCATGCATGTATGCATGTATGTATGTATGTATGTATGTATGTTCGTATGTATGTATGTATGTATGTATGTATGTATGTATGTATGTATGTATGTATGTATGTATGTATGTATGTATGTATGTATGTATGTATGTATGTATGTATGTATGTATGTCTTTATGTCTGTCTGTGTGTCGTTCTGTCTGTGACAATCTATATTTTAAAGGCGCTCTATTTTTTTCTTCCACTTCCTCTCTCTTCCTTTGATCTTTACATGACATATGTAGAGCACAAAGACGTGTTACAGACGTGGAAGCCCTTCCCTCTTCCACCACTCTTTAACCACGATGCCACGAGCAAACTGGAAAAAACTGACACGAAACGCCCTTCCAGGGTCTCACCGAAATCAAGGACCGAAAAAAACCGGGCCGTAAACGATCAATTCAATTTTTCGGATCGAGCGGGTCTAAAACAGCAACTAATACTGTAGACTCTCCTCAAAGGGCAACTGCGGTTATAGCCCGCCTGTGTGTGTGGTTCTCTGTAGCTATAGCCCGCCTGTGGGTGGCTCTTTCTGTGGCAGCTCGATAAGTGTCTGATTATATGTCACAGTGAAAGTGTTTCATTACCGAACAGAAGCTGTTTACCTCTTACCCGTAACTCAGTCAAATGCCTCTAGCCATCGTCGTGCATTAACCAGGTATTTACGTTAGGATGATCCTGATCAAACCGCTTCTGTCTCATGCAGAACACAGCCATTTCCTGTCACTACGCCTTAGAAGTCTGCAATCGCTCAGCCACACAAACACACATTCAATTCACCAGACGTCGTTTACGCCCTTCACAGTTTCCCTACTCCACTCGCAACTTTTGCGCAGGCGTTGAACTCAACACTGACATCTATGTGATTTTTTAAGGAAACTTTCTCATCCAAGCAGTATAGTAGGCCAATATAAATCAATCAGTTATTCATTCAATCGATCGATCAATCATGCAAGCAAGTAATTAATCACTCGATCTACCTCTGTCTGTCTGTGCATCCATTCATCCATTCATCCATTCATCAATCCATCCATCCATTCACCCATCCGTACGTTGTCCATCCATCCATCCATCCATCTATCTATCCCTCCTCCCTCCCTCCCTCACTCCTCCCTCCCTCCCTCCTCCCTCCCTCCCTCCCTCCCTCCCTCCCTCCCTCCCTCCCTCCTCCCTCCTCCCCTCCCTCCCTCCCTCCCTCCCTCCCTCCCTCCCTCCCTCCCTCCATCCATCCATCCATCCATCCATCCATCCATCCATCCATCCATCCATCCATCCATCCATCCATTCATCCATCCATCCATCCATCCATCCATCCATCCATCCATCCATCCATCCATCCATCCATCCATCTATTCATTCAGCCATGTGTCTAGGTCCATTTTCTCCAGGTCACAGCACTTCAGTGAAACTCAACTAGATCTCTGCATCCATTGATCTATCTACCTGTTGACCTGTTGACCTTTTAATGTCGACCCTGTGCGGAAGAACCCATCAGACGAACCTTTGCCTTTGCCATTTGTCTGAGCTAAGTGCCTTCGCATATTAAGCCAGTTCCTGGAGACGGTTTTCTGAAGCGCTGAAGACGTCCACAGTTCACGCTGTAGACGACCGGGATCACTTCAGCGTTCGCGCTGCTACAGTGTGGCTGCTCCTACCAGAAATTACTCTGAAGTGCTAAATAGTATTTACAAGAGAAGATCAACCGTGATTGACAGTTCAAAGGGCAGAACAATCGAAAAAGAAAAATAGCCGAAAGCCTTTCGACGAGACGTACCATCCACTCCACGACCACGAAGCGACGAACGGGAGAACGGAAAAACATGTTAACAGTTTCTCGTAAAAATCAGATCGCGAGACGCCAAGTCCAGTAAACCCTCTTACAGGGAATAAACACGCTGGCATACTGCTAGACTGGATCAGTCTTATACGGTGCCAACGAGTAACGAGACGAATGGCAAATGTGAAAATCACGTTTCACCAAAGCGCCTCTTAGACTCCTCGAAGGAACAGCTCTAGTAATGCTCTTATCCCTATTTAACCATCTATTAAGGACTCGCATTGAGTGGAGAAACGTTTGTTGGGCGCGAGAAACCCAATGTGCCTTTTAGTTGCTGTATATCCAGGCACGGCATGAGATTAGAACAGTGTGGGTTAAAATAAAACGATACTGCGCTCATAAAACCTTATCGAGCTTAACATTGTAGGCAGATGTTGCAGTTCTTTAAGGTCCTAAGTTCCATCGTTCCTATGTATGCATGTATGTATCTATTTATGCATGTATACAAGCCTACATACACGTATATGTATGTATGTTTGTGTGCATGCATGCATATATTATGCGTAAGTATGTATGCATTGTTTTGTACCTTGCAAATGTTGTTGGAATGGGCCAGTGTGATTCTCGTTAACGATAACGATAATGAAAATGTTCGTTAACGAAAATAAAAGAATTTCGTTAACGATAACTATAACTATAACTAAAAAATATCATTAACTATAACTATCTATCGCAATTTTGATCAAGTTCTTCAGCTGCTTTACCGTAAGTATACATCTCATTGTGTAAACCTTATGTTAACCAATCCAGCTTCCATTTTAAATTGGCAATATGAAATAATTTATCAACGTAAACTACGGTTTCACCAATAGTTGTTATTTTGCCGTCGCTTGTAACAATTTTGGACAAATTTTGGCAGACTAGTAGGCTACGTGTATAATAGTCTAGCATAATAAACTTTTCCAGTGGAATCAAAAAATATTATATGATTATATCGTAACCTGGGGGGATTATGTCCTAGCTTGGGGGATTTTGTCCGGGGATTTTGTCCGTGGGATTATGTCCGGGGATTATGTCCAGGGGGATTATGTCCACTCTTCATTCAACTCAACTCTATGGCAGAGGAGCTGCTCGAGACCGGGCAAATTTTCTTAGAGTTGGCTAGGTTCCCATGCACTCGCTGTGGTGCTGGCTATGCTTCAATCCACCATGGACAGGAACGTTTACTACGGAATCAATGTAGATGGATTTTATTGCCCGCTTTCTACGTGTTTGTGAGAGGCCTACCAGGGAAGACGTAGTTACGCGAACATAACTTGACTGGCGCCGTAACAAAAGCTCGCCGACAAAAGCGCGCCGACAAATGCGCGACTTATGCGCGCAATGATAACAACCCCGACAAAGACGCGCAAGACAAAAGCGCGCAGCTACAACATAATAACGTAAAACGTAGCTTGGTAGGTAGGCTACTACAATTATAGACCCATGCAAGTCTGCAATGGAAAAGATATTAGTGCCCAATTCTTGCTGAAACAAAAGTTGGATAGATAAAAAAATTTGTTGCTTAAATAGAAATTGGATTGACGAAAATCATTCTTGCCGAAATACAAGTTGGATTGATAAATTTAATTTTTGTGAAAGTAGAAGTTAAATTGATGAATATAGTTTCTTGTTAAACTAAAAGTTGGATTGATAAAAATAGTGTCTTGTTGAACTAGAAGTTGGATTGATGAAAATAACTTTCTGTGCATGTATAAGCTAAATTGATCAAAATAATATTTGTGTAGACTCTAAATGGAAGCTGGATCGATGACGGTTGTCATGGACATTGGTATTAAAATGCCATGTACAATATATAAAACGATATGCTAAAATGAGTACATAATAAACCTTAAAATGATAAATTACTCTGACGACTTGGTAACATTTTGTGTGCAGTTTTGAATACGAATGCATTATTCAAGTCAAAATTAGAAGAACCGAGAATGTTCATCTGACGGCACGCAGCGATATTTGTCGTGATTGCTTAGCCTTTATCAGCTTTAGGCTACACCTCGGGCTTTAGGTACTTAAACAAGATCGCAATCCATCGCAATTTAAGACTCTTCAGCTGTTTTACACTTAAGACTATATCTCATTGACCCTTTCGACTCAACGCTATGTCAGAGGAGATGTTCGAGGACGGAGCAAATTTTCATAGAGGGAGCTATAGGTTCCCGCCCACAAACATAAACTATATAGGCCTTTCGAAGAATTGCGAGAGAGGAGGAGAGAGAGAGAGAGAGAGAGAGAGAGAGAGAGAGAGAGAGAGACTACATGCTTGTGAGAGGCCTACCAGGGAAGACGTGGTTACGCGAACATAATTTGACTACAGAAGACCTTTCATCCAGTTAGAGATTTGACTAAATCAAGTCCAACAATTAAAAGCCGTGCAAATGTCAAGTACGCGATACCGTCACGTGTCAACTTTCCGCCGCGGATTGAAGATACGGCTTTTACCGAATCTATAGTAAGTGTTATTCTAATCTAATCTAATCTAAAAACTTCTATAGCGCCGTTATCATAATGCTTAGAGCATCAATAGATCGCAGCCCCAAGTTAAATCGTAGTGAAAATCATAATCGCTTAGAGAATCCAGGTCTAACTACGAGAAGCGCGAGAAACCAGAAGCCAAGCCCCGGTGGATAAACAAACTGAAACATGAGGGTTTCAAGTTTAGTTCTCAATGACATTGAATAACCATAAACGCACAGAACTGGTAATTGAATTTCAAAGCTTTGAACAGCTTCTGCTCGGTGATCAAAGACAGAGAGCGACCTGTCCTAGAGCATAAACTACAACAGGTTCAACATTCTCTGACCCGGTCACCCGGGTCATAACAAAAAGTCTTCAAATGTTATGCCTAAATCGCGTGCGCATTCGGAACGATATGCAGTCAATCCATTCAATTGATTATGATCAAAGTCCAATTTTTTGGAGTTGTTGACTTGTACCTGAAGAAGGAATTGAGTTAGAACGATTCAGGAGAAGCTTTGTGCTGACCAATCAATACTGAACTTCACAGAAAACAAAAGCAAGTTTAGTCGCAGACCTAAATCAGACGAGGAGCTGAAGAGTGAGAGGAATATCTGGATATCTTAAGCCTACATGTGGTATTCTAGAGAGCTTTTAATAATGAACGAACTGAGTGGAGTGGTACATGGTGTAAAATGTTACAGAAACCTTATAAAACAGCGCAGTTCAAAAACACAAAAGCAGTTGCAATCAAAGGTAATTTATTTATTGATACGGACTGATTGAGTACGAGGTTGCAGGTGAAATGAATACAAACTGTGATTTGGGCCAGAAAAGCCGAACCAGTGTTCGAACAGTGAAGGAGCTTATCATAAAATACACTATCAAAAGCGGCTGATAGATAAAGAACAATGAAAGTAGTTCATTGGGCTGATTATGTTATTGCTAACGTTGAGTAGTTTGGTTTGGTTTCTGGGAATGGTATTTTTGGTATAGGCGGATAAGAAGGGAGGTCCAGTTTGTTCGACGATGATCGGAAACTCAAGCGACTTGCAGCTACCCTTTCCAGAAGTTTGGAGATAAAAATAATAGTAGAAAATAATGGGAATATAACTTGATTGGTCTTGATAAAAGACAGAGGCATAGAGACAGCGACAGAGAGAGAGAGACAGAGAGAGAAAGACAGAGAGACATCGTCAGAAAGAGACAGACAGACAGAGACAGAGACATAGAGACAGAGACATAGAGACAGAGACAGAGAGACAGAGACAGAGAGAGATGACTCGAGAAGAGGGAAAACAACAACCGGCACAAAAACATGACGTTGGATAAACTTCTGCTATAATTTTCCGATGAGCAGTCCTCGAGCAGCTCTTCTGCCATAGTGTTGAGTTGAATAGGACTCCACAACGAGTTGTATACTTACGGCAAAGCATCTGAAGAACGTAACCAAACGTGCAAAGCATCGCAATCTTGATTAAGTTCTTTATATGCTTTAGCCTAGGTCTACAGCTGCTTTGAAGGCCTATGCAATCGAACTAATATTTTAGAACACAATACGTTTAATATCTGTATGTGCTTACATATCTTTGGTAAATTTTAGACACAATACGTCTAATATTTTAGACACAATACGTCTTATATTTTAGACACACTATACGTCTAATATCTTATGAGATTACATATCTTTGGTAAATTTTAGACACAATACGTCTAATATTTTAGACACAATACGTCTTATATTAGACACAACAGGTCTTATATTTTATGTGCTTACATATCTCTGGTTCATTGGTCAATAGTTTGAGAGCGGCACCGGCCGATGACCGCCGCAGTTGGAGAACGTCGCCACCAGGGGGCGCAGAAGCCACTTGCGTCATTGCCTCATTGAAAATCAAAGAAGCAAACAACTGAGTCGTACGCCAATCAGCAGAAGCACATGTCACTGCGCCATATTCAAACTAACGGATCAGGACACTCGACCCAAAGATCGTTCCTTTAATGGAAGAACGGCCTAAGTAAATCCGATTCTTCTCTATTTGCCTGGCCACGGAGTCCAACAGATAGCCTATCAAATCCGATATATATACATATAGACACAATACATATATAAATACAATATATATATATATATAATCAGATATATGTGTTGGCCTTATTGATTTATATACTGTGTAAAGCTGGCTAAGTAAAGCTTGATATATCTGGAGACATAGCTCGATATTTCATATGGTCGTATATGGTTGTTATATATCGGATATGTGTAGTGACTTACGTACACTGGCTAGCACACACATAATAGGCTATATATATATATATATATATACATGAGTCATGTGCCATAGCTTACTCTTGACTCGGTAATTCTACTCCGTGTACACTTTTAATTACTAGGTTCTGATAATGACTACCCGTGCCAATCTCGGTGTCTGGTAGTCTGGCTGAGTTCTGTTTTAAGACCATTCTATCAGTGTTCTAACTAATCTCTCCATCGAGAAACACATAAACACAAATCATATAAATAGGCTGAACGGATTGTTTAGTCTTGCACGAACAGTAAATTGCCAATATTGTACATTTGCTGCTATGCGACGTTTTAACAACCAAGTTTTAGCAACAGCCCTTAACCTCAGCGAAAGTCTGACGTGTCTGTTATGTTCAATTACGATCCGTTGATATCATAGGTCTAGCGAAGTGAATGATTTATAAAATCTGTCAGAAACGACTCTACATCATACACCGCTTACGGTAAATAAAAAAGCAGTTCCTACACGGTTGGGCACTACATTAAAAGTTGCAGATGTGTTGCAGAAACGTTCATCAAAAGAAGAATTTCACACTTTCGTCATCGTTCTCCTAAATGAGAGGATGAAAATCTACTGATGAAAACTAAATAGTGACTTGCTTTCATTGTTGATTAAAAGAATATGTAGGGCCTACATTCATCAAAAGGAGAATGTCAGATCTATGCAGACTAATGACTCGATCGTGTGCATTGTACGATGTAGACCTACCTAGTCTAAGTCAATGTGCATTGTTAATTTAAAGAAAATATTATACGTTTTTGAACAAGAGCAGGACGGATGTAGACATCTAAACAAGGCAGAAGCTCATAGGTTGTGGTTCAAAAGAAATAGCAATAGATGATCAAATGTATATAAAGAATAACTCGTGCGTATTGCTGATTAAAAGTAAATATGGATTCTTAAACATAAGGATGACGTCAAATATCACTACCGAACACTGTTGAACTCTCTGGTGAAAATGAACACTATGGTGAAAATGAAATATTCATAGAGTATACATAATAGCAAATGCACACTCCTAAAATCGAAATGGCGGCATATGCTGCAAGCATTACCGAAGTGAAGAATCGGATGACAAATTATCATTATTATTTATTATTATTATTATTATTATTATTATTATTATTATTATTATTATTATTATTATTATCATCATCGTCATCGTCATCGTCATCGTCATCGTCATCGTCATCGTCATCGTCATCATCATCATCATCATCATCATCATCATTCATCTTCATCATCATCGTCGTCGTCGTCATTATCATCATCTTCATTATTACGCTCTGATTAAGCGCCAGTATATATGACCAAGAAGCATCAATTGACTAATCAGAGGCGTTCCCAGTGCGAAGAGACCTGCGTAGAAAGAGACAGAAATTACTTCATCATCGACCAGAATTAGTCGGCTGACCTATCTATCCCTGAAAAAGACCCTGATGATGGCTTTACTGTCTGGTCTGAATATGAATGCTCCTCTAATTTACGCGTCTTACCTGGCATATGACTTGACACTGGGTAAGAACACGGGTGGCTGGATTCGAGATCTCGGAGATCGAGTCGTGGTCTGGCCTTTGCCGGGCGGCGACGTCGTTGCGGAGTCCGCCCGCATCGGTGGCATTTGTAAGGTACACAATATGGCAGATGATGGACGCCAACAGGCAAAGGAACGTCTCACCAACGAAGAGACAGCCTTTCGCTGACATCCTCACGATTTCCTTCGCATCGTCTGAATAATAATTAATATTAATTATCATAATGTGCCATAAGCTAATAATAGTGGTGGTGGTGGTGGTGGTGGGTGGTGGTGGTGGTGGTGGTGGTGGTGGTGGTGGTGGTGGTGGTGGTGGTGGTGGTGAATGGTGGTGGTGGTGGTAGTGGTAGTAATAGTAATAAATAATAATAATAATAATAATAATAATAATAATAATAATAATAATAATAATAATAATAATAATAATAATAATAATAATAATAATAATAATAATAATAATAATAATAATAATAATAACAACAACAACAACAACAGTAATAGCAATAATATAGGAAAATCAAGCCTAAACAGATTAACGCAGGCCTTAGTGCTCTTTATCCAGTCATTAACCCTTTCGCTGCTGTTATGAATCTCTGCCCTTTCTGGCTGTGAGGCGCCCTGCTGCCGCTGGTTGGCTCCTGTATCGTTGCTCGTCTGGTGCTCTAAAAGTCACCAGTAGACGAGATGACGAGACCAAGTCTCGACGTCGTTATCTTTCATTCTGAGAGACTCTCGTCGGGCGCTATATAAATATCTGGCACAATACGTTTCCTACAGTCTTTGTCAACAGCGGCCATCTTGGCGATCCGTGGAGGACTTCCGTTCCTTCGACTTCAAAGCGAATGAGGAGTGGCTCTGACGTCAAATCAACGTCGTCCTGAGTTGTGTTCAGTCACTCGACGAACCAAATTTCGACTCCGATATGTCATCATTAGAGGCTGGCGCTACAGAAGCCATTAGATTAGATTAATTAACGCCATTAATTGCGTCAAAAGATTAGATTAAGCAGCGTCGTCATTGTACTTATCGGGCCAAACCGCAGCTTGACTTCAAGGCCTGCCTACATCGCTGATGCATCGATCACAGAGGCTCTGCATGGCCAGGACTTTGCGCCCCTTATCAACTCACGACCTATCGGGGAAATGGATGGAGATGAATGCGCAGCCCACGCATCCCATTACGAGCAAATTCACTCTCATTGTTTACCGTATACTAGCTATGGAAACATAGGGAATCGCTGCCAAGAGGAAACTTTCATCGTCGCTCACTGCGCAACAATGTTTTTTTATTCTGCTTGTCGTTTTCATGAATATGAACGAGTAGGTTTATACATGGTGTCTCCGTTTGACCTTTTTTGACATGCATCATGATGCATGTAATGTAACTGAGCATTTATATAGCGCGTCTAACGAGCCAATGAGGAGCTGTGTACGAAGTTATCAAGTCACTTCCATTGCTAATGTTAATTGCTGCTAGTTAATTGCCCATTGGCATTTCTCTGTGACTAGATTGCGCCAGAGTTAACACCATCAGCGACACGCGATGTAATTATTCTTTAGACCAAACTATTGTGTTCATGCAACTATTTGCGTGAGTTAACTTTTTTCTTCATCATCATCATCATCCGTTCCTGGCGTCAGGCATTGACGGCGATGGGTATAAATAAATGACCTTCACTGTTTCGGTCATTTGTCAAGTCCAGTGCTTATCTGCTGTTTAGTCCAAATCCTATTAAGTCCTCGATGGTCTTCCTTTGTTTCTATCTCTTTCTAATCCTACATGTCTGCATTGCGTGGGATTCGGTCAAGTGGCATTCTCTCCAAATGACCAAACCACAGGAATCCTCGCTGAATGACTTTGTCCAGCAGAGTTAGTGGAATATCTAAAAGCTGTCTTATTTTCATTATCTCTATTTTTTGCAGTCTAGAAATTCCTGCAATCTTTCGCAGCCAACTCATTTCTGCTATTAGGATTCTTGTATCGCCTTCTTTCGCATTATTGTCCAGCATTTTGATCCATATAGGGAATTGGTTGTATAACGTTTCACGTTGTCTTGGTTTTCTTTCACATTTCCCTGTTTCTCCATATCGTGGCATTTTTTCAAATGCTTGTGAGGAACGTGAAACTCTCCTTTAATTTAATTCATTCATTCATTCATTCATTCATTCAGAGGACTTATATAGCGCCCCTCCGAGATAGATGTTTGCATGCTTGTCCAAGTATCTTCTAAGATGTCTTGATCGCCAATCGATATGTTCCTCTCTATCTCTTCGTATTTCTGCTGGATATTATCTTCGTAGATTCCCCTCTTTAGTCTCAATTCAAGTTGGTGGTATACATATACTATTTATACGTTCATATAAATATATACTGTTTATACGTTTATATATATATATAATATTTATACGTTGGCATTGCATATTTGTTTGCTTTGAATTGTATCATATATGGTACGTGACGTGCATGTGAAATGCCTCAAGGGACAGTCTCAACACTGATGATCTGGTCATCTATACTATATCTTGGAGCCGCGGTCAGGCACCAGATAAATACGCCGACAAGAGAACGAATGAAATGGCCAGAGACTCGAAAACAGAACCCTGCTCGGAAGCCTCACAGCTTTACCAAGGTCGCGCACTTGGCAATGGCCGGATATGATAAGTTGGCCAGCAGAACAACAGCAACACCAGGAACAACGACATCAACGAAAACAGCAACAATTGCCGCTACTTATACCACCTCTACTACCACCACAGCAGTTAACACTAGAAAACAGAACACAGGCTCCAGACTCAACAGCAGAGGAACGTGAACGTCGATACTCTGTCGTATAAAGCTTATTAAAGGGGCGCTGGACTTAGCAGTTAAAAACTAGAAAACAGATGAGCTGTTGTAGGACTTTTGCACGACAAGATGGTGCGGAAAAGGAGAAGTCTACCATATCAGTAGCCTACAAAGTTCTAACATCGAGAAGACAAAAAAAACAAATGCATGCATATGCTGTTTATACGTGAGCAAGTAGCCATGGTTCTTAGCAAGAAAGCAGCACTGGCAATGGCAAAGACCTGACTGAAAAATAATGATAACAAACAGCAATAAATTACTAGTAGTAAGCCAGCCTTTGAATAATTCAGTTTGAACAATATAACAATTGAACAATAATATTGACCCAGAAAAAAACTTATTCTTCTGTCCTTGCTATTGCTGTCCTGTCCCCGACTGATATTAAACGATTATGATGACTGTATAATCTTATGTTGCAACGATCTATGTCTGCTCGAGTTAACACTAAGTTTGTCCGGATGACGCAATATTATCATCATTGTGAGGTATTTAAACGCAAAGTCCGACAGAGGCAGCGACACTGTAGATCAGTGCATATTTTAACTGTCCCTGTAGTTTTAGGATTTGTTCCAGTAGTTTTAGGATTTGTTCCAGTAGTTTTAGGATTTGTCCCTGTAGTTTTAGGATTTGTTCCAGTAGTTTAAGGATTTGTTCCAGTAGTTTTAGGATTTGTCCCAGTAGTTTTCGGATTTGTCCCAGTAGTTTTCGGATTTGTCCCAGTAGTTTTCGGATTTGTCCCAGTAGTTTGGATTGTCCCAGTAGTTTAAGCATTTGTCCCAGTAGTTTAAGGATTTGTCCCTGTAGTTTGGGTGATTGTCCCAGGTAATACTCTACTTTTAATGTTAATTTACAATATTAAATTATTAACCTTCTAAATTCTTCCGTAACAGTAGCCTAGTAGGTTTGAAATTGAACTTAAGACATCCATCGATTCCAGCCACAGATGTTCAATATAATAGTGTTTTGTTAGATAATGTAACATGCATTGCATAGCCTGACAGATCATTGTAGTTTAATGACTTTTATAGTATAGGCTAATTATTCTGCACTTACATTGTAAGTGAAATCAATATTTAAATTTAGAGTCATTAGCCTACTTATTTATATAAATTGTTTTGGTGGCATGGTTAACTCATTATGTCATATTTTCAAAACTTCTACGCATGACTTAAATAAGGGATAATGTATAAAAATAAAAAGCCAATTTGGTAAAATAAAGTGGCTAAAACGGCAGCCCCAGACCCCACTGGGTAGCTTACGACGCTCACCAGACCCCCAGTCGTTGCAAAATTTGTCAACATTTTCTTTGAACAAAGAAACGACAAATGAAATGGACATGAACGGTTGAACCCGATGAAAAGACATATAATTTGATAAATTATTTCATGATAAACAAAAGATGAAGCTGAAACACAATAAACTTTGTTTAGTTTTCGTAAATTAACTAAGTGTGTCTTTACTAGTCGACATAAATCTGTTTTGTCCAATACCAGTTTGCACAGTGTGTGAAGATAACGTCTCTGATCGCAAACCAACTACATAATGTAACAATTTATATAATGCGCCAATTTCCAAATCACAGTTGCAGACGAGGAGGCAATAAATATATGGGCGCTCTTAATAAAGGTAACATCTGAGGTGAGTTGGAAGCTTTATCAACACATCCGTCGAAATGCTAGAAATGAAATGAAATATGAATCCACATCGTCTTTGGCTTTATAACTTGTCATTTTTGTAGCGGAATTTTCAACGGGTCTCTCTCAATGATCTCTCTCTCTCTCTCTCTCTCTCTCTCTCTCTCTCTCTCTCTCTCTCTCTCTCTCTCTCTCTCGGTTACGGGCATCTCTCATGTATATCTGTAATTGTAATTGAACATTTCTATAGCGAAAGTAAAAGGCAGAAACTAATCAGTGGCGTTCAGACCGCCCCGTTCTCTGTACTAACCTAAGTGAGGTCAAATGTCATTAAGACAATGCAGAGTCAGCTAGAAGAGTCACCAGTGGCGGGACCACACACACACGTAGAGCCAACAAACGGATTCCCGTCAACAGTTCTGGCATCTATGGTACTGGATTTGCAATTTGTAATCGTAGTCGTAAACTCCACACTCCTATAGAGCGTCACTCGAAAGCCAAGCGCAGGGCACCAGCTTATTCACGAGCGCTGGATCAAAAAGAACCGCAGTTCAGGTCGACGATCAACCTACTAATCGGTGCAGCAGTGAATGTCTTCCTCTATTATACCAGCTAATCTCATTATAAGTCGTAGGCCGACGAATGTGGTGACGGATTTCCAGGCACTAAGTTCACTTAGACAACTTCGGAGGAAATTTCTGGGCGGTTCTAGTCTTAAACTGTCGTCGACAAGGCAGACCGAATCTCGGTCTATCTCGCAGTGTTGTGCCCAGAATTGAAACTTCTTGCCCCCTTGGGGCACCAGTAAGAGGTCTGACGCACCTTCTGATAAAGTGACTTTGGTGGAACCTGTGTTCTGATAAGCTCTATGAATAACGTGGCTATAGAGAAGGTAAATCACACACACACGGGATTACCTTAGCCGCGTTTCGGTGTCATGGTCGTTACTGGTTATCTCTTTCAGACAAATACTCGAGGCGAGATGACGATGTCGTCAGCAAAAATTCATGAAATTCGCAGACAGAGCACTGCCAACCAGCAGACCTTCTCACTCGTGGCAATATTTCGTTGCAATCCTTTGTATACTGGTACTTTCCATTGCAAGAACGAATCGTTGTCGGCACTAACTAAGATCCCGATTTCCTTTGGCCGTCATTCAGTGGTTTAAGGGTCTATTTGTTGAAGTGCCATTTCATTTCAGCCAATGGCTTCTAGAGCGGCGGATTCGCAATTCAGTCTGGTTCAAATGGAATTTCCTGTGGCGGCCAGAGCCAATCATAGCCACCGACACCTGAAGCCATTTACTTCAGTGTTAAATCACCGCTTCATTCCGACCGAATTCGTCCTTTCTACCTTTATTTCCTTCATTTCCTCTTCGCTGCCTTTAATGTTCCCCTATCCTTCCTTCCTTCCTTTCCTCTTCTCGCTCATTTCCGTTGCTTTCTTCCACCTTTCTTCATCCGTCTCGGGCTCTCGGCTCTTCCACGCTTTCCATTATCTGTCTATGTCATCCTATCCGTCTTCTTTTCTTCGTCCTTCGTTCCCTACTCCGCTTCCACCCTTCCCTTCCCTCGCGAGGCCTTCAACGGACGGACGGACGGACGAATAAATATCGCCAGTCAATTCCGCCGTTATTTACTGTGTTACACTTCCTTATAAGCGGCCGACCTGGCAGCTGTTCCAGACAGACGTGTTGTGAAAGCTCTTCTCATAACATAGTTTATACGCTTACTCCACGTAGACGAACATCCAGAATCCTCTCACCGCCCTCATAGTCTTCACCGTCTTCGCCTCCGATCGTCAACGGGTGAGGGGTGGGGTGGGGTTGGGGGTTGGGGGGTAGGCTTTCAACCGACCGAACGCTGGGATTCACTTCTCGTCCCGTACGATGCCCCCCAGACATTCCAGAATACGACAAGGTAATCGACCGTTTATTACGGTCCTTCTTCATCCGCTGGGCCCTGGATTGGAAAAAACACTTCGGCTGAAGTGCAAAAGGGACATTTTCCCTTCTCTGTTGTTGTTGCACAACAGACGAACAGTTTCATACACTGAAAACGGAGAACTGAACCCAGGACTTCGCTTCGTAAACCCTCGCATACAGCTGACCACTCGAGAGAGGGACCGTCCACTGTTTAAGCTGGGCTGAAATGTCACGTCGGTAATTTGCTTAACATCCATCATCGAAACAAACAAACATCTGTCGCGTCCTCTCAGATCCTCTGACCGGCTTGACCTTTTCGTTCCCCGTGTTAGGACCACAATGGCTCAATCCAGGTCCTTTGCCTGCATAGGTCGCTCTCTATAGAATCGACTTCCTCCTTCTCTACGTTCTACAATCCTCTCTAGTAGCATCTCTACCTCTTTCTCTCGCCTTAAAACCTTCCTTTTCTCTCGGAGTATACCTCGCACTGGGAGCGATTCTGAAAGGCTTCTGCTATGAGAAGCGCTTTATAAATGATCAAATACAATACAATACAATACAATCTATCGTTGCCTCTGACCGGCTTGACGCTGTAGTACTTCTTCCGTTTCCTCATATCAGATTATATCTCTCGGCTTCCTCCTCTTTCATCGGATGATTACTATCAGCTTATGTAACCAAGCTTTATATAGCACCTATTCTTCTGTCTTTGTGACATGCGCATTCATCGTCAGCTGTCCATAGGCTAATGAACTATCCTTAGGTTAGTGGATTCTTCCTAGGTTAATGGACTGTCCTAAGGTTATTGGACTGTCCTTTGGTTAGTGGGCTGTCCTTATGTTAATGAACTCTCCCTAGGTTAGTGGATTGTCCTTCGGTAAGAGGATTGTCCTTAGATTAGTGGACTGCAGTGCTTAGATTCAGCCGGATCCCGCCGGATCTGAGATCCGTTACAATAGTCTAAACCATATGCACCTTGTTTCACACACGCTATGTTTATCCGAATAGCAAATAACGAATATATCGGTTATAGTTCACCAGTTAGGTTTACGCCTAAGTTTTATATGTGTAAATATTTGGAGATCCGATACCTCTGGATGAGCAATCTGACCACTGGTGGACTGTCCTTCGGTTATTGGACTGTCCTATGGTTAATGGACCGTCCTTAGGTCAGTGGACTGCATGTCCTTAGATAAGTGGACTGTCCTTAGGTTAGTGGACTGTCCTTAGGTTATTGGACTGTCCTTAGGTCAGTGGACTGTCCTTAGGTTAGTGGACTGTCCTTAGGTTAGTGGACTGTCCTTAGGTTAGAGGACTGTCCTTAGGTTATTGGACTGTCCTTAGGTAAGTGGACTGTCCTTAGGTTAGTGGACTGTCCTTAGATTAGTGGACTGTCCCTAGGTTAGTGGACTGTCCTTTTTGAACTCTACCTAAGTTAGTGGACTGTCCTTAGGCAAGTGGACTGGCCTTAGGTAAGTGGACTGTCCTTAGGTTATTGGACCGTCCTTAGGTCAGTGGATTGTCCTTAGATATAAGTGGACTGTCCTTAGGTTAGTAGACTCTCCCTCAGTTAGTAGACTCTCCATAGGTTAGTGGACTTATTTGAGTAGATGTAAATTGTGGCTGAATCGTTGGTCCTCTGTGGTTTCATTGACGTCAATCGACGACCATTGATCGCCGTCTCATCCGTTCATTGGCAAAATGTCATCGTCTTCGTTCTGCTGTGCGTGTCATGGCATTTGTCTTGTTTGTCACGGCCTTTGTCTAACTTTACCTGACCCCTGTCCTGAATAGCATTGAATATGCCCTGCATAACTTAGCCTTTGTCTTGCATAGCATGGCCATTGTTTTGCATAACATGGCCTTCGCCCTGCATAACACGGTCTTTGTGTCTTTTTACAAGGCCTCTGTCTAACTTTAGCTGGTCTCTGCATTGCATAACATTTGCATTTGTTTTGTATAACATGGCCTTTGTATTGTATAGCGTGGCCATTGCCTTGCATAACATGGCCTTTATCCTGCTTGACACGGCCTCCATGTAACTTTACCTGGCTTCTATATATTGTATAACAGTGCATTTGTATTGCGTAACTTGGACTTCGTCTTGTTTCGCACGACCTCCGTCTAACTTTTACTGGCACCTGTCTTGTATAGCACGACCTCTGTCTTGATTGCTATGGCATCTGTCGAAGTTTGCACGTATGACACGTCCAATGTTGTGTATGATTTCAACTTGTTTTGTAATTGCTTCGGTTTTCTAGATCAAACACAAATCGGAACTAAATACGCATATCTGGGCCTCTCTCTTCATTATATAGCCTTTGTCTTGCTTGTATGGCTCTGCCTTGATTTCAGCTCTCTGTCTTGCTTGTAGGCCTCTGTCTTGCTTGCAAGGTCTCTGCCTTGTTTGCAAGGTCTCTGCCTTGTTTGTAAGGCCTCTGTCTTGCTTGTAGGCCTCTGTCTTGCTTGTAGGCCTCTGTCTTGCTTGTAAGGTCTATGTCTTGCTTGCAAGGCGGCCAAGGCCTCTGTCTTGCTTGCAAGGTCTCTGCCTTGTTTGTAAGGCCTCAGTCTCTCTTGTAAGGTCTATGTCTTGCTTGCAAGGCC
>JACEVL010000004.1:456306-466306 GCA_020284085.1 Aporrectodea caliginosa | reverse complement strand
CTATTCATGGTGGACCATGCAGACTTCCTTTCCAGTTCCTGTTTCTATCAGCAGCTCCAGATTTGTCGAATCTGCGCCAGATCTTCCTGCAAATTCCTTCGTTTGGTGACTTAGGGACCATGATAATAATAATGATGATGATGATGATGATGATGATGATGATGATGATGATGATGATGATGATGATGATGATGATGATGATGATGATGATGATGATGATGATGATGATGATGATGATGATGATGATGATGATGATGATGATGATGATGATAATAATAATAATAATAATAATATTCTTTAATGATTACTGATTCACTCCCCAATCAGCTGATCGCTAGTATTCTATCTTTGCAGACCTGCAACATTCTGATTGCAACAACTCCAGTCAATACATTAGGGCAGAAATTCTTCAATTCAAGAGTTGTAAACTTGTCGAATGCTTTGGATGATGCTACTGTCTCAGTGAACACTGTCACAGCTTTTGATAGGAAACTTTAGACTATTAAGCGTTCCAGGTTTCGTGATCCTCAGCCTGGAGCCATCTTCACCTGTCTGCCTCTCTCCGGTGTATACATGTATATATATATGTATATATATACACATATACATATACATATATAAAAATATTATATATATATATGAATAGATGCACATCAGAGAGATCAGCGTTACAGTCTCGAATCAGCCGGATCAGCGATAGTTGTTTTTTTCTGCTCCTCTTGGAAGTCTGCAGGTGCAGTGCTTCTGCACACAGACCCTTTTGCCTTGAACTCTGCTGTGCTTTCATTCTAGAACAGCCTTCTGCGGCGGCATATGCCATCTGGTTCATTGGACTCTACGTAAGATGCTCTTTCTGTTTACCTTAGAACGTACTTGCTTAGATCAGTAGCCGAAGCGTTTCGTAGAGGTGTGCAAATTAAGGGCATCTTAAGCGTCTTCATAATTATATACATGCATATAGAAATATATGCATACATACATATATGTATACATAAAATGCACATACACATAAAATTTACTTAAAAACGTACATAAATAAATAAATACATACATACATAATCCATCCCGGTTTCCATTCATCTATCTATCTGTCTGTCTGTCTGTCTAGCTGCCTGCAGGCTGTCTGTCTGCCTGCCTGCCTGCCTGCCTGCCTGCCTGCCTGCCTGCCTGCCTACCTACCTACTAGTGTGGTCCAAAAAAAATTTTTCTCGAAAAGTCAAGATTAGAACCCACCATTGCAGTTCATCTAGTAAAAAACTAACATACTGAAAATTTGAGCAAAATTGAACCATATTTAGGGGTTGCGCAAGCCACCCAAAGTTATGTTATGTATACTTGAATTCAGCACTGCGCTTTGATGTCAAACAAACATCAGTCCAAAGGCATGACAATGTATTCACCGTTTCAGCGTTTAAAGTCTGTGATTAAATTTATCATTTTGAGTAGGTCAGTGCTGAAACGACCATTCAATGAAGACAAATCAAAATATTTATGACGTTTTCCCTTTAAAACTAGCATTTGACCTACTCAAAATGATAAATTTAATCACAGACTTTAAACGCTGAAACGGTGAATACATTGTCATGCCTTTGGACTGATGTTTGTTTGCCATCAAAGCGCAGTGCCTGAGTTAATCTTCGGGACACGAAGAAGTTGCTCTGTTCCAATGCCAGACACAATCATAGGCAGCCGATCTACCTTCTCGCAGCCAGTGATGTCGGGCAACAGCTTACCATCTCAATGAACAACCATTGCACACTCTGGAGAGCATTCATTTTTTATCATAGAAGCACGCCCTTCTTGATAAAATCTTCAAGCTTGGCGAATAGAACTGCGACTCATATGCGAGTCCCGAACTTCATGTCTTTGAGATTGAACAGTTGCAGCCAATAGATGTGGATGTGTTGCTGCCATGTTAGTGACTTTTGTTTGATCCATAGCTGCAGCTTCCTGCTTAGTCAAGGAGGCTCTCTTGCTAAGCTGTGTAGATGATGATTGTTGTTTTTCATCCTCTTTTATAGACTACCACAACACGTGTAACTGCCTTCCAGAGGTGTGTCCTTATTGCTGCTGCTCGACTCCAGATACTACTGTGCTTGTTAAAACGGCCATATTATTCTTTGATCTCTCACGCTGCTCTTATGTAGGTCTTTGCTTTAATCAATTTCTTTTCCATTTTATGAATCAAGACTCTATCCTCTCCTGCCAAATAACCCCTTTGACCTTCTCTCTGAGCTACTTAGAAAGCCCAGTCTTCTGGAATCTTGATGAGACTTTGAGCGCCAATTTAGAGGAGCAAAATGACTCAAGGTGTGTGAAACTTCTAATCACTTGCGCAACCCCTAAATATTCTCAAATGTGGATGAAATTGCACCAGAATTATTTTTTTTTAAAGTGGACCCCATTGGCACCCTCTAATAATAAAAAACTGAAACTTTATTTTTTGCCATGTAGTCGTGGACCACACTACTACCTACCTATCTATCTATCTACATCTCCATCTAACTACCTACCTACATATACCTATTCACCTGTCTATCCACAAACCTACCACCCATTCATCCATCCATCCATCCATCTATCCATCTACTTCCCTATTTGTCTATCTGTCTATCTCTATCTCTATCTCTGTCTATCCATCCATCCATCCATCCATCCATCCATCCATCCATCCATCCATCCATCCATCCATCCATCCATCCATCCCATCCATCCATCCATCCATCGGTCATCCTTCCTCCATCTTTCTCTCTGTTCAGCTTTTCTTCCTTCATTATTTTCTTCCTTCCTTCCTTTCTTCTTCCATTCTTCCATTAATCCATTCACCCACTCATTCATTCATTGATCCATCTATCCATCCCTGCAGCAGCATCCGGCCATTCATCCATCCATCCATCCATCCATCATCCATCCATCCATCCATCCATCCATCCATCCATCCATCCATCCATCCATCCATCCATCCATCCATCCATCCATCCATCCATCCATCCATCCATCCATCCATCCATCCATCCATCCATCCATCCATCCATCCTTCTTTCTTCCTTTCTTCCTCCATTCTTGCATTAATCCATTCACCTACTTATTCATGCATTGATCCATCTATCCATCCCTGCAGCAGCATCCGGCCATTCATCCATCCATCCATCCGTTCATCCATCCATCCATCCATCCATCCATCCAGCCATCCATCCATCCATCCATCCATCCATCCATCCATCCATCCATCCATCCATCCATCCATCCATCCATCCATCCATCCATCCATCCATCCATCCATCCATCCATCCATCCATCCATCGATCTTCCTTCCTTTCTTCCTCCATTCTTGCATTAATCCATTCACCTACTTATTCATGCATTGATCCATCTATCCATCCCTGTAGCAGCATCCGCCCATTCATCAATCCGTTCATCCATCCGTTCATCCATCCATCCATCCATCCATCCATCCATCCATCCATCCATCCATCCATCCATCCATCCATCCATCCATCCATCCATCCATCCATCCATCCATCCATCCATCCATCCATCCTTCCTTCCTTCCTTTCTTCTTCCATTCTTCCATTAATCCATTCACCTACTTATTCATGCATTCATCCATCTATCCATCCCTGCAGCAGCATCCGCCCATTCATCCATCCGTTCATCCACAAATCCATCCACTTTACCACCCACCTGCCGACGACCAACGCAACATCCAATCTCTCGTCTCTTCGTCCATCCGTTTGTCAGCAACACGAACGCTCGCTAAGTCGTATATTATAAGTACAATTCCAATAATGCAGCGTTCCAGAGGAGCAGAGGAACTCGTATTTTCCCCCTTCTTACATTTCAAGTGGGACTGGCGAATCGCTGCAGTGGATAAGAATGGCGATGCATACGTTGTTAGATAGAGCGTTTGCAAAGCTCGCTACTCAATTAAATTAAATTTTGTACAAAATTAGCTCGCATTTTTGATAATGCGAACTAGACATTTCTAATTAGGTTAATGTAAACTGCCACTACATAATACTATTTACTCAGTTATTGATCCACTTGTTGACTGACTTACCATACTTACAATAACCACGCATACAAATCACTGTGGACGAGTCACCCATTATCTCGAAGTGACTCAATACATTCTCGCCATCAATCGCAGTCTTGAGATTTCACCAGCGCCCAAAAAACGAGAACCAGCATATTCACAGACGCTCAGTCAAAACAGAATCGATAGGCAGGTAAGGGACAAAATCGGTTCGAGGTCAAGACGTACAACAAAACCGTTGTAAGTAAGTAAGTATATCCCATATTCGATCAACTGCTAACCGTACTTTACTGTAAATAAAAGATTGTTTATAACCATTCAGCCATTCTACACAATGTAGCTTCGTCGAAATACGTAATCAGAGCCGCGTCGGTCACGTGGGAAACAGCGGCGCTGACCGTGGCTCACTCAGTGGAAGGCAGCATTATTCCGTCGGTAGGTTCGCAAGTTTTTCGTCGATATTAATTTCGTAGCGTTCGCCAGACGACCGAATAATTACTTCGCTCCATGGTCGCCGCTCATCGCCGATTGTTTATTTTCTTTGTGGGTCATCCGCCGCCCTGCCAGTCCTCTCACCCACTCCACCCACTCGATCCAATCCTCCGTCTGCCCATCCTCTGCCTGCCCATCCTCTTCTGCTGGCCACTATTTCGCACTCCCGTACCTCCTCTCGAAAAGTATCAGCTGCTCTGGCCGCTCTGAAATTCCGTTGGCCTGCTCCAACGTTATCCGCTCTTCCTCTGCCTCTCAATCATACCTCCTGCCTGTCTCTGTCTCTGCCTCTGTCTTTGTTTATGTCTGTATCGTTGGTCGCTGTTTGTCTGCCTGAGATCGTCACTGGCTCGATCTCATATTGGACTTGGCTTCCGCCTTTCCTATCTCTCCATTCGATTGTCTATATCTCTGTCTCTGTTTCTCTGTCTCTGTTTCTCTGTCTCTGTTTCTCTGTCTCTGTTTCTCTGTCTCTGTTTCTCTGTCTCTGTTTCTCTGTCTCTGTTTCTCTGTCTCTGTTTCTGTCTTTGTCTCTATATCTGTTGCTGCCGCTGTCTCTGTCTCTCTCTCTAATTCTCTCTAACTCATTGTTTATACCCTCTGTCTCTGTCGCTCTCGTGTAGCTTTCTGTTTCGTCTCTATCTCTGTGTGTGTGTGTGTGTGTGTGTCTCTCTCTCTCTCTCTCTCTCTCTCTCTCTCTCTCTCTCTCTCTCTCTCTCATTCTGACTAAATCTCTCTTTGTCTGTGTTGCTAGCTCTGCATGTCCTATGACCAGCTGTCTCCTAGGCACCCTGTTACCCTCTCTCTGTTTCTTTCTAGCTCATACTTGTCTCTCCCCATACGCTTCGTTCTCTGCTTCTTTTCGCTGCTTCTTCCTCTCCCCCATGAGCTCATGAATTCTGTTTCTTTCGGCCGCGGAAATTCTTCGGCAGCGCCAAGGGTTCAAATTCGTACGGTGTCTGTCTGTCTGTCTGTCTGTCAGTCTATTCGTCTGTTTCTATGTCTGTGTATATGTCTGTCCGCAAATGCGTCTCTTCGATTGTCTTCATAATCCCGTCTGTTCATGTGTATGCATATCTGTCTCTCTGTATGTACGTTTCTTTATCTCTCCCTCCCTATATCTCTCTTTCTGTTTTTCTACCTCTTCTGTGTCTCTCTCTCTCTCTATATATATATATATATATCTCTTTCTTTCTCTCTCTGTCTCTCTCTGTCTCTCTGTCTCTCTCTCTCTCTGTCTCTCTCTGTCTCTCTCTCTGTCTCTCTCTGTCTCTCTGTCTCTCTCTCTCTCTGTCTCTCTCTCTGTCTCTCGCTTCCTTTCTGCGGAGCCTAATTGAGACCGGACTTTGCGCTTGAATCCAGTCGGGTGCTCGACAGTGCCAGGCCCCTATGCTCCGGCGTCCCAAGAGATCTCACTCCCACCGCCCCTAGCAGTCCCTCCCTCCTTCCCTCGCCCATTCTCCCTCCCTCCCAATCCTCCCTTGCAGTTTCCGTCAACAACTACTTTACACGTACAATGCACCATTGCACTCACTGCTCCCGATCCATATTCAGCTAATTGGCATCCATTTCCAGAGGCATGCAAGATAGGGTGAATAGTTTCTCAGGGAATAAATAAATGAATAAGTGCATGAAAATATAAATAAATAAACAAATAAAATAAATATACGTTAATTGAATGTATGAATTAATAAATGTACAATTAATTGAGTGTATAAATAAGTAGGCTAAATGTACGATTAATTGAATGTATGAATAAAGAAATGTACGATAAATTGAATGTATGACTAAATAAAGTAAGATTAATTGAATATATGAATACATAAATGTATGAATAAATGTATGAATAAATAAATGTATGAATAAATAAAATGTATGAATAAATAAAATGTATGAATAAATAAATGTATGAATAGATAAAATGTATGAATAAATAAATGCATGAATAAATAAATGTATGAACAAATTAATGTATAAATAGGTGAATGAATGCATGCCCGAACGAAATAATGCGTAAATGAATTGGTTTGGATTTTTGCGAGCAAGCGTGATGGAGCGCTATACTAGCAATTATTAATCGGGCAACAATATTAGACAAAGGCCAACAATAATACTGGCTTACCTTCTTACTTACCTATGCAGAATCTGACTCGAACTCAAAAGGTCACGGATCGGAGGCGCACCTGTCGTCTGCCTGGCAGGGAACTAATGCCGTAAATGCCACTGCTCCATGCCCCCGACTCCGCCGTTTGGGGTAAGCGCTATAGTAGCCTATAATACAGCACGGCCGACAGACCTGCGTTGGTAATTTACGCCTCTAGGTCATATATAGTAACGAGACCAAGGGAACACTGGCTATCAGATCAGACCAGGGAACAGCGATTGGATATTCGATCGGAAATTAGGATGGAGTAGAAGTTGAGTATTGTATTTGTGTTTACTTCATAAATAGCTGTCAAAACGCAGCAAGTAACATCAAATCTTGATTATGCTTGATTAACTCCTTGTGCCTGTAGATGTTATAGGGTATATGAGTTTTGTATCGTGAGGTTTCAGTTCAGTGCATTATATAGTAATAGGATAGTCACAATTGTGGCTTGTTTAAAGTCTTTAAAGCTTTAAAGTACTCCTAAGTTGTATGTGTTTGCTTCCCAGTTAGAAAAAATGGATTATTAACAATTGTCATGAGACTGGTTTCTTAAATGGTACCAGTATTTTGTACTTGCTTTTTTAAAACGTGTATTACGCCAGCATTATTAGGGTGACCGGCGAGATGAGTCCTATGTGACTTCACCGGTAGCCCACCACTCGGTTTGTAAAATTTGTGTATTGTCATTTTGCTTTATTTTGTGGTGAATAAATTACTTACTTACTTACTTACTATGCAGTTAGTTGCATTGTTTGAGATGAAAATAATCTTTCTTATTTCTGTATTATTTATCACCACTTTATATCCACTGACTGAGCATAAGCCAATAGCGCTCAGCAATTGAACAAAGTGACTAAATAACTTACCGTCTGAGGCAAGACTCGAACTCGTACCCTACTCTGCCTCAACCAGTCGGACAGGGCAGGGTTTAGGCATCGGCTACATGGGCCCCAGCCCAGGAATCCCCACCACTTAGGACCCCCAGTTGCAATTTTATTTTTTATATCAATTCACTGCATGTGCCATCTGACTAGGAAAGAGATTCAAATATTCTGATATCTAAATTTAATATTACAGACCAACTATATAGACCAACAGGTACAATCCTGAAGCACCAGTTTTCAAAGTTCATCCAATCCATTCGCCTTAGAAGTTAGAACGGACAATCCAGAATTCATCTGCAAATTTGCGTAGGCAAATAAATCCATTCATGCAGCAGCTATTGATTCCGAAGTTACGCTATGCAGGAAGTCGATGAAGAGAAGTCCGTGGTAAATAAGGCACACGAGAAAGGAACGGCAATTGCCTGTAGAAGAACGAATCCTCTTTTACTTAAAATCCATTGTCAGGATATCAACCATCTGGCAACTACGGAAGAAGCAGATTGTTCTGATAACGATGCAGAATTTTCAAATGTTGCATCCAATTAAGGAAGCGGTGTATCGTCAAACTTCATTGGACAGAAAGAAACCTAGATCAAAGATGATTCTTTCCGATAGAGAAATCGTACTTTGGTAAATCAGTCCACTCAGTTAGTTAGCCCTATCAATTGCTCAAATATGTACATTATGCTGAATGTCCAACCGACTGCTATAATGCCTTGACATATACAGGGTATTTATATATGCATCATGGATAGCAATGTGGAATAAAAGAAACTTGTCAATCAATCAATCAATCAATCAATCAATCAATCAATCAATCAATCAATCAATCAATCAATCAATCAATCAATCAATCAATCAATCAATCAATCAATCAATCAATCAATCAATCAATCAATCAATCAATCAATCAATCAATCAATCAATCAATCAATCAATCAATCAATCAATCAATCAATCAATCAATCAATCAATCAATCAATCAATCAATCAATCAATCAATCAATCAATCAATCAATCAATCAATCAATCAATCAATCAATCAATCAATCAATCAATCAATCAATCAATCAATCAATCAATCAATCAATCAATCAATCAATCAATCAATCAATCAATCAATCAATCAATCAATCAATCAATCAATCAATCAATCAATCAATCAATCAATGAAACTTGATATAGCGCCCCTTCAAGATATCTACATGTACTCAGAGGCGCTCCCGGCCCAACCACGGCTGAAAAGAATAGTTTTCAGAGAGGTATAAAATGCAGGTGAGGAGTTCCTAGGTAGGAGGGCGGGGCTCTATAGTTAGAGGAAGCCCATTCCAGATACTCGGTCCCACAACCGAGAAGGCCCGATGTTGCATTTAAATCATATTGTCAAAAATATTGTCAAAAATATTACAAGCAGGTACGTTTATTCCAACAGATAAAAAGAAGCACAAATAAATTATCGAGACAATGTCAATAGTCAGATTAAATATACTTCAAAACGTAAGAGGAAATAAGGGATAACTATATGTTGGGAGCAACGGGTTCGAGGAAGGCAAAAATAAAATCCACTTGATTGAAGGATAGTCTAAACTTAGAAACAGGGCGTTAAACATATTGATATAGGGTCAGGCATGAGGGTTACTTGTCTGCGTGGCAGTAGAGCGGTGGTTGGGGAATGGCAAACGACAGAAGGAAATAAATGAAGGGGACATTGAGAAGCAACGAACGATATGGACGGACGCAGGGTTCCAGAAATCGCGGACGTCATTCACAGCAGAATAACCAACGTATACGACCGACGCTCGTTGTAATTCATTGGACGAAGCGCAAGAATCGCAGAAGAACAACTAAAGCACACCCGGTCCAGTACGAACAAATCACGTTCTTTCAATTGTATTGCGTTGCGTTGTATGTTTTGCCTTGTCGTCGAACGGTTTTGATTTTTATTGCACGTTATTTTAATGTATTGTGTTGTTTTTTTTATTGCATTCTCTCATATGACTGTTTGTGACTGTTTTTGTCCTCTACTGATTAAATTATTTAACACTTCTTTCTATTGTAGGCTAACTGGTTGCGGTCTGTCAACCTGCCAGAAACTAAAACTAATATCTATCCTATTGTGCTGTGCAAGTTTCATTGATTGATTGATTGATTGATTGATTGTGCTGGATGTTGTCTATTATATTGTACTGTTTGCACTTATTATATTAAGTCAATTCAGAGGCAGTGCTGGCACTAGTTCTTAATTTTCTCTCTATGATTAGCCTTGACTCTTCCTCCCCTAGGTTCCTCTGATATGAAATAACTTCTCCCATTCAATTCTTTGCTTGTATATATAAATCTGTTTGTTTTTGTTTGAATGTATTAATCTTGCCATGTACAGTGCTGTGCGTTTGCTGGTGCTTCTCAATAAAGAATATTCTTACTTACTTTACTTACTTA
>JACEVL010000004.1:331306-451306 GCA_020284085.1 Aporrectodea caliginosa | reverse complement strand
TGTTTGTGTTCTTATTGGCGACTGGCGCAATAGATCCTGTGTCTTCACAGGCAGCCTGCCACTAAATTTGTAAATTTTTGCAGTTATGTTCATTTACTTTAACGAATGAGGCAAATAAATTACTTACTTGTCTGCTTATTTTCCGTAAAATCACAAAGTTCTCTTCCTTTCGATTTTTGTCTTTCAATGCACGCACGCCTATCAGACAAATTTATACCGTTTGTCCTACATTATAATCCACGGCTTTTGCACCGATTCTCATTACATCTAACTTTTGCTTCACTATAAACAGAGCAAATATATGTATATATATACTATTCTAGATCGATAATCTTGTATGCTACAAATCAACAATATTACAGCTTTGTAGGCTATAATTAAACATGCTTTTAGATGTAAATAGGTCAAGTATTTAGCCAGTAACTTAAACTGAAGATTTAGGACCCTTGAACGGTTTTAATGTCGAAAGACTACCAGCCTGGAGCCACTGGTGACCAACTATGAGACCTATAACAAGCCTTAAATTCAGATTTAGAACCTAAATTATTATTTTGAATAGCGGCTAAGTTTATGGAAATGGCGACGCTTGAACGTAGCAATATGCATGTAGGCTACATAAACTTTAGGCTATATATAGCCTAAGGCTATTAGAAGTGTTTACAACGACAAAGTAAACAAGGTGATGAGAGGCATTACGAATTAACATAATATATGGTTAATTAATACACATTTTAAAATTTGTATGCCGTATATCTTTCACTAGCAGTTCATTGTATTTGTATGCACTGTGTTTGTAAGTACATGTATATTAGCGTACACACCACTACACAATTATACTACACATGCCTATATGAATATGTAAGTCTACATAGGCGTTATTCTCGGGGGTTACTAAGGTACCTGCACCCTCATTTTTATGACCGTAGTCCCACTTTTCACGCTTCGAATGAACCATGCTCATCATTATTCAACCGGGCTTGGTCTACTTTGCAATTGTGCTTCTACAAGCATTGCCGTTTCTCTCTCTCTGTGTGTGTGTGTGTGTGTGTGTGTGTGTTTAGTTAGGGAGGCAGATAGACAGACAGCATATAATAAGTAGTAGAAGTAATTAATAGTTGTAGTCTTTCAGTCAAATTCAGTGGTTAAATTGTTCATCCAGAGAGGCGGATCTCCAAAGTTTTGCAAATGTAAACCTAAGCCTAAAACGTATGGAGAATCTACCACGGATAGAATAACCGCTATTCACTATTCGGAAAACACATAAAATGTGTGAAAGAGTATGCATATCATCATATGATCGATTATTGCGACCAAAAATACATTCTGCTGACGGGTCATTTCCATCAGTTGACGGATCTCATAGTTCAGGTGGCGGGTCGCAAAAATCTGAGGTGCAGGCAGTGGCTTCTATCCCCCCTAAGCAACCGGGCTCAATCCCTCCTCTCCCCCCCCCCGCCACGGCCGGGCCTCCCATCTTCCGCTCTCCGAGATCCAATAGGCTATTGTCGACGTTTTAGCTCATTTCTGATTAGATAAAATGTGTCTGTAATATTCATAGGTTTCGTCTGCTAAACTATCATCAATACAACTTATATTGTATTTATGCGAAGATTTCTTTAATCAATCCAGCTTCCATTTAGGCAAACAATTACTTTCATCAATCCAGCTTCCATTGTAAATTGACCATGTACAAGGGATACCAATGCAATGGTAAAGTTGTTCAATGTAGGGCTTGTAGGCCTATTGTATAAGCATGCGAGTCAACGGGTGCGAATTAAGTAGATTAAAATCTTGCATTCGCAATCGCCGAAATGCAACAAATTCATCTATCTACTCAACTTTAGTCGAGCATTAATGCATTAGGCCCTATGGCATAGAGAGGAGAGTCGCTCACAATACGATAAGCATCATAAGGTTCAAGCTAAAACAGACTCATCTGTTTAGAAAATCTAGAAAGTAGAAAGTGTGATAAAAATTGAAAAGTAACAGTTCCCCCCTGTTTTTCACTGGGCTCAACTTGTGCCCGCCCTGTATAGGGATAGAAGCCCCTGGGTGCAGGATCTCAAATCCGACTGAATTTAACCACTGTAGTCTTCATATTCTCTGCATTTCATCCTTTGAGTAATAAGAAAATAATAATAATAATAATAATAATAATAATAATAATAATAATAATAATAATAATAAATAATAATAATAATAATAATGAAATAACGAGTAGGGTCATCTCCAGACAATAAAAAAATAATAATAATATCCAGCGGTTCAATGCGGTGGCTTTCCGCGGTACTTTTGCCACACTGGACCTTAACGACGAATAGGTGCCGTTCCAGACGAATTTTACTGTTCTTAATAATGTTTAAGTCCCTGAGAGATCATGTATACCTCCGGGCATTAAAATAATAATAGGCTAATAACAATAATAATAATAATAATAATAATAATAATAATAATAATAATAATAATAATAATAATAATAATAATAATAATAATAATAATAATAATAATAATAATAATAATAATAATAATAATAATAATAATAATGTTCAACAATAATAATAATAATAAATTTTAATATCAGTGTGCTAGGCTGGTACCATCCACTTTCTAGACGAATTTTACGACCCTGTAAGTACACACATACGCGCACACACGCACACGCACACACGCACGCACACACACACTCGCATGTATGATATGTTATGTTATTTGGGTCGTTGGTTCATCAACAGAGATTCCGTTCCTGGAAATGACCGCCATCCAATCCGTGGAAAGCTATTCCATAAAGTATACACTGCAGCCTATATGCAGCAGAGGCCCGAATCGCAGGGAAATCCACTCTTCACGGCTGTCCCCTCCGCTCTTTGGATTGGACCTCCTCGGGATTAGAGAAGGCGAACTGGACAGGAACTGGACTCGGACTGGACGGACGTGATATGAATGAAAACTTCGTTTGCTATTCCAAAGATAGGACGACGATGATAAAATGAAATTAAATGCTAATAAGACCAAAGAAAGATTTGCTTGCGTTTTCCTTCATTCATTCATTCCGGATATATTATGCATTGTATGTGTGTATGTGTGTGTGTGTGTGTGTGTGTGTGTGTGTGTGTGTGTGTGTGTGTGTGTGTGTGTGTGTGTGTGTGTGTGTGTGTGTGTGTGTGTGTGTGTGTGTGTGTATTATGTAGCCTACATGTGTGTGCGGTTAAACGGGTCCATAATGATTCGAACTATAAGGGGTTCCTTGTTCTGTCAAATGGAGATTTGGACCTATGTATAGGTCTCCTACTCGCATTGGAGATTCTACACAGACCCGTTTTCTTCTGTACTGGACAATATTATTGAATCATCATCATCATCATCATCATCATCATCATCATCATCATCATCATCATCATCATCATCATCATCATCATCATCATCATCATCACCATCATCATCATTATCATTTTTATTATTATCAATAATCCTCTACCCCTCTTCCATCTCGGGCATAGGATTAACAAAAGAACCGGCGAAAAACACACTATCGCCTTCCTCTCTGCATGCAACTGCCGTGACAGAAGAAATAGCGGGCAACAGAAAGAATAAAAAATACGAGACCCTTCTAGACACACATGATTTTTATCCCGCTGGCCCTGGAATCTTTAGGCCCTATTGACTCAAGAGGTCTTGCAAATATCGCAGATATGGGTCGTCACCTGACACAGGCGACGGACGAAGTGAAAAAGACGACCTTCCTATTTCAAAGACTTTCGGTCACAATTCAGCGCTTTAACGCTGTGGCCTTCGCTGGTTCTTTTATTGACCCTATGCCCGAGATGGAAGAGAGGTTGCTTATTATTGTTATTTTTAATAGTTAATAATAATAAATAATAATAATAATAATAATATAATAATAATAATAATAATAATAATAATAATAATAATAATAACAACAACACCAACAACACCAACAACAACAACAACAACAACAACAACAGCAACAACAACAACAACAATAATAATAATAATAATAATAATAATAATAATTAATAATAATAATAATTATAATAATATTGCTATTATTATGATTATTATTATTATTAGTAGTAGGGCCTGCTATCATATTAATATAGGCCTAATTAGTAGTATGTAATAATACTGTAAGTGTTTAAGTGTCAATGCCTTTAACACTTGCTCAGTCACGAGGTTACTCTTAAAGGAACACTTTGGACAACAGAAAGAAAAAAGAAGCTTCAATGCTAATAAGACCATCGATAGATCTGCTTCTGTTTTCTACTGTATTGGATGATATTAGAAATGAATTACAAACGCTAAGTGAGCGTTTTGCTTATGTTCTTTCCTGTATCGAACAACAATAGGATGACACTTTCATGCTAATATGGCCAGCAGTGAGCTGCTTCTTGTTGCTTATGTTTTTGTTCCGTATGGGACGAAACTTATCCTCCAATATGGCTGACCGACCGAAGACTTCCTCCGTCTGTTGACCGGTTTTGTCCGGTAGGGAGGACACGAGGAAACTGCGACAGGTTTGAGTGTTTGCCCGCGTCCCAGAAGCACTTAATTATTGAAATGACGAGTGCCAGCCACTCCTGGGCCCTTGTCGGACGCCCGACGTCACCGCTAGCGACGTATTTGCGCAGCCAAGTGGAGCATGCACGTCTTCGACAAATATCCGCCCATGCAGCAGAGATGATGCGCGCGCCCCGCCGGCGCTGACGGCAGAGGGGCTCCCTCCTCTGCTGCGGCGTCTCCTCCCTCTGCAGGCCGGTCTGAATCGACTTTCAGGGACCATAGCGAAATCCATGGTTTCTATACAGTATCTTGCATCGCATCGTGCTTCATATGTAATTACATATTGTTTGTCGTCGTTGTCTGGATAACGAACAAAGCAGGGTCTGCGTGTAATAATATGTGCAATATATGCAAACAGTAGGCCTATATATATATGACAGGATTTGGGTTTATTACAGAAGACAATGTATTTCCGCTCTGTATTTCGCATTTCGTACTGTATCTAAACTGTAGGAAACGCCTATTATTATCATGTGTATCATATACGTGAAGCAATCAACGTCCAATATAAATATATACATATAATTTATTATATACATGATGTATATGTAGATATATGGGCCTATATATGTATATATATATATTTTAGAATACAAATAAATTGTTCACATAAATTTGTAAATGCAATGTCCGTTTAATGCAAAAGCTGAAGCAATATTCCTGTATATGGGTTGAAAAGATAAGCATGCGCATGTTATATTGCAGGCATTACTTTTAGATGGTATAAACTATATATTATATGGCGCAATTTATGAAACGCCCCGAGTGCAGATGAGAGAAGGATCGGGCGAGGGATCGGGCGAGGGATCGGGCGAGGGATCGGATGAGGGATCGGGCGAGGGATCGGACGAGGGATGGGGCGAGGGATAGGACGAGGGATAGGACGAGGGATCGGGCGAGGGATCGGGCGAGGGATCGGACGAGGGATGGGGCGAGGGATAGGACGAGGGATCGGGCGTGGGATCAGGCGAGGGTTAGGACGAGGGATCGGACAAGGGATCGGGCGAGGTATCGGACGAGGGATGGGGCGAGGGATCGGACGAGGGATCGGGCGAGGGATCGGGGCGAGGATAGGACGAGGGATCGGGCGAGGGATCGGGCGAGGAGAGGCGAGGAATCGGACAAGGGATGGGGCGAGGGATCGGACGAGGGATCGGGCGAGGGATAGGACGAGGAATCGGACGACGGATCGGGCGAGGATGGGGCGAGAGATCGGGCGAGGGATCGGGCGAGGGATCGGACGAGGGATCGGGCGAGGGATCGGACGACGGATCGGGCGAGGCATCGGGCGAGAGATCGGACGAGGGATCGGGCGAGGGATCGGGCGAGGGATCGGACGAGGGATGGGGCGAGGGATCGGGCGATGGATCGGGCGAGGGATCGGGCGAGGGATCGGGAGAGGGATCGGAGAGGGATCGGGCGAGGGATCGGGAGAGGGATCGGGCGAGGGATCGGGCGAGGGATCGGACGAGGATCGGACGAGGGATGGGGCGAGGGATAGGACGAGGGATCGGGCGAGGGATCGGGCGAGGGATAGGACGAGGGATCGGGCGAGGGATCGGACGAGGGATGGGGCGAGGGATCGGATGAGGGATCGGACGAGGGATCGGACGACGGATCGGGCGAGGCATCGGGCGAGAGATCGGACGAGGGATCGGGCGAGGGATCGGACGAGGGATCGGGCGAGGGATCGGGCGAGGGATCGGGCGAGGAATCCGGCGAGGGATCGGGCGAGGGATCGGCCTCCTCCGAGTGCATGAGTGGATTCGCCGTTTATGGATTTTGCGACGACGACGGTGACACAGCCAGACATAATGTCAACACCCGAGATGCTCTAATGCGAATCGAAACGAAGCCAGATTTATGATATAATATTATAATTATAATTTTATGACGTGCAATATATAATATTATGTAGGGCCTAATGCAGTGCAAAGTGATGTAGTGTAACATAACGCAACACACCACAACACAATATACAATGTAGGGCCTAGTGTGGTGTAATATAGTATTATGTAATAGCATACAGTACAATACAGCATAATATTATTCAATATTATATAAAATAACATAACATAACATAATAATATTATGTTATAAGGATTCGTAATGAGATAATCCGGAAGGAGTTGGGACAAAGGGAAATACTGGTAGATAAGATCAGAAAAAATACTGACATGGTTTGGTCGTGTAGGCTAGTAAGAATGGACGATAACAGATTACCAGCAAGGGCATTAAATTGCCACGTGGAGGGGAACACGGAGTCGAGGACGACAAAGACATGGATGGAAAACGTCAGACAAGATCTTGCAGAAAAGGACATAGACACGAGAACGGCCCTGGAAACTATAAGAGACAGAAAGAAATAGAGCCATCTTGTACAAACCTCGTCGTCGGCACACACCTGACGGAAGAGATACAAGTAGAAGAAGACCACATAACATACGATCTAATGCCGCGTACAGTACATTGTGATTTTGCTGGAGCTGTCTGGATATTCAGTGTTGTGCTTAAAGTTGAAGGCGAGATAATCAATAGTAGGCCTAACACTGAAAACCAAGAATACTCCGAACTTAAACACTTACCATTACAGATGATGTTCTGTGGTCAGTAGTCACATTCACTGCTGCCAGCAGTGAGGAACCTTACTTTGATGGAAGAACCATTGGAAACATTATTGGAATATTACAAATTAACTCATGTTCTACTGCGTCGTTTTATATCATATCATGCTGTCTTCACAATTTTACATTATTCCGTTTTTCATTAATTCAATCTGAGGAGTTATATAGCGCCCCTTCAAGGAACCTACTCAGAGGCGCTCCCAGCCCAGCCACTGGTAAACAGAGAAAACTTGAGCAGGCGGCAGAAAGCAGGCATAGTGCTGCGAGGCATCAACGGCAGCTCAAGTGGGCGCCCATTCCATGATTCCAGGTTGAGGGCCTCGTTTGACCACTGAATATATGCTACGTGAACTAATTGACAAAAGCGATCTTCAGTTTCTGAAACTTTCTTACAGTATCCATAGATTCTCAGCATCTGATTCTGAGTAGATTTTTAGATTGGCTTTTGACTGCAGTCGCTAAATTGATTCCGGACGCAGTAGCTTTTAAACTCTGAGAGAGTTTAATTAACCACCCAGTCCAAGAACCGTTGCTTCGTCAACTATAGTTCCACTCGTATAAATATTCAGTGGCATCACATTAAATCCGACCGGCCTCTTATAACTGCCAACCCAGCGGTAAGAGATGTCATAGAACTTGTCGTTCTTATTATTATCAACCCTACGGTAAGAGGTGACTACGGTCCAGTGTGGAGGTTCTACTCTTCCATATCTTGGGTGTCTGTCGACCCATGGGGGATTCTCTTATTTTATTTGACACTAGAAAGAGTTGGGAACTTTTGGTAGTTTTTACGACAGAGTATGGTAGTAACGCATTGTTTGCCTAAGTAGGGCTGGTTTTTTCTTATGTCTTTGCGAGGTTTGGAATATGGAGTAGCCTAGTGTCGTCATGCTGGTTGAAGGTGTTGCTTCGTTTATAGTTGAAGTTATGAAAGTGTTATTAATTAAAGGTCAGCTGTTACGGCTGGAAATTGTGGAAGATGTGTGGAAATAGAGTTTGTAGAATTGTCATCAATAGTGATTGAGAGTTGGATAGGTCAACATCTTTTGACACTCTGACAATATGTCGTCATTAGTTCACTGTGCTTGTCGCATGTTTCTCTAGTGTGTCATTTTTATCAATTAGTTGGTCGCATGCGGAATTTTCTGGATTATTTTAGTTTGTTTGGACGTGTAATGTGACCAAGCAGTTCCTGGAATAATTGATCTGTAACGCCGGTTGATTCGAATGTTTTGGACGGTGTTCGGACGCTTGTTATGGATGTTTCCCGCGCAACGGTGAAAGTGACGATTTTCAAATACGTCGAACCCGGGTTTCAATCGCGTTCAAACCCGGGTTTCTGGTTTGAAGAAAAGGCGGGTAACCCGGATAACCCGGGTACCATAAACCCGGGTTTGCATTCCCTACACGTAACCAGTGCATGGGGCGATTTATGCCCCAAATAAATTCTCGGCAGGGCACCAATTCTGGCAGCCCTGTGGCAAGTCAACGGGGTCAAAAGGGCAAAGACTTTTTTACCAGGGCATTTGCCACTGGTCGCGAGACACGTTGCCTGTCATCGCTCATCTTCATTAACGTAGTCCAGAGAAGAGAAAACAGTTTGCCGGCCTGTCGCCATGCATCCTCCGTGTTTATCGAGCGCAGGTGTATCGATGAGGTACACTTGGTCTTATCGACCGTCAACGGATTTGCGTTCGTCAATGTCCGCTTGTCAGCAGAACAGAACCTGTCGGCTGAGATCAATAGGACCCTATCCTTGTCGTCTATCCGATGTTCATCATTCAATTACAAACAAATCCATCGTATAATTCTTCCTCTCGAATTCTAACACTGTTTGCCAAGAGTCGAAGTAGCGCTCAGAATAGCAGCCGGATGAGTCGATGTGATTTTTCTGTTTGACTACATGTATTTGTACTGTGCTGGTGCAGTCAGTGTAGGTGCAAGCAGGACATGACAACCGCCGCTTTTTGTCAGTAGTCAATTAACACTGGTCGACAGGCCTATCGCATTATAAGGCCAACACTACTCTGTCAAGTCTAACTCTGCAGTATAGGTTCATACCGTCATACGTCTTCAAATTATGCAGACGCTCTCAAACCAAACAATGCTGTTCTTATATACCGCACTGTTTCGTGTACATAATCCATGTATTAGCTCACATCTTTAGACCCTTCAAACCATCGAGAGTCAATGGTCCTGTTTGCTGATCGGCGATGAAGCTCATCAAGAAGAGGAGAGACCGGAGAGGTTGGATGGAGATGTCTTAACGTTTGATGATGTCGTCAAGGGTATAACTTCTCGTAGGATGAGGAACAGACATCAGACAATTAAGGGCTTGACAACAATGACAAAATCGAATAATTGGCTTATATGAGTAGGCCTAGTTGATGTACAGCAATTACAGTGTTTACCTTGTGTGCCGCATAAACGCGTATTGTATTGTATTGTATTGTATTGTATCGTATTTGAACACTTGTTATAGCGCCCCTACCAGATTGCCTAGTCAGAGGCGCTCCCGACTACTGCGCGGACGCTGAATCGGAGTTTCACGCCGAAGCGCATGAGCAATTGCGAGTGAAGGACTTGCCCAGGGTCCCTACGCGGCGGCTTTGAGGTGGATTCGAACCCGCAACCCTCCAGCTGCAAGGCACCGAACATACCCCTATACCACCGCGCCCCAGTTGTATTGTGTTGTGTTGTATTGTATTGTATTGTACTCCACGTTTATATTGCGACCGAGCCACCCGCAGAAAAGATCCGAGAAATTAATCTCTGATAAACCGACCGACCGGGAATCGAACCCGGGCCGCCGACGTGGAGAGCGGGCTACCAACCCACTCGGCGACTCAGGATCTATAATGGCCTATAATGATATAGCCTACGTATTTAAAAAGCAAGACCAATTTCTTTCAGCGGGCTACGGATGCACCAATAGGCATACACCAAATCTTTGGAGAAGTATCATCATAAGATTATATTCGTTTATTCAGCAGGCAAAGCTCTGTAGGTGTACAAAGAAAAAAGAAAAATCTGATGCTATGCTAGTTTAGTAAGAGTTGAGGAGTAACACACGATATATAGACCTAAAGTTTCGTGAGTCTTTATCAGAAAGGTTAAAGTGTAAAGGATTTTGTTCGCACAAATATTTTAGGTAATTCGGCGACACGATTTGATCATCACCACATCAATTAGAATGCAAATCCCACCACACTGTTCATTCATCAATAAACCTTATTGCTTTGATTCGGCATTTCGCACATTGATTGCACGAGGAATCATCGTGAAACTACGCTAATTAGGCCTAATTGGTCGTTGTAAATTGCCAATTCTGTCAATTCGATTAATCGTTCGACTCACTGCAAAGTTTGCTAAATATAATAATAATAATAATAATAATAATAATAATAATAATAATAATAATAATAATAATAATAATAATAATAATAATAATAATAATAATAATAATAATAATCTTTTCTTTATTAAGCGCCTGACAAACGCACTGCGCTGTACATTTACAAGCTATGCAATTTAAATCTTAACTACTAACAGAACAGACAGCCTGCAATACAACGGCGCTAATAGCAGCCTACAAAGCAAATCCGCCCAACGGGGGCTCGAACTCGGTACCTCTCGGTCTCTGTGCCAGATGTTATCCAATGCGCTATCGGGCCCCCAAACATGATGGATGCGGCAGATGCTGATAAAGCATTTACGAGTATTCACTCCTATAATTCTTGTTTGTTCGGATTTTTTCTGTGACCAAGTCGGTGTTTCTGATTGATCTTGCTGTTCCACCATGGATGGGATGTGCTTTTGGATGGTGTTCGGCCACATAATGTCACTGCTTGTGTTCTCACCGCATTTGGACCAATCCATTTATTTTGCAGCAGAGACGGACCTACATTTTAAGGGGCTCTGAAGCATCAGCTTCATTAGTTTCATAGTAAAAGTTTGACCATAATTATCTCCTATTTTATCCGTGACTCCCTTCACTGGCTCCCCATCCGCCAGCGCATCCAATTCAAGGTCTGTTCCCTCATGCGTAGCTGTCTTGCTGGGTCTGCTCCTCACTATCTTAGGGCCTTTTGTACCCCAGTATCTTCTCTGCACAGTCGTTCCTTCCTTCGGTCCTCGGCCCGTGGTTACTTGGTTGTCCCGCGGGTGCGTACTTCTACGACCCAGTCTAGGAGTTTCGCTATTGTTGGTCCCAATAGCTGGAACCAGTTACCTCAGTCCCTCAGGACTGACCTTTTTTCTATTTCTTTTGACCAGTTCCGCAAGCGCCTGAAAACCTCCCTTTACCAGTGAAGAGACTGGCTCGGGTCGGGAGCGCCTCTGTTTTGAGTGGCGCTATATAAATGCTTGATTACGATTACGATTACGATTACGATAGTAGATTCGCCTCTGCACAACTATTATATACTCTTCCACCCAAAGACAACTCCGACTCCCACGAATATACATTTTTCGGCTACTATTTGATAACTTTGTATATACAGCGCCGTGCGTTTAATAAAGAACACACTTACTTACTTACTTAAAATTATCGTAAAATTCTTGAGATACTTTTTTGCACCGTACGTAACGGTGACGCAATAGGCAACGGATATGACGTCATTGTTTCTAAGGAGACCGATTGTGTATGAAAATAATTCAAACTGACAATAATTACGCACGATGATTACAATTTATTCAGTATGAATTCAGTATGAACGGATGATCACAAGTTATTACAGGATTCGAATTTTTAACTGTACAGGTATTCGGATCTGGGACTATTATTACGGTAACAATTATAGTCCCAGATTGGATACATTTATTTTCATTTTTAAAATCGTCTGAACCTGGGACTAATAGTAAACCCAGTCCGAACCAATCGTCTCGTTTGCAGTTACCTTGAAATGAATAAAATAAAACGTAAGAAATAATTGAATGATACACTAATCAGTGTAGTCTTACCAGTATTTCAATTCAACCTTGTCTGTTGCATTAAGTTAGACATTATTTATACCAGTTCATTCAATGGGACCATTAAGTGCGTGAACGCCAGTGGTGCAGCCAACGTTCATTGCAGCGAGTGTATAGCGGATGAATGACATGCATATTCCCCCACGTCTGACAAACACCGCGATGGTGCCATCATTGGGTAATGCATAGTGTGTTCAATGTCTGTGTGTTGTGTATTTGAGTATACATGGTACATAGGCCTAATAATGCATACTTGCATAGGCCTACTTGTGTGTATGAACGTGTGTCTATGCATTCACATAGTGACAATATGTAGATACATGAGCATGCTTCCAGGCAGACAACATACAGAGGGCTGTCTTCTCTGCGCTAGAATCATTAAATTTTAATATCAATATGTTCATAAAGAGCATTTGCGATGTAAATACTCTATATTATCGGACACATAAATATGCTCGCTTGGACCAGTAATATGTCAGTTGTACCCCCTCCATTCGACAGTGCATTATGCATTACTCTGCCAGTCTGCCAAAGGTGCTTATTGGCCTAATAATTTTAGGCCTATACGTCGATGGTTGGCATGCTTGTAGGTTGTGCATGTGATGTAACCCCTCACAATTTCTGTCTGCTTTTGACTCTACTAATGGGGCTATTCACTTAAAGTCTAGCAAATCTGTCTTGTTAGGAAAACTAGGATAAAATCTTAAGAGTTAAAAGCTGTAGGGCCTAATGCAATCTAGAGCAGGTGCGATTGCCGTAATGGCTTGGAGATAGATGTTTAAATCTGACCACAACAGACTGTGTTACTCTATGTTCAATACATGGGGTTCATGCGTTAAAATATTATAGACTTTGTCACTGTACTGAAGGTGCTTAACGCAAACCTTTCTTCAGCGACTGTAGGCCCTAAGCAAATTCTGCTATAGTAGCCGATCGGCATCGAAGACCTCTAGTCTATCCACTTCCTGGTTTCGTAATTTTCGAAGCCGTATGAACTTTACCTGGTAGGCTATCACCTTTTCCAAATAAGGACTTTATGGGTGATCTGCAGCTGTTTACGTTGATATAAGGTGCGGGAACCTCCTTGTACCTCCTTGTATATTTAATTTATGTAGGCTATTTAGGGCCAAGCATACTATAAAAGACGCTTCGGTATCTACAATCATGATGGCTTACTGAACTGTGAGGTACCATGTGCTGCAGACTTCTGACAATTACATCAATTCTTGAAAGGCATTACTATGTACTACTGATCACACTGGTCAAACAGTATGAGGTAGATAATATAGTAACTTCAGTATGCCCTGAACAATAGGGATTATACTCTCTTAGTTGGTGAAGGCCAAAAAGCTGCACGTAGGCCTACTGTTGACGTCTGCTTGTCTGTAGTGATTAATTTTCCTCTAAGTGGCGCCCCAGGTGACAAAATGATGAACTAAGTCCTGGTAAAAAGTTCATGCAATGTGCCTCTAGTAACTTGTGACCGATTTCCTGGACCAATGGGGCGGGGCCTCTGGTGAATAAAATAACGAACGGATTTTCGCTAGATGGCCCTTTGTTGAGTAAGTAGTGAACTATTGTGGATTCTAGTCGCCCTCTGACGAGTAAAAAATAAAATTTATTAGGCGCTTTCTGTAAGCATAGGTCATTACCACTTTGAATCCATTGCTGAAAAGAAGTCAATTTCTTGTTCCTCTCATTAGCTCCTTGAGACCATGTATTTCTGCACACATCATTTTCACCTTCATAACATCCTTCTAGCTGCTTTATGTAGACTCAAGTGACATCAGAATGTCATAATATCTCACATCCATTCCTGTATGTCCTGCTATTGCCAATAATGTGATAGCATTGTTGGCTTAACTAATTGTGTGAAAACTTCATCATAATCATCTCCACACTTCTGGGCTATAAATAGCCTGAAATCATCTATAATCCGGTTACAAAATTCATATTTCCTGGAGCCAGTCTGCATTTGGGCCAAATACATCTGTATGGGATTAGGAATTTAAGCAGTCTGATTCTGATTTCTTTGGAAAGGTTTCCCTGCCAGCCTAGCTCTTTGTTGCACTTATATATTCTTGAAAGTTCACATGGTTTAATGGCAACTCCTGATTCTATTCAGTCTTGTTAGAACCCTTATTGCCTGTAGGTCTCTTTTGTCCCAATCTATTGCAAAACATGTATGCATTCTGTCTTGCTTCCTTCAGAAACCTTTAGCAATATCTCTGTAATGCATAATTCAAATATACCATTGTTTTCAGTTGCACTTACTACATTCTCTCGTCGTTAAAGGGTTAAACTCTGCCGCTCGGTTAATTGGTGTGATCCTGAAGTATGGTCGTATAGCTAATGACGACAGTTACCCACACAAAGACACACTGAGTTTAAGATCCTTCTGCTGATATGTAGCTGCGTGGGTGGTTGTCCTACCCTAGAGATCGGTGTATTCCAGTGTCATCATTACCTGGTCATAAATCTCTTTGCTCTGTAAAACGGAAATCTGGTTGTTCCCATCACGTACCTCCATAGTGTAACATGGCAGCTTTACAGTAGTCGACCTCTCATTGTGGAAAAGGCTCCCATGCAATCTGCAATATGAGCTTCTTTACTTTCCATGCCTCTATTTCGCAAGCGGTTAAAGACCATTCTGTTCGATCATGGTCTTGTGTAATTGGATTGGGAGCGCCTCTGATGATTTTTCTTTAAAAGGTGCTATATAAATAAGCACTTACAAGTACCATTAAAAAATTACAATTAGATACAAGGTAATGTTCAGCAGAATGGAAGTAACAATAACTGAAAAAAAATTCAACATGCAACGGGTTTAAAATTGAATCACTCCAACACCACTGTGAAACATTAAACTTTTATTTAAGCACCAAAACATGCAAGCCACTGCAAAATTTATACAGAAGATAAAACTTAAAACATGCACTCTCATCTCGAGTATATCAGAGCTTTCTTAATTCCACTGCAACAGATGCCAGCCAGTTTTCGGTATATGTACAACTTTCGTAGAATTTATTAGCAATACATCAAATGCTTCTCTAGAAAAACAAGATCAGATAATCAAATTCCTACCACAACAAGTTGAGGCCAGATCAGAAACATTCTAACATGATTCCAGAAAAAATCTGCAAAACTTTAATTACCCTTCAATTTTTAAAACTGCAATAAAAGTTTGTCGGAAGCTTAATTTCCTGTCGATTGTCTAGATTTAGGCTTTTAAAGGTGCAAGTCTGCCACTTTTTGAGATGGTAACAAAGAGCACAAATTAGAATCGACTCCACAATCTGTGTCAAACTGTTGGCATTGTTCTTTAAATTTGTTGCAGTTCTGATCGTAAGGCCCTTATCCATTTCATACAAGATGACAATAATGATAGCTATTTTCTTCTAGTAGAAAAGGGTGGTACGTAATATTGGCACATCATAACGACAAAATCCCCAGAAATTCTTCCAGATCAACTGGAAACTATTTAACATACATGTTTTAAACATAGCCAGCTCTCTTACCAGATCAACTGGAAAATATTTTATGCTCAAAATGCTATATGTCCTATTACATTTTTCAGTGTAATGCCTCATCTAAATTTAACAAAAGTGATCTGATTTTCCAGCTCAACTGGAGAAAGAGTCCAAATATTTAAAAATCTGTTAAAAATAGAATTTTCCCAGCTCAACTGGAATGCCTGTGACTGCAGATATTAAAATGATCAAATTCTCTGTGCCATGTCTTGGCTTTGCAGTACATCACGTAAAACTGACGTTTTTTCTTCTACTAGAAAAGGGTGCAGAGTCATGCAAACTATAAGAAAATCTGTTGGTACTTATGCTGCTGTCAAAAGATCCTTTAATCTCTGAACACTGTCTGTGACACAGGTAACACATGACTAACAAACGAGTACTGCCTTACCTCACCCAACATGTTACAGAGATTTACCACAGTAACTCACTCGATTACAACACTCAGTTTCCACAGAAAGTCACATTGCAGCACAAATGTACCTGCAGCAGATCGGCAAATTTTATATTCTGTGAACTTGGCATAAGATTAAAAAACTTCAAACCGGAGGTTTCAATTCAACTGGAATCGAACTAAGCACACTACACAGGCCCCATCCATCTATAGACAACCGAGACCAGTTCCAAATACCAGTATGACAGAGAGGATAGACACCCGGTTTACCAAAGCAGCCAAGTGCATCACTTTGACTAATCACACCATGTCTGGGGTTGAATCCATGTATTGAGAAGTAATTGGCACTAAATCAAGTCAACTGACTCTCACAGAAAGACCGTCGTTTAGTTGTTGGACTGCATGAGCTGCTGTCTGATTTAGCAGAGACTCTCCACAAAGACTAATGAAATGAAGTTCACGAGGGCATGTATAAATAAACTATTACCTAAAAGACTCTACTGAATGATTAATAAACAAAAATCACCTAGCCAGACTTCCTTACTCCAATGAAACGATTGTAAAAATTGTTTCACCTAGTGGCTTATTTTTATAGTGCAACCTGTGCACTTTGAAAAATTTAACATCACTGTAAAGAAAAGCCTGCTGAACCAAAATCAATTCATACAAAATAACTTTTCTCACTTATTAAAGATACAAGTCATCTGAAAAAGATAACACTGAAAGAAGGCTAGTAAGGTCCAGAACAAGGAGAGACCCGTACTGGAAATGCGGGCACAGCCCGTTCCACTTAACCATAAAAATGCAGGCCCAGCCTGTGCTTCCCAATAATGGGCCACACAAAGATGGTAACAATGCTGTGAGAGTTATGTCACAGAACTGTAGCTCACGATCATTATAGCCTTCTTGGCTTCGATATCACAAAAGCTCAGCACATCAGTTGCAAAACTCGGCAAGCAATCGAGAAATGAGAAATGTCTAAGTAAAAAACCGCATCTCACATAACTGTAAAAACAACACAGGTAATTACAACTTACAAGAAATGTATGCAACTGTACATTTAGTTAAACAGCACTGCTGGAAGATAAACCAAAGTGGTGGCCACACCCTTAGAACACAAATCCACCATCACACAGAGTGAGTGTCAACCAATTAAGGAATACATGCAACAAAAGGAGGCAAAATAGTTGCTGCTGCTACAGTCTGTTCGTCCAGGTGCCTCTCAGCATTGGCTCAACCACCAAAATGTTTCCAGGTCTCAGTATAAAAGATGAAGAGGGGCAGGGAAATTTAACAACACCCTTAACAATTGAACAACAATTCTACAGCACCATTTAAATATTCTTTTAGTCATGGCAGGGTACAGGTACCTTTACTGGAAATGCCAAGTATTGTTGTCAATATCGAATTGTGGGTTTCAGGTGCTCAGTGACCTGTTCTAATACCTTACAAACAACACAAGGTCAAATACTGAAACTCACACATACTAAGTTAGCAAAACAATTTGCTTGTTTACAATGCAGATTTGATAGTCACATTTTTTAGGCATTTTAGTTTCACATCCTCTTACAGCAAGGGCTGTCATGGACTCCCCACAACCCGTTCACTATGGACCTATTTGTAGCACCAGGACTCGCGAGTTGTGCAACACTGGTGGAAAATAAGTTGACAAAGCCATACATCTGCTGGGACACAACAGAATATGATGCCAAATTGTAACATGGTTATGCTTTGCTCCAATATATTCTGTTGCTTCTTTGATAAAATTAATCATGTGGTTTAACAGACCTACGTATAATGCACACCCAGACTTTGTCAGTTGGCTACTGCATGTTTTTAAGGAATATTATTGAAGTGGAGGAGCAGGCCAAGACCAAATGGACTAAGTGGTTGTGACACAGGCACATGTATTAAATTTGAACCAGCATCTGAAAATGACCAATGGAGTGAAGGTTCTTGCTCGTGAGCAAAGACTTCAGAATAAAGAGGAGATGATGACAATGACAGGTAAACGACAAAAGAAGAGGTCAAGACCCATACTTCTGAAGAAACTTTGTTCCACACAATTAGGACATTGCTAAGATATATGGTACTTATTTCAGCAAAAGCATCTTTTAACCAGCAGTTGGTCTACATTAAGTTTTAAGAGTGTGTCTACCAACATCAATGCGATAACAAAGCTGCACTGTCTCCTTTTTACTTTAGTACATTCGAGAAACACGATGGTCAACAGAAGGCAGGACCGTTAACCCCTACAGCGCATAGGTAGTTGCCAGGTTTGTCTAGTGAATAATCCACCTATAGTACGATCAGTGGTGCTTTAGTGACATGCTCCTGATGTCTGGTTCAAATGTTCAGTGTGTTCATCATCAAATGATGCCCAAGTGGATGAACAATCAGAAAACACTGCTGAGAAATGGAGTCCTCATTGGCAGAAGTGTAAAGCTCACCAATATATATGAAAGGGTGAAATCAGCCAAACAGTCTACACAAGACTGATATGACCTTACACCCAACCATTCAGTGTAAGAGCAACCATTATAGTTTACCTCGTACAGCCCAATTGGTAAGCCATAATAGCATGTAAAAAAAACTTGGAAGCACAAAATCAGACTTGCTTCTAAGATTGCAATACAGCAGTCAATCATGTTTCACATTAGCAGACTTGCAGCAGTCAACCTTTCAGAAGCATCAATGCCACATCAGACGCAAGTACAAAATAGACCAGATTTGTATTAGATGGTAGAGAAACAGCAAGTTCAACACATGTTCTTAACGACTGCTTTTACAGCTCTACATATTCACCCAAGCATCATTCAGAAATGGAGAATATTCTTGCCTGATGTTAGTCAGAGGTATCTTACACATAGTAGCTCCCTGAAGTTGTGAAATCAGATAAGCATATCCATGATAGGATTCAGCAAGTCAGTTTGCTAACACTCTGGCAAGAAATATGTGATATGAGAGAAATCAGTATTTAAGCAGAACTCCATGCAGTACCGAAATGCACATAAAATATGAAGTCAATGAAATCAAACACATGTTTGCACATGAGAAAAATACTAGTTCACACCTGTGTGACTAACACGTTTCATATAGCAGATGACAAACATGTGAACAGTTGGGAGAAGGTGGACGGCATATAGTACAGCACGATCACCCCGGAAACATGAGACGACAGGAAAGCTGCAGTTCTCCAGCGTGAAGCAGATTGAAAGCAAGAAAAGCGGAGAGAAATCTGAAATAAAAATTGCACACAGATGCAAATTATTTGTTGCATTATTCAAAGATTAATTCAGAAACAGTACATGTACTATACTATATTGAGTAGGGATCTTGAAGGGGCACTATATAAATTATGATTGATTGATTGATTGACTGAGTGCTTAAATTTTAAAGATATTCATAATCAGGAAAATGGAAAATAGCTGGTTTTTGTCATGGATAGTACAAAGATGCACTTAGAGACAATTGCTAGCAACAGTTCCCCATAACTAAAATTGTTTCGGCTTAACGACACTTTCATATCGAAGATGATTAGTGTCGGAGGCATAAAGCAACCTCGTACTCCACGTTTAAATTGCGACCGAGCCACCCGCAGTAAAGATCCGAGAAATTAATCTCTGATAAACCGACCGACCCGGAATCGAACCCGGGCCGCCGGGGTGACGAGCGGGCACCAACCCACTCGGCCACTTAGGATCTCTAGTTCCCCATAACCTGGAGTTACTCTTTAAATAGTTAGCAGAAACTACTTTCAAAAGGCTTTCGCTACACAAATAATTTGCATGTCCTCTGTGCAGAGTAGACAAACTTTGGAGCGCTACTGAATGGCCTCGGCTGTGAGTGGCGCTATATAAATTACTAATTACATTACATTACAAACAGTATGAGGTCCATCTCTTTTATGGGCCACAGGTTGTTCACTGTTTTATAAGTGAATATGCCTTTATTGTAAACCGATTTATAAAACTGAAGAACTTAAGACACCTACCACAGCGATTCACCTCCTGCCAGGGCATGTTCCGTCATGCTGATGCACAGCGAGTCAAGACTGGCATGAATGTCGTCATTACTACAGGTCTCTTGCAGCAGTGCTATAATCACAAGACATTTTGAATACATTAATCAAGGTATGATAAGGCATGACTTTTAAAAGCCTAAATTTTACAAAAATTAATAGAGTTAAGACATTAACTTGTTTCTGTATGACAACTTTCACCCATTGTCCTTCCTGCTTCTAAGCTTACCTTTGTCAGAACATACATGACATATTATATGTGGGTTGCATTTACCTGGTGTGTTGATGTAAGATAATCCCATCTGAGCCGAATGAATCGGAGCTGACTTCGTTCTGCCCAGGATTTGTTTGCCCTGCAAATTTTATGCAACAAAGGTTAAAACAATAAAGCCCAGCAATAAAAATTAGTCAAACTTTAGTTAGAAGCCTCTTGTCCTCAAGATCTGAGACAGCTCTGCAAGCAGAGTGGCATCACCTAGGTGAAAGCAGACAAGAGAGCAGGCTATGGTCTGCAACATGTCTTTGGTAAGAGCAGACCTTTAAGACAGAATGCAGAAACGGACCAAAGAAATTTTTAAACAGAATGTCTGCGCTAAACATGACACATTGCATTTAGGACGAGTATGAGTTAACAGCATGAGTTTAAGTAATATCGGTATTTAGGATAAAACACCTTCGAAACTTCAAAAGCAATATTTTCCAGCAACGTCATTACACAGCAGTTGTGTACAGAACAGTGTCAACTTAACAATACATTAATATGGCCCAATCATACCTCAAGCAGAGACAACTCAGCGGCTAAAAACGGCGATTCGTTCTGGTACTGCAGATGAGATAAAGCATCCATCGAGTCAAGATGCTGGCCTGGGAGAAGAAGACCAGTAGGGACGCAAGAGGCTGGACGAGGGCCCACTGCCCCAAATGACCAGCTGGGTTGGCTTGGACTGGATAAGACTTGCTGCCCTCTAAGGGCCCGCCGCTCAACATGTGGTGCTCCTGGTGCCTGGAGAGCATTTCCAACACTAAATCATCACACAACAAGCAATTATAATATAATAAAATTGCAATAAATATTAACTTACTTTGTTGACAGTCCAGCAATTAACCCACCACAAGTATATTGTGTACCCCTTTCACACATACAACATGTTTGTTTCTGTAACGGTCTTTAGTAATACGAATAAAGACAGTTAAAATGAATTTCCATGCATAACTGTGTACAGGTTTGTAACATATATAAAAATACACTGAAATCATTGGTTGAGATTAGACAGAAATCATTTAATTAAAATAAGGTGATTATGACAAGGTAATGTATTGCAGGCTGTCTGTTCTGTTATTAGTTAAGATTTATGTCTTCTGTCATTTGTGTTCTTGTGAATTGTTTCAATTGCATAACATGTAAATGTACAGCGCAGTGCGTTTGTCAGGCGCTTCAATAAAGAAAAGATTATTATTATTATTATTATTATTATTATTATTATTATGTAACTTTAGGCAAGGCTGACCTCAAACGCTGCAACTCCAAATTCTGCTTCTGAATGGCATGCAGACGGAAACATCTGTAGATCTGCTGTTTCCAAGAAGTCATCTTCTTTTTCTGTTCTTTGTTAAATGCCTGAACAAAATCAATCAATCAATCAATCAATATTCGTTTAAATCAACATATCTTGTTGCCATAGACATATAGTCACAAGTCACACAGGTGAATTATGAATTACAAATAGATATTAGGGGAATTTTCTGTTAACTAATATACTTCTTTAAATAACACTTGCCGAATATAGTACCAGGTATCGTTAATTGGGAGGGTGAAGTTATGTCATTTCAACTGCTCACTGATTCTGATAACAAAAACTCCTAATTCCAACATATCAAACTCTAACAAAACATAACATAAGTGAAGGCTTGTAAAGTGCAACTTCAAGAAAAACACATCAGCAGCACTGTTGACCAAGCAGGGAGGAGCCATGATCAAACAGAACAGACTTCAAGTACCTGCAGAACAAGGACGGTGACAGACTTCTGAGTTTAAAATGAAGACTATTCCAGAATGCAGAGTCAACAACAGCAAAACGTCTGTGCTTGGTAGTGGATGGTAGTGGCTTGATGGACGACAAAGACACCCTGTGCAGCCAATCGGAGGGACCTGCTACCAAGAATAGATGAGGTAGAGATACACAAGAATCTGAGATAGGATGGGACAGTTTCCACTAAGCAATTTCGCATGACAGTTAGAATCTTATATTCAATGCGTTCAGGTATTCTAGGTAACCAGTTCAGTGTCTTGTCTGTAGGTGGAGATATGGCCAAATTTTTAAAAGCCACCAATCAGACAAGCAGAAGCATTTAGAAGAGACTGCACTTTCGTCTCACCAGACTCAATTCAAGTAGTAGATTCCTTTGTCATGAAATCCAAGCCTTTGTTAGTGTTCGGTTGTAGCAGGCCATTAAATAAAAACTCAAATAGTCTGTGCTTGCTGTATAGCCTTTCTTAGATGAAATATCATTTCTCTTGTGCTTGAAGCTCAGTAAATGTGGTTTATGTACGAAACTGATTAGATACATCAATAAGAAATACATAATTAAGATTTGACATAAATCTGTTCTAGTTTTTGCTAAGTTTGCTTAGTTTCTCTGTTCTGCTTAGTGCAAAATAAGTATATATATATTTGGACAATTTTTATTAATTAATGGATAAATTCTTTTAAACTGCATTACTTGGTGACTCAGTGATCTGTCCAGCAGCTGAAGATATCCACCAACGCATTCTCCATCTGCACGACTGCCAACCAACAGCTGAGTACAGACTACAATAGATACAAGTATGTAAGATAAGATCAGGAAAATAAGGTAATAAGGAAGCTAAATAAATGATTGTAAACAAAAAACGAAATCCTGAAGAGGTCAATACCCAAAAGCAAGTAAGTAAGTATATTCTTTATTTATTCAACTGCACAACCTCACTTTTGGTTTACATGAAATTAAGTATCATAAAGCAATCTTGCTAAAAACGTTTTCCTCATCAAGTTGTCTGCCTGTGGGATGATTCAGTCATGTGGTCTGGGATGCAGGAAATAATTTGCGCACAAGACTTCACCCTCTTACCCTCCCTAACAAATACGATAATAACTTTACACCACGTATGATGTATAAAAGCATTTATTAGTTTTCTGGTCCACTTAATGGTCGGTCCATGCCAGTTATAAACTATCCACTAGACATGAGAATCACTAATGAGTTGGCCTGATGACCTAACCATAACTTTCCTTGATTCATTAAGCCATACCTCGATAATCCATTTAAACCAACGTATGTTAAGTAAGTAAGTAAGTAAGCCATTTATTGACAGAGCATCAAATACCATAAGATCACAGTAATCAGTACAAATTCAAGAAAAAAAAACAATTCCAGTAGATGAATGCAATGTTACTTGTTGCGTTATGACAGCAATGAAGCTCGAATAAACAAATATACATAAACAATATTAATAAACATTTTCCCATCACTGTCACCAATTCTTTACTGGTCTACTGAAAGGCCAATCAGACAAAAAGACAACATAGTATCGTGGTCAACAACACAAAAAGCACCACTAAAACTAAAACACCCAAGTTAGCAACACCTCGAGCCTGAGGGATCCCTCAGCCACTCTAGGCCAAAACAAAATAATGTTGTGTTTCCGGTAACCCGACCGAGTCATTTTTTTAGGCCCGACTGTGAAAATTTTATGAAAAATTTTTTTTCTGAAAAAATTATTTTAAAAAAAAATTTTTTTTTAATTAAAAAATTTTTTTTTTTAAATTGACACATGAATTTAACCTTTGCGACATTGATAACATTGCCTTCCATTGCATAAAAATTTTTTTTGGCCTCAGCAAGGTGAAATATGATGACGATATATTCGTTTATTATTATACAACGATGCAGCATTGCATAAAAATATTTTACAAAATAAAAATTTTTTTCCTACCTACCTACCCAAATTTTAAAACCACTGTTACCGGAAACACACCTATATTTTTTGTTGGCCCTACTAGCCACTAAACATCCCTACTGAATATCTACAGATCAGCGTGCACCTACTTTTCCCAAGAAGTCGAGTCATTTGTCCTGGCAGATCTCCTTCAGCAATGCTGTCTGCCTCTGAAGCCAAGTTAGATTCCTCATTTTCTTTTGTTGTTGGTATGGCTGAGCATTTGCTTGACCCACCAGCAACAGAGGGCACTGCATTTCCCTGCTCTGGTGTTAAACATTTTGATTCTTCACAGTGCTTCATAGGTGTCCTCAGCATTTGCATCATCTCAGAAATTGTCTCCTTTATATTGCCTGCACCCATCAAGTTCTGCAGAAAATAGTAATCAACAGCAATTACATTCGTTACAAATTAGTCAGCAAGTGACTAAGAAGTAGAAGAGCAGACCCTTAATCTGGACCTAAGGCAGCCATGAATATGAAGTGTTAGCGACTTCATTTTCTTAGTCATGACATATGGGGGTGGATGGCCAGTCCTCTCCCTCGCTGTCTCATCTTCCCAACCACTCACAGCATATGCTCAATATATAAATTATCTATAAAAATTCGCTATATAGATTCTCGGAATGAATGAATATACTCGTTGTAGCCGAATTTGCTGGGGTGTACATGGAGCAGAAATCTCAAACCAAATTTCTGCCCTCGTGGGCATTTGAACCCCTGACCTCTCCATTGACAGTCCAGCATGCGAACCACACCACTATCAAGCACCCCAAGCCTACGAAGTAGACATGCAAACTATTGTGTTTAGAGTGGGATAGAGCTTGACGTGAATATCTACATGTATGTTGCTTATTTAAAACCTTGGATATAACGAACTGTTGATGACAGTTCCTTGAACTTCGATATAATGAAGTTTTGCTGTATACCTATTACCAGCCCTTGAAAACTGTTCTCTTTCACAAGGGCTAGGCAAGGAGTACCTCATAGTAGGCACCTTGCAGGGGTGTTACATATATGCCCTGAATGCAATAACAATTGAAACACCTTTAATGAAGTTTCTTGAGGGGTAAACAATGACATGAAAATTGCACTGGAACCTCCTTGCACACTGTCATTAGGTGTCATATGACCGACTGCCCTAAACTGAGGTTATGTTATAAAGGAGGTTATTTTCTAAAGCGGACTTACATTTGTGATCCATGTACTTGCCCATATTATACCAGAATCCATGCTGTAACGAGATATGTTAAAAGGAGGGTTGCATTTGTGTGAATCATCACCATACCTTTTCTAGTGACCGAAGTGTTTCTTGGCGACTCTGAAGCTTCTGAATGCTTAGAAGGATCTTGTTGCGTGCACCTTTGGTGACTTTCTGTTGATAATAACACAAAGCAATCCCTGTCTGTATTCATTTACATCATGACTCAAGCCCATGAGTCAGACAGGTCAACTGAAACATATCAAACTACTACTTAAGCCATGATGACTGGTCTGTGACTCAACAACTATCGATCTGAGACTCAACAACTCCCGATAGCAACTGAAACACTAGCTTCAATAATGCCAAAAAGTCACCATAATTAAAGTTGTCAGTAACTCAAACAATAATTGTCATTTTCTGGAAAATTTACAATTCTAGGAGCATATAAAGCAAGTGAATAATTGTTACTAAGGCCAACAAAGTTTGCTCTTTGACTTTACTATTTGCAGAAATAATGAAAGCTCCATTATTTAAAAAAAATTAGTTCTGAAAGCCATGCAACCTTAGTTATACCAGAAGATTAACGGTACCTTAAAGCCAACAGTAGAACAATAAAGAGGGAATGATTTCAAATTTTAAACACATGTATATAGTGATATTAAAATACTTTTCTGCAGCTCTTTACCTTTTCCTCCAACCGCTCTTCTGTGAGGGTCAGCATTTCTTCATAGGAAATATTCTGGAAAAGATGTGCATACTTGTGCAGTCGAAGACTCTTCAACCACAAGGATACATCTGCAAATAGAACATTTCAGTAAAGACTGGTACAGGATTGTTAAAGGTTACTGGTAAAGGAAAGTACCAGTCACATAGCCATTTATTATATACAGTTCATCATCATATACCATTATCCTGAAACGTGGAGTCCTAGCATAGTTAGATTTTTAGCTTAATGGGTTACAAAACATTAACAATGGTACTGTCATATTTTTCAATATTCTGATTTAATAACAGGTTGCTGAATATATCATTAGCAACCTGTTATCAAACAGTCAACATAGCCACTGATATGTCACAGTGGCCATTTTGCCTGCTGTTGACACATTTCAATCATTTTGGCAGATTAGTTCATCACGCGCAGAATTTGTTCAAATGTGTACCGAGCCCGTGTTTTATTCAGGAATTATTTCACAAATCTGAATTAGATTTTGTGTATTTTTATGATATTTGGAAAAGTTTTTGCAAAGCTCTAAATGCCACTTTGACTTGGTCAGCCAGGAACAGGTTTTGGTTCCTGACACCCTGGACAGCTTCAAGTCCCAGAGTCACATGTGCCATCTGCAACTGGTAAATCTTAGATTGCAGGATGCATTGACAAAACAACATGGACAGTTTCTACAACCAAATGAATCGTTACTGGCAACTGTTGATCCTGTGCAGACTTTGTGTCCTGAAATATAACTAGACACAGGATTTTCTATCATCACTCCAGGAATCGTCAGTTGTAAGCATAACAATGAATGAACGCAACGAAGCACTTCATTTAGTTGTCAACATATGTCATTCTCAAAGCAACAGAGATCAGTAACTCTGAATTCAGTGTCAACCGTGTATGGGATTTTGTCCACCAGATACTATGTGCTTCCAAGAGTCTGCCATTGGTCACCTTTCAGTTACTGCAGCTCTGCATGTTTGCAGATAAACTGGTGTTCTTAACAAATTTTAACATTAGGGTCATCCATTTAGTATGAACGCATGGAGGGAGAGGTAACCCAAATGCATCTGTTTGCTCATGAGTGTGTATGGGTCTACTGAGGTTAAACCTTGTTAATACTTTGTCTACATTGGCCTTCCTTCAAATGAGTCACAGTTCAGCTCTCAGACAAACAATTACTATAGGGAGAAAGAATTAGGGCCATAGGAGATGTTTCACACACTTGTTTGCACGTGTGTTATTTGACTGGATTACACATTGTTCACGTCTCTACATTGGTCCATTATTAGTACAGCAGATGTTCAGTCGACGAACTTATCAGACTAGTTCACCAAACTATACTAAGTTTTTAAATTCATATGGATACAGTTAGGATATAGAGCCTTCTATAGGATTTGGGGGCGGGGTGTACATAAGCAGGTGGGAGGTACAAAAAGTACATGTGTGTACAGGGAGGGGTCAATTTTTCTGGATTTCCGTGTACATACTATATGGACAGAACTTTATGCAAGGAATATCTTCAAGAGATACTAAGTAGGTCCACCTGCCACTAAACTGTTTGAACAGTAACATTACATTTCTGTTTGAACTAGGGATATTAATGTAATCTAAATGGTTTTATAGCACCCTTATCATACTACAAAAGTGATCGTTCCATAAATGGTCACAGGATACAAAGGTCAAATACCACTTAGTCACCTCTCACAAAATGTGATCTCTTCCCAAATCAGTCTCAATATCATTACTGTAGTAACCAAATACACTGTTTTGTGACTTTAACAAAGTTGCGACATAAATGCCCAGGACCATTACACCATACTACAAAAGAAAAAATTCTGTTACCTCGCATTCCAGTTTCGTCTTCGGTCTGGGATCGTCTTCGTTCGTCCAGATGTAGTTCGCCCATGCCACTGCCACCGTTTGTTTAATAGAAAATATGATCTTCCTGAAGACGTAATGCTGCTCTGCGGAGAAAGTGGGGCGTGACTCCATTTGCTGTAAGTTTAGTCAAGTTTAATTTAATTAAACTTTCAGTAATTAGGCTTGCTACTTTTAGATAGGAGTAAGCCTTCTCGTGTAATAAAATTACTAGTTATTATTTATAAAAACTTGAACGCTTCCTTTAACTATAATAAATACATTCTGATATTTATTGTTATATTTAACAATGAATAACAAGAACATGTGTAATTACATATATTTGTAAAAGCAGTTTATTGATTTAGTCACTATTTCGCATTATTTCGCTCTTAGAATAATTTCAATAAAATATTAAGATAAAATATGGACTCATTCCTCTAATTTCCCTTTATCTTGGATTCGATTGTCAGATAAAATTTTGCATTTCTAACTGGTGGTCCGCCAACAACATCATAAATGCACAGCCGGTCCCTGCTTCTAAAAAGTTTAAGAACCCCTGATCTAAATGGTTTTATAGCACCCTTATCATACTACAAAAGGGATCGTTCCATAAATGGTCACAGGATACAAAGGTCAAATACCACTTAGTCACCTCTCACAAAATGTGATCTCTTCCCAAATCAGTCTCAATATCATTACTGTAGTAACCAAATACACTGTTTCGTGACTTTAACAAAGTTGCCACGTAAATGCCCAGGACCATTACACCATACTCCAAAAGAAAAAAATTCTGTTTACCTCGCATTCCAGTTTCGTCTTCGGTTTGCGATCGTCTTCGTTCGTCAAGATGTAGTTCACCCATGCCACTCCCACCACTTCCTGAAGACGTAATGCTGCTCTGCGGAGAAAGTGGGGCGTGTAGGGAGTCCGGGTTGTTGACAAATAGATGGGCTCTGTTTCCTCCTGGAGCTGGCTGGAGATGTCGGTTCAGCCAATCAGTTACAGTACTTGGAGCATTGCTACCAGCGACAATGGGTTGCGGCTGGAAGAGGAGCTTTGGATGATGAGGGTCCAACTGGACCATGCACTTATCTACAGGCAAACAACCAATCTCTGAATCAATATCTGAATCTCAACCAGTAACCTCTAAACCACTCTTCCTCAACAACAAAACTAAACCAAAGCAATTTCAGTCACACAACCAAACCTGTCTAAACTACTCTTCCTCAACAAAAACCAACTAAACCAAAGCCATTTCAATTTCAGTCAAACAACCAAATCCTCTCTGAACCACTCTTCCTCCTGAAACAAAACCAACTAAACCAAAGCCATTTCAGTCAAATCCTCTCTGAACCACTCTTCCTCCTGAAACAAAACCAACTAAACCAAAGCCATTTCAGTCAAATCCTCTCTGAACCACTCTTCCTCCTGAAACAAAACCAACTAAACCAAAGCCAAAGTTTGTAATTGCTTTCATGGCCCATAGTTAACATGCAGGGCAGGCTATTTCACAGAAGGAACATTCTTACTTCTCATAAAATGGCAGCTACACTAGTTTTTAAATACTATAGCACATTTAGTTTGTTGTATTGCATGAAGAATTTGGATTTTTTTTCGTACCATTGTAAGTAGAGTATTTTTGAGTTGCTACAAATTATTGTAAATGATAAAAACTAGCTTTAAGATATTTACTCAAAAATAATGCTCACGCTACAAACAGCATTGATCAGCCAGCTCATGTGTGTCTATGTAAACAACCACTTGATGAGAGTCATTAATACATTGGAACATTAGGTAACCAGATCACTAAACAGCAAGTAAAAGAAGAAAGCAACATTCATACTTAAGTTATAGTGAGATATCATAAACTAAATTAAATCAAGTAATAGACGGGCAGATTCTCACCAAGAGCATGTCCCGAGTCTGTCAGTGTTCTAGTGAGCAAGGCATGTGGCTCCACCATTTGCCCTGTGCTCTGCTGAATCAACCCAGAATGATTGACATCCGCCAGTGGTGCCGAGGTAGACGACTTCAAGGGCCTTCCGATTGGAGTGCTGGCGGATGACGGACTTCGTTCAACCTCCGAGAATCCAGAATCACGTCCACTCGAAGCAAGTGTCCATTGATTTAGGGAACCGGTCGACCTATTTCCAAGCAAGCTGAGGCTTGAAAATGCGAGCAAGTCAACATCTGATCCTGGAACACATTCGCGCACATTGATCCCACCTGTGCTCAAAGAACTTGGTGGCAGAGGAGCTGATAAGCTTGCCACCAAATGTTGACTGGTTGAAGCTACAGCTGTGGCATTTGGTGCCAGATGTGGGGCTCCAGATGCCAGATTTGAAGCCTTGGTTGCTTGGTTGCTAGACTGTGCCTCGCTCAGTCCACGCTGCCAGACGCTGACTAGAGGAAGGTCCTGGCGACAAAAAGCTGGATGGAGGATAAGGTACGACAGAATGTGACGGCACTCCTCAAGATGGATGCCGTGCTGTATAGAGTGCGCCATCACCTTTGGAATGATGCGAAGGTACTCCACTTTTGCCTTGTCATTTCCTGCTTGCAGCAATGGCAAGGTCTTAAGTAACTGTGACAGGACAACAGGCTTTGACTCCTGCTTACACAAACTGCTGATAAACTCTGGAAACAGACATCACAAACCAGTATTACACAAAAGAAAAAGAAATTTATGTCACAAAATGCCATCAAGCCCAACCAAACAGTTTTCATATATTCCATGTTATTTTGTACAAATAACTAAAGCAAACTTAGGGTCATCAAAACTTCTGTACATGACTAGTGATGTTAAAAGGGGTCGGAGATGGTGTTACAAACAGTGACCTAAAACATTAAATTGAAAATAACACTACACAAGGACCTAATGTTTGATAGCCAACACAGCTAGAATATAAATAGCCGCGGTACATCATTTGACCCATTACGCCAATCATCGTCGATATGACAGCGTCGTTAAATAAACGATATTAAAGTATTTGACCCATTTTCTATGTGTTTCTCATAAATGAAAATTTCTGCCTTTGTGACGAATGGCAAACGAACAAAGATAGGTCAGCAGATTTGAATGCAAAATCAATCAAACTGTGACACAAACTTTCCGGACTCTGTGACTGCAATACATCAGTGACATGTTGCTACTTTGAAATATCAAGAAATATGACAGTCTGTGATTACTGTCGCCATGTGTAAGTTTTATCAATGTAGCAATAGCAGTAAAACATTAGCATCAGTGTAGTAATTGTATTGAACTGTATTTTTATATAATATATATATATATACAATTAATTAATATTACTACATTAATTGCATTGAAATACTGGCCCATCTAGCATTGCATTACACTGCTTACATTAATATATGGAAATAAGTTGTTTACTGAGAAAACTACAAACCAGCTAGATGCAATGTAAGATAATATGGCATCCATGTAACAGCATGTATTTAGTAAATCATTAAAATGCAATGAATAAGAGTAAGCCATAATCAAGACGCTAACCTGCGTTATTTGCCTGCTTCTCATGCTGTTCCAAATCCACATCTACACAGGTGTCAAACATATGCTTGAAAACCTGGGCAAGAAATTTTGTCTGGATAGATGAAATCTGGCGCAGAAGCGAGCACAGCAAAACCACCTGCTCACATTCATTCCATGCTTTGAACCATTCCACAACAGTCGACACCTGGTCTTGAAATTGTGTTGCCATGGTATTCTTATGGCAGGCAGTATGAAAAATGATTCAGCTCAAGAAAACTTGCTTCTTGGAATGTTCAGAATGTTGACTAACCATACATTTGGTAGTCTCTCTTTTTCTAAGATCACGCCAACAGGTTAGTAAACTGAGTAAGGTATTTTATTCTTGAAAATGCTGAATAATTAAAGGTTGCAGTGTTGCTTTGTAACAATTTTTGCTTCCTGACAGCAACAGGTCACAAAGATTCAAAACAGACGTCCTGAATGCTTAGATCTCTATTTTCCAGTAACCATGATTTCCATCCAGCAGAATCACTCATGAATCAGTGTAAAGATCCAAATACTGAAGACATTTGAAACCGAATCTTCATCAGCAAAATGGAATGACCACTCTGCTTTTTCTCAAACAAGGGATGGTCAATGAATAGGTTCCTTTAAGATACCATAAACATAAGGTTAGCCAGCAGAAGCACGATATTGCACTTCTGAACAGAGAACGTCTTTCATTTGTCAAGCAATGCTTAGTAACTTTGCAAAAGCGTAGAGACCACAAACCGAATAAAAAGTTAAACATCAGTGAACTGTTGATAATTTAATGGCAAAGTCCAGCAATACCCGTGGCTAAGAATCTAAAACAAAAATAAAACATGTGTCAATTTACTTTAGTAGGCATCAACCTATAAAACGACATTAAACTTTAACCAAAAACAAAATCTAATGAGCTCAGTACAGCAGGAAGTGGCACTGCATTTTGTGAGCATGAAACTGATTGTTGTATTACTGAAATAGCAAAAAGTTGTAATCTGTAGTTGCACATTTTAGTAGCACCTCATCCTGACTCGACAAAATGCAGAAGTCCACAGTAGAGCGAAGAGCAGTAGTCCAATCGATTAAGAATAAAGGCGTGTACCAGAGTGGAGGCAGAGGAAGAAGACAGATAGTGACAACCCGCAGCTGGCATTATTATAGTCAACCCAAGTGCACATGAATAAATGCATCAAGGCAGACAGTGAGTGGAGTATAGTGTGGATCCGATATAGATGATGAAAGCATGTTCAACATCTTCACATGATCAGAGGTCATTTCCTGGTCAAGTATCACATCCAGGTCCTGTACAACAGCCAAAAGAAGATGCTGGTGCTGATTATGATGGTGATGATAGTGACAATGCAGTTGTTGCATATGCTGTTTAGAATGATGAAAAGTTGAGCATGCATACAAATGCCACATTTATAATTATTTTTGATTACAATGACTGAAAATAGCACACTGCAGATGTTAAGAAAATGATCTAAAGGCATGAATAAAACAGACACCGTACGTAAGTAAAATTAAATAGGAAGTTTATGGTTAGAATCAGATCACCAAAAGGCTTCTGGGGCGCTGCAGAAATCTCAATAAAACACACAGTGCAATCGCCCTTCCACTAATATAACTTTCACACTGTCTACAAGACTGTTACGCATCCCGATAAAAAGTTGAAGCGCTGTAGGTCGATGGTCTGATTCTACGGTTACCGTAACATTACAACACGTAGAAATGATTACGCTCATGAAACAATCCGAAACATATACGAATCACTCGGATGAAAAAAAAACGGCTTGAAAAAAGTAAACACCCGTATGGCAATATCGATGTTTAAAGAATCATTTACATAAAGCTACAGAAAATTATACCACTGAAAAATAGAGCGCACGAAAAACTGACACTTTAAGTAACGGCATCTGTTTTAGAATTTTTAACCTGTTTTTGTATTTTTAAAACGCCCGACGCAATTTACACTGATTTACACACCCATATTTTACACAATATCACACGCACTTAAGCTGCGTAAATTTCATGTGCGCGTAAACTGATGACGTAGCAGGAACTTGTGCATAAATTAATATAGTGATGTCCATACATACAGGTAAGTAAGCGTGTGGGAATTTCCGTCAAGTAGGAAGCGCACTGAAGCACATTAGGCCTACTATAAATTAATTAATCTTGAAGATTTCTTAAAACTGCCAAAGCCAAATACAGGACATCACCTTAAAAAGCACCATCAGCAAATAAGAAATATATTAAATTGAATTGTCTATGCCGGTAATTATTTTATACCCTTTTTTAATCTCTGCAGATTATTTCAGAACTTTTCTTAGTGCTTTTCATATTTGCACAACTTTTTCAAAAATACCACAGCAGTCGGTCTTGATTGATTACCAATTATTTCAATTTCTCATAATTATTTATCTTAAATAGACCACATCACCAACGATTTCTAACTGTAGCGCTATACTGCAAAATCAGCTTGATGGATTTTGATACCGAAAGTGACCAAACAACCTTGCGTTTGCGGACGTTATTTCACTGATTCGATAGAGCTCTGATGTGCATAAACTCTCTGACTCCTAGCACGCATCTGTATGGCGTTGAGTATTTAGAAGATTGAACATTTTGACTTACAACGTTTTAGGCCTAGACCTGTTTTTAATTATGCCACCCTTTTCAAAACTTCTTGTTCCGACCAACAGTATTCTCAATCTCAAAGCAGTGCCGAGACTGCCGACTTATCTAGCCTGTTTTAAAGAATCACATCAGAATTATGGAAGTGTGGATGAAATTAAGAATTGTAGCGCAAGAGCAATTCCGGAGTCTGGCAATCGATTGGCTGTTGCTGAGAAGATGGCGGATGCGGAGCTCGTTTCTGATTTGTGTGAATATATTATCAGCAATAATCCGCTGTGAACGAACGATGCTATGAAGGACTAAAATTAAATATATTAAATTTAAAATGATCTCTGCGCTGAACTGCATCTCTCGTCGACTGTTTTAGGCAGGAGCAGACGTGTTAATGCCGCAACATTGGTTTCTTCAGCCGCAGTCCCCTCTGGATAGGAGCTAGCCCGCTCCTCTTCCGACCGTGCACAGCAGACGGAGGAAAGGCTAAGTCAAGTCTCGTTGCCGGTGCTGCTGTCAGTCAGTGCACAAGGTCGTCGTTTCTGATATCACGATAAATTGTACGCGAGCACAATAAATTAGCATTGAACGGTTGCGAAAATCGGACGCAGCGGTTTTCTTTAGAGATCGTGACTTCTTTGTGAAGAAAATGTGTCGTCTGCAGTCAGTGGCGTCTTGTGTTTGTGTCGTCGTCGACTGATACATGTGTGTATTTGGCGCCAAGGAATTTATTGGATTAGCCCTTTGTTAGTTAATTTTAATTTGTGCCTAGACTTTATGATGACTTGCCCAGTTTTGAATTTTTTTTAATCAGTCGATGTAGACTATTGTCTTGAACTGTTCACCATCTGTTCACTCTACTTCAGAGGCCCGGGAAGTGTTTAAAAGTTGTGTGAGCCAACCTCAGCCACATACAGATTGGAGGTGGATAAAATTATCCATTACAAAATATATGTCACTATCCAGTATCCACTTCCACGTATTATATATATATATATATATATATATATATATATATATATATACACTCTCCAATTCTCCCAGCCTTCCTATAGGCTATTCGTCAGTTGTTCACAGTCCAACCAACCACACCGCTCAACCCGCTCTCCCTCCGCCCTAACACTTCCCCGTCCACCATCAGTAACCTCATTGCTAAAAGAAAAGAAAATTTACAGGAATTTGGTCATCTACAATGCTATGTAGAAATGTTCTTATGTAGGCCTAGAGATTTAGGCTGTGGCGAATTGTTTGTAAATGTGAAATGCAATCTCAAAAGTTAAAGTAGTGTGCACTTGCGACTTGTTTAGATGTACATGTAGGCCTACTTACCATCACTTCCTACGAACTCACCAAAACCTCACCTCTTTCAGTCTTGCTATCCGTCGCGCCTCAAATTCACATTTCGCGCGTTACACATTTATTTAATAATAATAATAATAATAATAATAATAATAATAATAATAATCTATCCACAGGTCCCTCAATCAAAACTAAAATCACTGATCTTTCACAAATCTTATCCTGATTCCTCGTCATCCACTTGCCTCCCTCGCACTTCAATTCTAAACACCATCCGCTAAACACTATTATAGAATAATATAGATGCCTGACTGTCTGCCTGCCTGACCCTTTGTATCTTAGCACTCTGGCTATCGATTTTATTTCCAATTATTATAATTGTATATTTTATTTTGGGGGGCCTATTGCTCCCACATCACCTTACTTTGTTAGCTTTTTTGTAACTCATGTTGACCTATACTGTTTAATTGGCTATATTTTTCTTTGATCATTTATCTTCTTCATTACTCAAACATGTTGTACCTTTTAAACTATGATAGAGTTGTGATTAATTGTTTATGTTTGTTATGTTGTCTCTTATTGTTGGGAACAATAAATTGATTTATTGATTGACTGAGCGCCTGCGACTTAGCTTTTGTGGGCGCTGAAGAAATCTCGAGATTACCATTACTATTACTATTACGATTATGATTGCAATTACAAGTAAGACATGCGATGAAGATGGATTTCTTGCATGGAAGAAAATAAAATTTATTTACAGGAATTTGTCAGGTATAGTCCTAATGCCGTTTGTCAAATTTTTCTTTTGCTCATATTTGCGCTGTGGCGAATTTCTTAAAAATGTGAAATGCAATTTATTTAGTTGTAGCCTACTTACCATCAGACCTCCCAGCTGCAGGTGACTTACAAAACGAAAGAAAAGACTGTTTAAATGTCTTCAAAGGCGGTCCGCTAGACATTGCTGCACTTTCTTTATTTACCAATTTTATTTATTCAAAATTATTTATTATCCGCTGTATACACTCGAATGGAGTCTCGAGAAGAACTGATCTAGTCTCTATTTCTCCAGGCACTCTGAGAGCCGACACACTGAATATTGTACCTATGTTTATATATATATATAAATATATATATATATATATATATATATATATATATATATATATATATATATATATATATATATATATATATATATAGGTATGTGTATATCTAAACATGTATATATATATTAAAATATATGACAGCTGTCTTAATAATTAGCTGTCCTGTCTGCAACCACAGTCCGCCCAGTCTTGTAGAATGATATATTGCCCGTGTCACTTCAGTACCTCCGACTTCCGACAAACACATTTACACATGTGGTACCGTTTAGGCCCAAAGAGTAGCCAAGTATCAAGTATCCATGATTCGCACAATTTGTCATCCTGCAAGACTTGACAGTTGTCTGCTGCCCTTTGCTTAATGCCAGGGCCAGCTTTGGCCGGCTTTGGTTAGGTTCCATTACTGCGTTATTTTCATAGTATTACTGTATCCAAAAAGTTGTGTGAGCATGACCCTGCCTTGGCGCCACAGGGTCAATATTTGGGTGAGCATCGGCGGCTGTGGCGCCATAGGTTCCCGGGTCCCTGCTCTACTTAGTCAGCTTCCTACCTCTCTCTTTCCTGTCCCCAGTGTTGGTAAGAGTGAGGTAGAAGACTGTTGAACTCATCTTAAGTGTTGAACTCATCTTAAGGTTTCTAATCAACTCATTTATCTACTGTGCCTAAACTCTGGAATGGTCTCCCTCCTAAGTTCTGCAAATTCTGTGTTATCTACCCATTCTCGTCGCTTACCCGCCGTCTGCCTTGAATTTCTCTATCACTCCTCAGACTTTCCATTCATTATCTAAGCCCCACTTGTTTCAAGAAATCGTACTCAACTACTTCCAATCTGCCAGCTTCCTATCCCTCTTATCTTAATCACAACTTGCCATAACAATACATCTCTTCTGTCTCCTTCTCTCTCAGGTCTTCTGGCAACCGAATAAAGTTTTGACATGGAATCTTTGCACTTGACGCAGCACTTGTGAATAAGTTGGTGCCCTGCATGTAGCTTTAAGTAGTGCTATAGAAATTTCTGAGCTTATGGTCACCAACTTTTGATATTTTACTGTTGTCAAAAGGGTAGCATCAATACTGACAGATACAATGTCATGTCCTGTTTCAGGAATTAGAGACATCTTACACAGAAAGTAGAGCAAAAAATAACATAAGAAATAGAATTTCTTTTTTAGTTGTGGCATTTAGTCTTGTGTAGTATAAAATGGTATGACATTGCTGCAAGTGAGCAGTCTACGGTTTATCAGAATAGGCTATAGTTCAGTTTATTAGAATAGGCTATAGTTCAGTTTATCAGAAAAGGCTATAGCTTGTGGATTAACATTTGTGCTTGCTGATCCAGGATACTTGCTACATCAGATCAGTTGTAAACTAGAGATTTCTACAGCGCCCAACAAGTGTAGTCATAAGAACCAGCTTTAAGCGCAGGTGCTCAGTCAAATGCAAAATCAATAGGCAGATAGGGTCAAAAGCAGTTCCAGGTCAAGATCCAAAGGGGTCAGGGTCAGACGGCTCTGGTGGATGATGTTTAGAACTGAAGCAGTGACAGAGGTAAGGGGAAAAGGAGGAATCGGGATAGGAGTTGTGAAAGAGTCCTCAGTGTTTTCAGTTGTGAGTGAAAGACCTGTTGAGTGATAGCAAATGGTGAGGTATCAGTAAAGTATTGTACCTCTGCATGAGGTAATGTGCAGAAGTAGTTGAACTGGTGGCTAATCTTGATTAATTTTTCGTTTTAACTTCTTATAATTGTGCATTGTTCGTCTTTCTTTACAGCTGTTGACGTGGCATTGTTGACTAATGCTCGGTGCCAGCCTGTGTTCAGACAAAAGACAAAACTCTATGGCACATCGATTCAACAAACGGTCTGACTCCGCAACCTCTACTACCAACCGGTTACCATTGGAAGTAACACCAAATCAGAAGGAGGAAGAAAGCCCAAACGGCTTCATTTATAAAAAGGTATTGAACTCAACCCGTCAATCAGTGAGACATACAGAGAATGAAGAGAAAAACAGTCCCATATTAAAGGTAACCCTGGGACGCGGTGGTGTAGCGAACGTGGAGAGTCACAGGTTCGAATCTACCTCAAGCCACTGCATAGTGACCCTAGACAAGTTGCTCACCCATAATTGTCTGTGAGGAAGGCAGTGGGAAATCACCTCACTCATCTCATCCCCAGGTGGCATAAAAGCTAATGGACCTGCCTTCGGGCAGAGAACTCATCATCATCATCACCCTGAGAGGCAGCCATGGGCATAAGTGTTAGTGACTTAATTTTTTGTCTTCAGTATCTGGTCAGGTGATCAGAAGATACTGGTGACAGAAACAAGTGGAGAATAAGGATCCATGTGGCTGACCCCTCTGCTGGAAGGGATTAATTCAAGTCTGAAGCAGATATATATATCTGGTCAGGTGTCTGGTCCTCTGCATTGTCACCTGGTCTTTCTATAGACAGTGTCTGTGTCCGCATTTTTAACTGAGTTCAGTTCACTAAGAGGCACAAGTGGAACTGAAATTTCAAATATCTTTCTTCCCATGCATGGATTTGAACCCTGACCACCTTGACAGACAATCCACTACTACATCTATTCCACTCTGGAAACTTTTATTGCGCAGGTCTCATCAGTGTTGATAAGTAACGAAGCAAAAACAGCACATACATGTAATAAAGATTTTAAAATGGAAATACTTCTACTTGTGGTGCAGTAATATTTGACCTATTTGATGTGTCTTTACTTGGTTACACCTGGTGCTTATGCATTCGTTGCTCAAACTTTTATTCACTCAGTGCAGAGATAGAAAAGCAAATGGCTAAGGCAACATGGCACTGACTAAAACCTTTTCTTGCATGGGCTTTCTTTAGGTAGTGACTGTGCCTTTGGACCCATTCGTTGTTCTAATAATGCTGCTCTTCATTCATCTTGCTGTATCTAGCAGCTGTCATACCATCCAACACAGTTCTCAGCCTTTGTCTTGGTTTCATATCCTTCATTTGTTTCAGTGTATGACAAATCTAGTTCCTTGATACAGGTGCCCAGAAAGCTGAAGGAATGCACTTGTTTGTGCGCTTCTTCTCAAAATCATGGTCCCAGGTTTTAAGATAGTACACCTGAAACATAATGACAGCAATCACACATTGGGCACCTTTCTTTGTCAGCTTTCTTTGTCTACTTCTTCAGCTGTAATGTGATCTTATTTCTTTCACCTTTATGAAATTTCTGTATTGGCTTTGTGTTCTGTCCTACTGACTCTTTCCGTCGTGTGCCATATACAAATATTGAATTGAATACTCAACGTCTTCCTCTCTCATGTTTCAAACTGTCTATCCATGGAGCACCATGCTCCGTATCTGTGTTTAAATCATTTATTTCTTTTTGTTCTGTCACTTTTGGTTTCTCTGTAGCAGATGATTTTTTGTTTTCTAAACTGCCTCTGTGCCAGTTTTGTGTCAACTAAACCTGATATGATATTATTGATGATATTATAGTCATATTATTGAAGCTGATAAATGTGACTTTCAGATGATAACGTTGAATAAAATTCCTTGACAGTGATATCCATCACAGGTGTGCCAATAAGAAGTGTACCAGCCACCATTGATGGTTGGGCAAGTTAGGTGTATACATGGTATAAGTCAGTTGCTGGCATAATAAAATGTACTGTTCAGCCAAACAGTGTCCCAGGGCTTAAAGCGCTTGACCCCAGCTTTACAAGTGACTGTGATGCAATAAAAATATATTTAAACATTTTATTACCGAGAGTGGTTTAAACATGAAAGACTTGACTATGAAAGGACAACAGTGTATTACAGTTGGTGAATAAGATCTTGAGAGGCCTTCTGAGGCAACCAGTGCCAATAGGTATTGTTTTTTATGTGAAGAAAAGGTCAACAGATATTTGAGTGCACATCCTGGTACATCCCATAAAGACTCAATTCAAAAGGTCAAGAACACCTTTCATGGTATAACCTGTGATGTTTACCTATGCATAGTCGAAGGCAGCAGCTATTTGATGAGATCTCATTCAGTATAGTTGTGGCATTAATAATTTATGGAAGGGGTTTTGCTGAATATAAATAAAGATTTATGTCTTATGTGCTTAGAGGTTGGTGGTTATTGCATGAACATGTGAAGTCTCTGTTCCTGGGGCACCTAGGGATATAGTTTTATTCTTTTGTGTTGATGTGGCAAAAGGTTTTAATAATATTGAGATTGTATTGAGGCATCGTAATCTTATGGCTATAGTTATTTATATCTATTAATTAGGTTTAAATATTGAAAGTTGACTGACTTATGGAGGGAGTGGATGTCAAGTAACATTTTCTTATATGTTTTTATTGTTATTATTGATTATTATTAATTTAAAAATTCAGTGGCACAAGGCTTCACTGATTAGATCAGGGTGGATGATTTATGGTATTAATCAAATACTCTAGTGTAGAGCTTCCCTGTTTCCAGGTCAATATCGGGGGCCCGATAGCACACTGGATAACACACTGGCATCAAGAGCGAGAGGTACCAAGATCGAGACCTGTAGGCAGACATGCTTTGTAGGCTGCTATTAGCGCCATGTATTGCAGGCTGTCTGTTCTGTTAGTAGTTAAGATTTATGTCTTCTGTCATTTGTGTTCTTGTGAATTGTTTAATTGTCATAAAATGTAATTGTACAGCGCAGTGCGTTTGTCAGGCGCTTCATTAAAGAAAAGATATTATTATTATTATTATTATTATTATTATTATTTTATTAATATGCAATATTCAGATATTTTTGCATTCCACTCATGTTAGCACGTACCCTAGTTAGGTTAATCTCTAAGCACTTTTAAGCATTTCTTGCAAGGTGCTTTGCAAATGTTTACTGTTCAGATTATTATATACATTCAAGTTAGGTTATAATTAGATTAGCTTATTCCAGTGAAATTAGAATATATAATTCCAGTTAGATTATTTTATTGAAGTTATATTAGCTTAATACATTTTAATTAGCTTATGCTTGTTTATTAGCTTGTGCCAAGTACTTACTGTATTGAGCAAGTTTATATTTGAAGATCTCTTCGGAGTTATTGAATGTTATGAAATTTGAGCGATAGTGCTTGAGCACTTTTAAGAGCTTTGGTAAAACCTGAACACAGGCAATGGCTTCTACTTTTGCTAATGGGGTTGAAGCATTACATGCCAATAACTGTTCAAGCCTTGGAACCTAATTATTATAGATTAATTCATGTGCTTTTGTTAGTTGCAATTTTTATGACATTGTTATGACATGTTTGTGCAATATAATTCAATTTACGAACATTTCTGGCAATAATTACTCATTGTTTCTGTGAGAGCCATGTTATTTGTGCCAGCTATGTTTGTTCTTTACTGGCAATAACGATGATTTATTGTGGGGTCACTACGTTCTTTCAGTAGTGGTTGCCCAGGCATAATGTCTTTGTTGTTTTGCAGTTGAGATCATTGTTTATGCATGCACCATGGTGATGTGGCACTGGCGATGAGCACTTTTCCATAGCATTGTTCTGTGATGTGGTGCAGGCACCAGTATCATTGTGACGCTGACTTCATATGAAGGTCACAGTGATAGCTTTGTCATGGTGCTGCTACCTGCTTTGTTACTGTGCCATTTCTGTTGTAATGTGAGTGCAGTTCCCTGTGTGGCATAACCTATTTTTAATAGTGAGGCTGGTAGTATGAGGTCTGTGTTTTGATGGTTCACTTATGGTGCTGTATCATTTGTGTGTTACTACTACTACTATACTACTTGTAATTGTAATTTGGTTCAAGCTACTTCTAGGATGCTTTACACACATTATATATTGTCACCACATTATGCTAAGAGCTTGAGAGCATTTTGCTACTGTGTACTACTGTGCAACCCTCCTTTATTTCACAAACTCGTTGACACAAACGCAATAAGATTACAAAATCAACAGTTTAGATATCGATTAGACAAAAATAATAGTCAGATACATGTAGATAAGAGGGTTAGGAATGTATTAATAACTGAGACCTATTGCTAAAGAAAATGATTGTTTAGCCTACACCATAAAGTACAATTTCATCATCCCTTGCCGGCAAAGTGAAATCATGAGGCCGGTTTTGGTTCAGTGCCTTATACGCTGGTGTCATTTTGTGGCCGACATTTTTTCCACAAAGTCTAAATCAATTCCTTGTGTATATCCCTCGTGCTGAGCAGAGACATGCCACGTTTTGTCAGTGACTTGCCACTGCTGCATTCACTTCACATTACAGGTCATTTAAGCGATTGATTTGAATTCCTCCAAAGCTGTTGGACGCTGGACCACAGCATTGACCGTATCCTTTGCAATTGACGGCTGTTGGAGGACTCTTTGTGTTGACGGGTTAACGGGTTCTGATTGGTCTGATACAGATAATCTGCCACGTCATGGTTGCATTCCCTTTAGGCCATTCGGTACTGAATAATTGACACGCAGATAATGTGCCCTGGCTCTGAATCTTCAGATTTTTGCTGCTTCGGTTGCCTAAAGTAAGAAGTTAATTGCCCATTGATTATGTGCCTCTGTCAGCAGTACTCCTCTGAGACTTCATTCTCTTGCAAAAGGGTTTTTTCATTGAGCACAGACGTGATTGTAAGAGAGGCAAGCCATTTGCACATGGACCAGATATTATTCTTGTCTTAGTCCAAGACATTGAGAATGTAATGTGGTATTAATGCCTTAATTTCACAATAGAGGTAGAAAACAGTCAACAAGGAATGACGTCAACCTGAAAAGTCCAAAGTTTGAACAGTTTAATGTTCCCTGCATCAGTTGTTCATGTATCTATACAGTTTGACTAAAAGCATCATAATTTGTTGAAACTAGACATTTTAGGTAGCTTAAAGAAAACTTAGTGCAGTAGACTTTTGTGATGGACACTAAATTAAGTCTATCCAACTCGTTAATGCAACCTTTATAATTATAATCAGTCGGGGAGCTGTTTAACTAATATCCAGCTATGTAAAATTGGATTGCTTTTGCAATAGAAGCATACTATGCATGAAGTTCCCCTTTAAAAGATAATAGATGTGTAACAAGTGAATGTGTGTTGCTGTCATCAAAGTGAAAAATTGAGAAGTTGGATATTGAGTAGTTTAAGTTTCAAGTAGTAATAATGTAAATGTATTTTTACATTATATTATATTAGTTAGCAGCACACATTTCACTTGTTACACTCTGGGTGTGCAGGGACGCTGCGCTGTCCGCTTCTCTGCACATGGTGAACTCCTCATTCCCCATGCATGAACTGCTTTTAGACAGCATCGTGCCTTATCTGTTGTTGGGCTCATGGTATGGAATGAGCTCCCATTAGCAATATATGCCTTATGCCTAGGGTTTGCTCAGATGCGTTTTATAGCAGCCTTAAGACTGTCCTTTTCAACTGGGGTTGGTTCGGAGCGCTCCTGAGTAGTAACCTTGAAGGGGTGCTACATAAATCTCCATAATGAAAGAATGAATTAGTTGTGTTACTTTCAGAGTTTTTTTGAGAATGTAGTGATATTAGCATTGCATGGAATTTCTATGAAAAGGTTATTCCACAAGGATAGTGCTATGGATATTTAAACGTGACATGCAAATGTATGTTTACATCATTACATTGTGTTGCATTAATTACAGACTTGTGTAACTGTAAGAGTTTTTGGGAATGTAGTGCTATTGGCATTAAGAGGAAGTGTGGGAAGTTTATTCCTCAAGGATAATCCCTATAATGGATGTGTCTTTACTAGCTCTGCATATTATTTATCTAGATGGAGGGGATTCTTGAACGAATGCAGGATCCACACACTGGAGTTGTAGTTAGAACAGTAAAGAGTTTCATGTCAAAGATACCTAGTGTCTTCACAGGTGAGTAATGTTTTTCATTAACATTGTTATTCAAAATTTATTAGGCTTGGCTTTTGAACTTTTATGAAACTCACCTAAGTAACATCTAAAGCTAACGGAACTAGAATTTTGGCTGGAATTCAACCTGGTACATTTGCAGGGTCCTGTTATATGTGTAACCACTGTTTGAAGATTGAGGTGAAATGTTTTTAACTGATGAGTGTGAAACTCGTGAGGCTTTATGTGATACCTCATACAGTAGATTAATATGTATATTAGCTACCAGTTCTCATTTTAAATTCAGAATGCTTCAAAATTACCATTGTTATAATGTCTGATGAACTCATCCACTTAAATTTAACTGAGTTAAGTACTGTTATTTATTTCAACAATAATTATGAACTCTAACCACGTGTATAGTGATTCTGCTATTTGTTTGTTTCAAATGAGTCATCATGTGCATTCTCTGGAAGTGGGCTCAGTCTTGCAGAAAGACATCAGATTTTGATGTTGCCTCAGTTTAGTTTAGTTCAAGTTTTACATTTGTGTTATCAATACAACAACTTGTTGGATCAGTCTTTAGAGATGGTTTGGGTCATCCCTCAGACATATCTGCAATTGTGTCCTCTTCTTAAGCTTAAAACTTATCTCTGCCAGGCCACAACAGGGACATCTCTGGGGACAGATCTGGAATGAGTTGCTAAACAAATTACCATGCATTTATCCTGAAGTTGCATCACCTTCAAGAAATCTTAACTCTTTGTGTGCCAAAGGTGCAGAATTGCCACATGGCTAACTTTCCATGCAGGCCTCAAGCCTGTGGCCACTGTACTATTCAACTGTTTCCACATTTCATAGAGATGCCAATATTTGTGTTTTATTCCGCATTACTTTTGCTATACATCATATTTGGTAATTTAAACTGCAGGTGCTGATCTAATATCTTGGATATTAAGAAATCTAGATGTCGATGACACAAGTAGGTGTTTCATGATTAATTTGTATATATGAATGTATATATACATTACATTATGTATAACTTTACTTAGTCTAATTAGTTCGATTCCTACCGTAATCCGTCTGATCCTCCACCCGAAGCTTTCTTGTCTCCATGAAAATCAACCTGTTAAATTCTCTGTTCATGTTTGTAGTCCAATGTTCATTGTTCAAAGTTAACTAGTTTTGACCTTTGCCCGCCTCTCACCGTCCTCAATTTAAATTATTGTATAAACAATACTGGTTGGAAAATTGTTATTTGTTAACATATGATTGTGGTAATTTGTGTAGGATGTTTATAAATGTAAATGTTTGTTTACTATTTCCTAACGTAAATATGCTTTTTATCAAATGTTTTCTGCTGTTTACTGAGTAAGTGAGAGCAACTCGGATATCACTGACATAATTTTTCGGTGAAGAATGTCTGATCTGTTGAAATCAAAGCTAATTTATATTCAATTCAATTCAATTCAACACACTTTATTGACATCAAGTAACAATTTTTCACAAAAACAAATCTAGCAGTACATAATCACTTCAGTCCAATTATCAATTATCTATGCAGCAAAGTTGTCCACCATAAGACAATCGGTTTCCTGTGTCAAAGGGTTATCCCTAAAGGAGCACTAATGCTCCGCTGCCAGAGCCCCATTTTCCTTAATTTTCTAAGTATAGGTAGAACAGATGATCAGTAGCAGCCATAGTGTCTTCAGTGGTTTCTTACATCCATTATAGTTTATTTATTCCAGTTCAATAAGATATTGTTTAAGTTTCATTTTAAATATTGCTAAAGTTGTCACATTAGTCAGAGGAATCGGCAGCGAATTCCATACACATGGTCCATGATAAGAAATTGAAAACTGTCGAGTTTTGGTTCGTGCATAAACTTTATGATACATATTATAATTTATATGTGCATAATTTTTCTTGTTTTGTAGCAGAAGCATTGCACATAGCTCATTTGATGGGTGCTCATGGTTATATATTTCCCATTGATGATCATATACTCACCGTGAAGAATGACGGTGCCTACTATCGCTTTCAGGTTTGTGGCACCAATAGTGTCAATAACAATAGCAATTGTCAAACCGTGAAACAGAAAATTTGTTTGTGATCTTTATCTGTTTTCATGTTAATAGTCAGCGTGGTTCCATTAAAAGTACATTTAACATTAACCTCTAACACTGTATAACATGATCAGTCAGTAAAGTAACACTCTGATGTGGTAAAGTGGAATGTAGGGTATGCTTTTCTGCTGTTTGGCTCTTGTCCTGAAGATAGCAAATCCCAAGATTCTGGACAGAGAGCCATTGCATCTCAGAACTTGGTGTTTACTTCCAAGTGGTATCAAATTGAGTTTTCTGATTTATTACAGACTCCCTGTTTTTGGCCCTCAAGATGTTCAGAACCTGAAAATACAGAATATGGTGAGCATTTTAACATTATTTATGTATTTTATAAATCTGTTACTTGCTCACAGAGATATTCTAACATATATGGATGGATAGATGGATGAATTAATTATCAATTGATTGATTGAGTGATTGGTTTTGATTGATTGATTGATTGACAGCCGTTTACTTATGCAAGCGGACAATGCAGAATAAACAGAGGCTGGAGTTGGCAGACTATGAAGCGGAGAATCTGGCCAGACTTCAGAAGATGTTCTCAAGAAAATGGGAGTTCATCTTCATACAAGCAGAAGCTCAAGCCAAGTATGTTCATTTCAGCTCACAAGCGACTTACTCATTCGGGAATTTATATCGTACCTTCAAGGAAACTACAAATCCAGATAGACACAAAAAGAACAGTTTTGAGGTATAGTATCGAGAGTTTCAGGCTATTCCTGTAACGCAGTCCAGGCAATGTTGTTCCAGATCATTGGATCGGAACAGAAAAAGCTGGTGCGCATTGTTGCAGAGGAGTAAAGGAACCAGAACTCCTTTGCCATATCTAAGATGATGACGCCCTGTGACAAACGAAATCAAACAGTAGAGCTCATTTTGTTCCAGCTAAAAAGACCAGTGGCTATTTACCAATTATGCATCTAGGTTTATACATGTATATAAGCAGGTCTATAGCAATGTATAAATACCACTCAAAAGCATTTCATGCTTGCTTTAGAACTGACATTAAAACTGTAAGAGAACGACAAGTTCATGTGTAGAAAAATGTTATTCAAGAAGCTTAAGAAGGTCTTGAAAAGGGGCAGTCTCAAAGAAATGCTAGGACTAACCAACCACGCTATAGTTATGCTTTTATTTTTATGTGGAGGAGCAAAAGTTAATACGATTACATGTATATTAACTGTATAGAAATTGTTCAGCACAGTATTCTCCAGTTTGCAAATGAATATGCAGCTTCAGAGTCAAAGCAGCTGTTTGTAGAGTCAACTGGTGTCATTGCTGATTGCTAGGATTTTTATCTGGCTCATCAGATGTATTTTGAATTTGGAAGTACTGTATACAGATTACATTAGGTTTGATTAGAGTTTTAGTGTCTGTATTGTGTACTCTAAAAAACTTTTTACATGAATAGCACATGTGTTTGTTACCAGTTCTTAAAGTTAAGTGAGAAAGTAACCAGTAATTTTGTTGTTTGGTGTGTAAAAATATCGCTGTATGTCCAAGTTGCTTCATTTTTTTATAGTTAGACTCTACAAAAATGATTGAATAATGGATTACTTATTTTAGGGTTGATAAGAAACGTGATAAACTAGAGCGGAAGGTTCTGGACAGCCAAGAGCGAGCTTTCTGGGATGTCCACCGTCCTGCAGTAAGTAGTACTTACCATCATTTTAGTGTCAAGTTTACTTGGTTCGAAGAAGCGTAGTGATATGGTGATAAGTCGTTGAGTGATGCCACACATTTAGTCCTAGGAACTGGCGCCGCTGCCAAGCTCTCAAGTGGAAACCTGTCGCTAAGCTACTGACTGCTTGTGACTTTGTTCTCTTTATACTTTGCTTAGTGTTTTATTGTGGTTTCCAAGTTTTCATTCGACGAAGACATCCTGAGCAGGACAGAAGCAACACTTGCTTATAAGGTATAAATCAGTGCAACAGACTAACAATCAGTTGATATCAGTTTCCCATTTGTTTACTTACTACATGCTTGAGTAGCGTCTGTTACATTGCATGATGTCATCAATCATTTTCTTAAAAATGGCATCTATTCATAGATGTCATGTTGAAAAACCTTCATTTCAATGTCGACAGCCAGTGGTTTAACTTTTCCACACAAGAAAAATACACCTCTCTGGCCAATAATTAGCTATAATTATAGTTCTAGTTATATCTGTTAGGTAGAAGAAACATTGTAGATGTCGAAAAAATCCCTTGCATGGGTTTTCCAATGTTGTGGTTAAGTCAGAAACACAACTTTGCTGATGTTTTGATAGACTATAACGATTACCATAAATTTTATTGTTTCCACCAAATGGAGAACACAAGCTTTAGAAGTACAATGATATGTTTACTAGCTGAGATGAGAAACAATGGGAGTAGAAAACCTTAAAGGGAACCAGTCCCGACTGGTAGGGTCACGCATTCATCATTGTATTACTCGAGTGACATTTACATCCAGCCATTTAAATTTAAATAGCCACATCCCTTCTTGGTCATTGGTCACTGGCCACTTCACTGTAGTCAGTTGTGTCCTTATTCATCAGCCAAGTCCCAAAAAATAAATTGTATCATTCAGCGAATATTTTAAAAGGTCTTGAAACATTGAAGTAAACATGAGGAGGTTTCATCCTTTCGGGATTTGAAGACAGTTGTGAACTTCATGAAGAAAGACATAACCTCAATTTTGGTTGCTTCTCTGTAGCCAATATATGCCTCTGTCCACAGCCTCATCCATTTTCTCTACCTCCCAGGGACGCTAAGAACTTCATCTGCCGCTGTTGTATATGGGCATCTCCTAGCCATCCTAGTTCGTTGCAATGGTTTAAATAAGTACTAAAATACCAAAGACAAAGATTAGATTATGATTTAGGATGATAATACTTCAATATTAGCCTATTTGATCTGGAGAGACCTTTGTATACACATAGACATATATGTATTGCGTTTTGCCAATGCAATGCAATCATACAATATTAAATGTTTTTGTTCATAATATTTGTTCATAAACATACTGGCGATTTAATGCATACATTTGCTAACAGATGCAATGAAATAGGGCTGTAGACTACATTGCACTTGTTTTTTTTAAATTTTTGTATTGTTTTGGTTATACAGCCTGGTTGTGTCAATACCACAGAAGTTGATATCAAGAAAACCTGTCGAGTTATAAAACCACGACAGATCAATGGCAGGGTAACATATTTTCCATCATTGTTGAAAAGGCCATTCCCAGTTGTCCAGAGAATGCCAAATATAAATTATAGTCAGAGGAAATTTAAACTGGTTGAATTTTTCCTATGGTTAATGCTATATAAATATTATTTAGATATGACTGACTTATCTAGCCTCTTCAGTTCATTTACGATAGTTGGTGTAGTGGGATGTTCCGCTAGCGAGATCCTGTCCAGTGTTATAGATGCACCATTTGAATTTGACAGTTAATTCAGAGAGGTTTCCTGATTTGATTGCTTGTTTTGTGCTTGTAGTTTAGCTGAAGGCTTTTAATTTTCTTTCCTCTTGAATGATTTATCAGTGAAGCAGAAATAGTGAAAGCATTTCTGAATTTCTTTAGATTGAGCACTTGCGTAAGCAAATGGAGCGACGGCGAATAAAGGTGTCAAAGGTCGCAGAAAGGTATGTTCTACCTTCAAATTTATTACTTGTATACTTGATTTCTTCAAAATAACTGTGATATTTAATATTACTGATTATTTAGACCTGTAAGAAATTTACCGTATTTATTATTTTATCGTCGTTGTTAGTGTTGGTACATGGCACTGATATTTTGGTAAATCTCACAATATAGTGTGGACTCATTAACGCACTCCCGGATTACATGCTGTTCTGCATGACAAGAAGTGATGGTATATTCCCAACGCTGTTAACATGGCATATTAATTAATATTGTCGTATCGTCTAACTGGTCCTAGATAGATTTTCATGTCTGTGTATTTAAATTGCTGATGCTTGTTCACCAGAGTGCAGTTTGGCAACTGGTTATATTAAAGAATATACTTACTTACTTATTTATTTACTTAACACATCGTATCGGTTGATGCGCCGGACGGGCGGTCAGATGATTGGTCGGACGAACGGACTGATGATCCGCTAGGATGGATTGAGGGTTGGATAGGATGGACTGACGGTATGTATTTAAATTGCTGATGGGATGGAAAAGAAAACGTGGAAGGCCGAGAAAGACCTGGCGAAACGCGGTCATACAGGATCTGGACGGTGGTGGAATGATGTGGCAGGAGGCTGAAGGGAATGCGGAGGACAGAGTGGGATGGAGGAACTGTGTCGCCCGATGAGCTGCAAGCGCGTGGAAGGACTAAGGACTAGGGTAAGGATGCTTGTTCACCAGAGTGCAGTTTCGCAACTGACAGTTGGCTAGGACAGACAGACCATCGGAGTTGAAGCAAACAAAGACCAAGAACACAATCAATAGGCAGCTTCAATGAACATGCAAGATGGTAATTAAGCATGTGAAAAGATTGGATCTTCCCAGGAATGAATAAGTCACACAATGCACCCATTGCACTGCCAAGTGGCAGACTTCAGGACTGGTATGGTTATAGACCACAGGTATTTTACAGCAAGCCATTGCTGGTTGATTTAAAGACTATGTCACCTGCACTGTCTGATTGTGATGCACAATGGCTGTACTACCAGGTATTATCAGATTGTTCCAGTTCTAGCTGCCTTAGTGTCTAAGAATGTGCACCGATGTTCTATGCCATTTTTAGTTACTTGTCCTACTTTGAGCAATACATGGAGTTTGACCCATTCATCACTCCACCTGAACCTTCCAATCCATGGATATCAGACAACACAGACCACTGGGAGCAAGAGTCGACCACGTGAGTTGCATTTCATTTTTCATTCTGCTGGGTTAATGTGTACTTAATACTTATATATTCTAACCACAATTCTTGTTCTTTAGGTAATATTGAGTGATAGAGCCAGGTGATTGTGTGTACACTACCCATGGTGCTTTGTCTTTCGTGCAAAATATTAGATTACATGTTTGCATTATGTCACACCACCTGTTCGCAGGTTTGCATGTTAAGGCCTTGTGATGGCGGGTACAGTAATTAGTCTTTTCATAAGATATTTGCTTGACATGCAATTTTTAATTATGGCTTTGTGTAGGAAACAGCGGATCCTGAGATGAAAATTTATTGAACTGATGGTGCTTTTTCTCACGACTGATTTAGGAAGGACATCCCACAGCGGCGTGTTAAGAGATGGAGCTTCTCTGTGAGGGAACTGCTTAAGGACACGGCTGGACGTGAACACTTCAGGCGATTCCTTGAGAAAGAGTTCAGCGGCGAAAACCTCAAGTAATCTACTTTAACTGATATGTGTCATGACCAGATAATGTTCGTTTATTATTTCAAACTGACACACTGCAGTATGATTACAATTCATAGTATGAACAGATGATCACAAGTTATTACAGGAGTCAAATTTAACTGTTTGGCAGCCATGCAAGGCACCCATCACATCCTGCTGCTCATTTTACCAACACTGTCTGGCAAATGAAAGGCTGAGTCAAACTTTGGGAGGGTAGCGGGAAGCGATCCAGTGTCCGTGCTGATCTTCTGTTCTTCATGCCAGAGTGTTACCATTACCCTAACCCCCTCCCAAATGGTAATCCTCTGGCTTTTCAGTGGTACTAAGAGCCTTAACCTGCCTCTTAAGGCACAATACAGTACACAGTGGACTGAAAAACAACACCTCTTAATGAGATATCTGACAGCTGCTGTTGCTGTTGTTATTTGGTTGTTGACATGCTTGGGAAAATTTGTTTGTCATTTAATAGGTTCTGGGAGGCCTGCCAACATTTGAAGTGCACAGCACAAAAAGATGTTGTCTCGATGGTCCAAGAAATCTACATGTAAATATAACTGATATGGTTATAAAATACCAAATGTTTATTTCTTTTTATTATATAGATATTGTGTAACAATAATGATGAAATCTTTTGCTGAAAATGCACAATTTTACCATTCTCAGCTCAAGAGCATGGTCATGTTAACTTAAGTTGTACCATTTTGTAGATCTTCAGTGCCTCTGAGATGCTCATAAAAGATATACTAGTACAAATATTCAGATATATGCATGTGTGTATCTGGATTTTTCTGTCTTTAAGAGCCAGAGAGTTTACAGTAAATGTCAGTATTAAAGGCTTGAGAAAATGTTTAACAAGGAGACCAGTTTGTCTGTGTAGGAGGACTAATTACCAGAAAATAGGAGTAAAAAAAGAAAATTTATTAGTTAAACAGATGCCAAACCAGGCAGCACTATGTTGAAGATTTGAAGGAAAGAGAAGCAAACTAAGACTAAAACTATAGTGGAAGATAACTGTTGGAGATCCAACAAGATGCCAACTAAACATGACTGAATTTGACAGAAAGGCTGAGGGGAAAGAAGGTTGTTCAATTGCACCCTTTGCTTCCAGATGGGCTATTATCACCAACTGATTATGATACATCAATGATGCTTGTGACATTTAAGCACCTCCCAAAGGCACTATATGAGGGTTTTAGGCTGAAGAAGATTATAAAGAAATTTGGTGTATTCCCCAGACCTGTATGATATTCTAATGATGTTATGTGATATTCTGAAGTGTTCTTGTGTGATAATTTGGAACCTCCCTCCTCTCTCTGCACCTCTCTGGTCTGTCTGGAAACTCTCTCTCGGATCTCCACTCCTCCTCATCGCTCTCTGGACTGATACTGAATCGCTTTCTGATATAACATGGTGCTCGTGAATAAGCTGGTGCTATGTGCTTAGCATTAGAGTAGCATAAGAAATCTGTAGATTATGATTACAAATACTTTGTGTGATGTTCTAGGGAATATTTAGCCCCTGGGGCCCGTGATCCTGTCAATGTTGACTGCAAGGTGGCTGAGACTGTAAAACGTAAAATTACACAAAACCCTGACAGATACTGTTTTGATGAAGCAGAGGTACGTTCACAATCATCCTTTAATGGTCTGCATGGATTATCTATTTTTTTTCTGGATTAAGACCTAATGCCTAATGTCTAGGCATCAACTGAAGATGCTGAGCAATATTATTGTGAATGAAGGGCTTATTCAAGGTCCCAACATAGTGACTGCCTCAAACCTGCTCACTATACACTGTATTGGTCATCAAAATAGGTAACAGTACAACAGCATAGCAGCCAATAGTGATGTAACAACTTCACAGTTAAAGAATGAGTTTTAATGCCAAAACAATGCGAATAACACACATAAAACAGCAAAAATTATAGACCTATGTTTACCTTACTGATAACCAGAAGTAGGTTTGAAAGTATTAACTTTCTGTTACACTGTAAAGTTTTTGTGTATATGTGATTAGAGCGTGTCATATCAGAAAAAGGTTTTGGTTATCTAACGCATGTACTGCATCCAGGTAACATTTCGGGTTGCTGACCAAAACAGTACATGACTGAAGAAGAAGAAGATAGTTCCTTGAGATAAGCACAAGACATCAATGAGTATGAAGTATTAGAAGCATCCTTTTTAGCTTCAGTCAGAGTCATCATGCAGTCTACCCAGTGATAAATGTATGGTCAAATGTATGCTCAGTTGAATTCATGTTACTACAGTGACTAGTGTTTGAATTATGACTGTGTCATTCTAAAGCTGGTAAAGAGTAGTTGTTTGGCTGTTGAGAGTGTGTTATGATGTCAGCAATTAAGATGAGAGACCCCTATAACCTTTTGATGGGTTTTTCAGTGGATATCCTGACTGCAGAACCTTGCCTTTTGAAATGTATCTGAATAAATTCGTATGCTTCCTTGTCTTAGGACCACATCTATCAACTTATGAAGAACGACAGTTACAACCGGTATTTGCGATCTGACATGTATAAAGAATTTCTGGGAGGAACAAAGAAAAAGGTAAGTTGGGCTTTTGCTCTAACATTCCACAGTGTAATAGTGCTAAAGAAATTGAATTGATAATAGTAGTATAGGTGGATAATAAACGAATGAGCACATACAGCTTCAGCATCAGGGACGTCATTTGGGGGAAGGGACATTTCCCCCTCCCCACCCACTGAATTATGGAAAAATCAACTATTTATATATTTGTCAGTGCTTTTGGTAAAATAATAAAATAATATATCTTTATTCATCACTAGGAGTCTAGGACAGCTGAAAATCAAACATAGTAAGAAATAAATAAGAACAAGAAAACATGTTAGATCATTTAATCACAGTTTTGCACATTGTAGACTGAATACAAAACTTAACAAGTTGACCAAGTTTTGCCCCCTCGAACAATTTTTTGCCCCCTGAAAAAAACTGAAATGACGTCCCTGTTAAGTATTGGAATTAAAACTGTAATTCTTTGCAGAATGAATAGTTGAAAAGTGACACAGTTTCCTTTATAATGGCTTTCAAAACTGCTCCATGTTCACCAGAGCTAAATTATTTTCTGCTGCACTAGTTGAAGTCTACCTGAAATAACAGCAAAGCAAATTAACGAGTTCTGACTTCTAGACTTGTTCATTGTTGATAGCATCATAATTACCACGTGTAATTAATGCTTAAATATATTGACCATCTGTCACATAAATTCAAACATTAATCATCACAAAATTACAATGCAACATCAATGTAGTTGGCATTGATTGTAGTTTCAGGTGGCAGAGTACACACACACAGCTGTGTACATACATATTATATTTTCTCTTTCACCTCATTAAGTTTGATGACAGGCCAGATTGGATGCAAACTCGGAATGAGAGGCTTTGCTTGCAGTGTGTGATGGAAATTTTTTTGGCTGATATGATATTAGTTGGCTTTTGCAGATGTGGTTAAAATGCCCAAGGATATGATTTTAGATTTTAATTCATTAAGACCAAGACCAAGTGTAGAAAATTTGTCCAGCCAAAACTTATTTTAAACTTTATATTTGAAGTCTCAACCTCTATAAATGCATAAGAAATCATTAAAAAAATTCAGCTCAATCTTTCGTAAATATATTGAGAGCTTTATAGGATTGCACATCAGATTTACTTCATTTTTCTAATGAATTTGTCAAGTGGTTGAACAATTTTGAAACAAATTTTTGGTCCAACTAAGTGGTTGAACAATTTTGAAACAAATTTTTGGTCCAACTAAGTCATTTTGGGCTTATTAAAATTGAAAAGATGGGAAGGCTCTGTGAGAAATGTCCTAAGAAAGTGCCTTTACTGATGGCTTAATCAGTAATGAGAGGAGAAAATATAATATGATGCATGTTTAATTGTTGTCATGCACAGGACCTTAGTTTTCTTGCACATTGTCTGTGTTTGTATTTCTTTTAGCCCACGCGTTCCATCATTCCCAAACTACCGAGTCTGAGTATAGGAGGTGGCCCATGACATTATGCAGCGTTCACTCTGTAGAGCTTTGCCCTTTCCAGCGATTTTTGACACGCATTAACTGAGTCGCAACTGTCGCTGCATGTCGCAAACGAATACTCCTGTCATTTTTACATGTGGTCTGAAACAAGCCAGTCATCCATGTTAATGGTACAGCTGCACCTGAAGACTTAATAATACTGTAGGTGTCCATTTAACGCAGTCGATAACTGCATCTGTTTTTATATCGATATCTTTGGTTTGCACCTGCACCAAGACTGTTCAGTTGTTGTGTCTGCACGTTGCAATGGTGTCTTCTGCTGTGACTCATTGCTCTAATGAGCTCATTGACCAAACCATTTCTGACATAACGGGTGATCCCTGAGTTAGCGATACACCACACTTTATGTCTGATTCCCAAATGTAGCAGTCAACTTGACTTTGTTGTCGTTACAATGTGACCTGATAGCCACATTTATCCACTTGTTGTGTCGTCACAATACGTAGCGTTTACAGCACTGATTGCCTCTGGTTGCACGAAACTAGTTTTATATTTGTATGGATAAATAGTATAACTTGAAACGTATTGAAACTGCATATGTAATGTGTTTTCTGGTGGCACTTAAACGCTGAGTGAGTGTCATTTGTCGAGGTACCGTATTTATTCTGATATATGTGCCTAAAGCATTTTTAGTTAATTTATCAGTTAAACTACTAGCTGTGTGTGAATGGCGTTGACAGCTGAAGGCCATGGAAAATGCTTTCAAAATCAGGATTGTTTACCATGGTACACTGATGTGAGTTCCTACATAGTGAAATATTTAGTTATCCCAAAGAATTCATTCACTAGGCTGGTGATTACAATGGAGCAAAAGGAAATCCATTTCTTCCTTGAAATATAAACATTTGTTAACTTATGACCTAGCACTTGTCTTTTACAGGTGAACAATTTCATTAGTAATCATTCCGCATACTGAAACATGGAGAAAATACCAAATTATCAGTCTTTGAAGATTGAGCTTTTTCCTAGGATGCAGTGTTTACTGGGCCCAGAGCAGCCCATGTTGTGCCACTGGTGGCCCACTTTTGGTACAGTACGGGCCCAATAAAAATAGCTGTCAGGGCTGTTTCTTGATTTCATACGTTTGGGCTAAGATGTCCAAGTGGGTCTTTATTAGAGTAAATACGGTATTTTAACGAGTATTGTTGTCGGTCTTTGAGATTTGAATTTGAAAATATTAGCCTTGATTAGTGAGTTGTAAGCCCTGGTGGTGACCAAACTGACCTGTCCTGTGTCTCTGGGTGATATCTGTTAGACTGAGTTGGCACTTTACAGTAAGTCACTGTGATTTCTTATGTGTTTCTCCTTATGATTTACAGTCTCTTCATTTTCTTATTTATTTATTTACAGCGTGTTTTTGTTGAAAACCTTGTTACTATATTGTAGTTTTAAGGTATAAACATAGAACATGTGATACATCCTGTTTGAGAGTTTTGTCAGATTATTAGCAGTTTGAACAGGTCGGCCAGGCTATTAGAGTTGTGCAGTCCTAAAGTGGCTCTAGGTATCCAAGTTTCTTTACTCCCATTGAACAGTTATAGCATAATCAGTTGATTTGGAATGAGGTGGAGTTGTTTCTAAGGTGCCCTGTATTCTGCTGAATACCATTAAATCAAGCTCTGCACTACTCAGGGACCAATTTTTCTCATTCACAAGAAACTAACCGGGTGCTATCTTGTCTAGCGTAAACAGTACTGCTGCTACTCAATGAAATACTGTTTATGTTGGTGCAAAATTAAATGTGTAGTAGCTCTGCCAGTGAATATGTGACCATTAAGACTTGGTCCTCTTGCATTAAAATAGAAGTCTTTGTGGGCAGTGGATTGGGTGGCCTGTTTAGGTGCTGGTGCTCTGAGGTTTCATGGATGTGTTCAGGGATAGTGTTGTTTTGGAGCAATGTGATGTGGTGAAATTGGCGTCAAGCTGTTGAAGACTTGTCACCGCCGTAATGGTCCAGCTTTGCAGAGCTGCATTAAGTGTTCAAATTATGATGTTCAATATAGCAGGATGAGTGAAAATTAAAATAAGATATTTTGTGCAAACTTCTTCTCATTTCTAGCTTAGCATGAAATTATTGGGTTTTTTGTGAAAGTTTCAGTGTATTATGTTTAGTTAAGTACTGTGCTTCAAAAATTGTTAGGAGAGTGTTAGACTGAATGAACTGCACTGGAGCTAAAAACAAGTAAAATATGCATCATCAGTATTTGTCAATACAGTGGCGTTCAGCACAGAAGAGCTAAAATAATTTGCACAGATGCTGGTTCTGTATCTGCTGGACAGGAGTGGTTGCAAATTTATTGAATGTGAATTAAAAATCTGACCGAATATGAAAAAGCAATGAAGAATATCTGGCTAGTCTTTGTGTTACACATTTCCTGGTGATGTAAGATAAAATTTGTAAAATACTACTTTGGTCTTATTCATGTTTAGGATGTTAGAATTAGTTTTATTGGTAGTGCTTATAGTTTGTGACTTTTACTTATGTGACTCCTTTAACTATCACCAGAGATCTTCAGCAGTATATGAGTTAACAGAGTGCTATTTTGTAAAAGGTGTGAAGTTGAATTCTCATCGAATGGACTTAGTTTTGAGCTGCAAAATCTAAAATATATCAGTTAACACTCTGTTTGAACATGTACTTGTGCAGCTTTTTGTCAGAGTTTGTGACTTTTCACTTTTCAACTTATAGACTTGCACCTTTGCTTTTGAGTCTGTGAATTTTACATTTGCACATGTAAATTTGCCCCTCTGCTTTTCAATGTGTGTGTGTGTGTGTGTACTTTGACTTCACTTTTTCACTTCTCAGAGAAACTGCACTTTTAATTTACATCGTACTGTTGTTCAGGTCTTCTCATAGTACTTCACCCTTTGGTTTTGAGAAGAATAATTTGCACTTTTAATTATTTTTATGAAGTGCTGTCTGCAACAACCAATATCATTTATTAGGGGGTCAATGCATTTTCTAAGTAGTTGATTTAATTTTTTTAAATGAATAACCGGTGCTGTAGTATGAGGCTTTCTAGTGGTAAATGTTTTTTATGTTAATTAGTTACTAGGCAACTGGCAGTCATTGTGGCACTATGGTGCACTGGTGGTTGTTCTCTGTCATGAACTCTCACAAGTGACCTAATTATGATTGACCTAATTATGTTGAACTCAATATGAGCAAGCTACAAGTGACCAAGTTGTGACTGACCAAATTAGTGTGATGCTTACATTAAGGGGTATTTCTTCAGGGTACAAGATGAGTAACTATTGACCCAAGGAAAATCCATCAAGGGTTAGGGTAATGTTTTATGGCCTATTTGTTGCTAATCTCTTTTGAATGCTGGGGCTGTGTTCAATTGACAAAACCATATTCCAGTCCTATGACTATAGAAAAGGACAGCCTTCATGTACTAATCATGACATATCTCTCTGTTTCTAACCCTTGGTCCAAGTTTTTTAATTTAAACATCATGAGATGATCTAAAATGAGCATTTATTTAAAACAAATAGGTCCTTGATCTCTGCTGCACATTATCCCGAGATTTGAACACTTGGGGCGTTGCAAAGAATGCCGACTACGCTACAGCTCACCCATCACGTCTATGTGAATGGAAGAGTGTAGCAAACTAGCACAGAGCCAACCTAGAGCTTGAGCAGTTAAGAGTTGAGTTGTAGACGTTAGCCAGTGTTTAATACAAACTCATAGATACATAGCAGTGTTAACACAAAGAGCGTGAAACATGAACATATCACTAGTGATAGATCAGGGGTGCCCAACCATTCTCCTTAGAAGTTAACCATGCAAATAATACCCATAAACAATGCAGTTAAGCAGATCTGTGTGCATTATATCATTTATAAGACTAAGGTGTGACTTGATATGAATCTACCTATAGATGCTGTCTTCTTTAAACTGTGATATCTTTAACTTATAAGACTTAAATTAATGCACCAAGAACAACATAATAAAAAATGTGTCGAAGCCATCTCCAGCAAAAACCTGTGACTAGTCAATTAAAAAAATGATCTTTAGGCCACAGTGGTGTATGGACCAGAAGGTTTGACATTTCTGTTGAGGTGTAGGTGTATTTTGAGGCTCTTACTTAATTTGGAATAGATGCAGAAGGTTATATTTGAGGTGTTTTAGGTGTTATACCAGTTAAAGCAGTTACACTAAAGATGAAAAGATGAGAAATTCTCTTCTCCTGCTTTTTAACACCATCCTTATTTGGAAGATGCTATGAAATTCTTCTGTGGAAGTGTATAATTGTGCATATTGAGCCTTAAGGTTACACAGTTACACTGTGTCTCTGATGTATTTATCAGTAGTAGAGGAACCCAAAAGTGCAGAGCTGCAGTATCGAGTTTGAAAATGCAGCCAATGCTCATGGTGTAGTCTGCTTATGTCTACCTTTTGGTTAACTTGATACAGGGAAATTTCTCTCTTGGAGAATTCTGTAAATTTTATGTAATCAAGTGTATGGTGTTGGAATGCAATACATAAGGCAATGACCAAGCATTCTGCAAGAATTTGCCTTGCCGTAAGAAATACGAATGTGTCGCCAATATCAAGCCACAAAAACAGTATAATTTGGTTACCAATATCTGGTAAAAACAGTTTGCAATTGTGTTACCAACATCTGTGGTTAGATCAAATCTTCTTCTGCCTAATGGGGTATTTATCATGTAAAGTGCCTCTGCAAATTTGCAGACAACTTTTATGAAATAGATATACTAACCTGTTGGATGACAAAACACAAATTTAGGCTTAGATTCTGTTTTATCATCAGATTTTAACTCTGAAGTGGAATTTAAAGTGATAAAAAACTCAATACTAATGTTAACTAAGATTTTCTTTAATGCAATCAGGTAATCTTATGAAGCGAAGAATCAAAGTTCAGTGCTAGAACAAGAGTAATCAAGTGTAGAAACGTGTATAGTATTTGTTTAGATCTAAGAAAGTACCCGGTCACAAATCTTGTATCAAAATTTGAAACCTTTCTTGTGTTTTGAAATACCCAAATCTCCTAAAATTTCATCTAAAATCAGACATTTCTGTTCAAGATAGGCAGCTTTCTCTAGATTTGTAAATAAACAAGTAAATAGTTTTTATAAAATGCCTTGTGTATCAAACTAATTGAGGGTGGAGTGGTAATCTACAGTATGTGTTTTTAATCGTTAAACAATGTTTATTATAGTGTTGACGATAATTGTTTATATTTTCATTTATCATTGTTTACATTGTTTGACGATTATCAAAAGTGTTGTTAATTTCTAATTAATTGTTAACTTATTTGTTTTATTTATTTTATTCTGTTGTGTTGTTTTTGGGCAGTAGTAATAGTAGTACACAGTAATGTTGCTTAATGGAGAATTAAATCTACAATATTTGTCCATGGTGTAATGTTGTGTCGGGTTGTAGGGTAGATTCGGTGTAGTTGTATTTCCTTGGTTGTTTGTCTCAGTGAACCAGATGGATGTTAAGTTATTGTGCAGGGTCATCTAAACAACGATTTATGTTGCTCCTTTTCAGAGTGCTGTAAAATGCACTTTGTTAGAATGGAGAAATAGTGTCAATTTCAGTTGTAACCAAAATGACTGGTGATTTATTCTCGTCACGGTTTCAGTTTCACAAAGCGTTCATCGGCAGTAATTAGAATAGACTATTATTGCTCATAACGTGTGTCATAATGTCACAGTTGAGTTATATCAGTAAAAAAACCTATGACACTAAAGCGGCCCTTAGAGATGTACAGAACTGTGGCAGTTCACTGATCTGTTTGAAATAAGGAAGAATATGTGGAATAAACTAGGGCTGTTACTGATTAAAATAATTTTAATCGATTAATCTCAAAAATTTAATCGAGATTAATCGATTAAATTTGATTAATTTGGTCTATATTACATAAAGCGTGAAAAACTGTTTAGACTGTATACCCTGCAAAAATCCTTCAATCATTCGACATGTTAAAGTTCAAATTGTCAAACTGAGAAATGCAGTCAGTATCTACAAAATCTTCAATAATTTCGCCATTTTCGACTTTTACCTCAGCATTTACCTTAAGTGCAAAATGATCGCTTAATTTTCCACTCAGATGTTTCACATTATTACTGCTTGCCATATTGTTTATTCCGGAAATAGGTCAGTTGACGTCTTAAAATAAATAAGAAAATTAATCGAACAAGGCAAAATTAATCGATTAAAATTTTTAACGATTATTCGATTAATTAATCGTTAAAATCCGCAGCCTTAGAATAAACATAATAAGAGGTTGTGGTTGACCAGAGTATAACGTCGCCTAAGAGTAAATGTCTGTGCTCCTTTTATCATTGCTGATGTCCTGTATCCCTTCAGTTTCCAACTATGCTTCTTTACTTTCTTATTTTTGAGAATAGGAAAACTCACATTATAGGCATTGGGTATAGTTTTTCTGTGATTTATGATAATTTTCACTCATTTTGCAGAGTAAAAGGTGCTTTGCGAGCGAAGTGAGACGCCTACGTGAGCTGAGTAAAGCACAAGCCATCGTCAACGTCACCGAGTCATAACGCTTCTCAGCATTGCGCGCCTACCTTATCCTCTGACTCCTCCCGTCCTCTTTATGTGCAGTCCTTCTCTCTTGTATTTCTTTACTCTTTGTTTCTTCTCTTCTATCTTTCTATTTCTTCTCGTGTTCCTGTCTGAACATCTTCCTTCTTCTTTCTGCCTCTTTGTGTTAAAAGCTGTTATCTCTTTCCCTGTTAGCAACTTCCTACTATGGTACTTGTTGGTCTTTTACTGGTTTCAAAATTCCTCTTCAAAGGCAAGCACATGTAGACATGCTTCACTAAGTAAAGCCATAAACATTAAATCTAATACACAAAATACTCACTATGAACCATGCTTGTCATTGGTAATCTGATATGTGCATATCAAGTACTTGTGGGCTGTTAGCTAGGAATTAGTCAACAAGGTGCCACCAACAGAATCCTTGGCATCAGTCTAATGGATTGTTAACTGATACAGCTCATCCTGTATAATGTCACAACCATTTGTGAGTTTTGATCAATGCCAACACCATTGCCAAATGTTAAAACTCTAATGTACCAAGACATACAGATGCCAGAGATATGTTGGATTTTCAAAGCTGCCCAGTGTTATCTAACAACACTGTGGCAAGTTCTAGAGCACTTACGCAAATTCCACCAAGATTTCTGCCAACGGTTCTATGTTGCCTTGTGTCATATTTCATCTAAAGTAGAAATATCTGTAATTGTCATTCTTAACAATGATGCTCTTATCTAGCAGAAATACCACAGATGATACCACAGTGCAGCAGAGTAACAGCCATAATTGATTCCAAGTTAGACTAGCAAGAATAAAGTATTGTGACAAGACTAGATGTTAAAGGCCAGTTTGTTATTAAAGACAAGAAGCATTTAAATTGCTCAGGGCTGTGAATGCCAAGTTGTTCCATCTTAGCTATGAAAAGCTGATGGAACCTATCACACCGATATTAAAATAAACATTTCCTGGTATCTATTTTCTTTGAACGTGTTTAATAACTTCAAAGCTGGCAACTTTGTTTTCCTTAGAAAAGATCTTGTTTCCCTAATGGCATCTTATTTGGCACTGACGAATATCAAAACTGCATAGTTATTGTTAGCGCAGAAATAGTGAAACTGTGAAAAAGGGACCACCCAAAAGTTAGCAGTGCTTGCCAAAACACATTTAGAAGCAACTACTGCATGCAATTCTGAACCACATCTCCATGATCTCAGTATGTGATCAGGTTTATATCTCCTGAATCCATATATCAACACATATCTGCTTGTACAAAAACTACAGAGAAACATTTACACCCGTATAATGTTTGGACTATTATGTAACTGGTGTTTATGTTTTGCGGAAACCTCTTCAGCACCGACTGAAAGTTGGTTTGACATTTTAGGCTATTTAATGTCATGTGGAAATATCTTAGTTTTATGTCAGTTTCCTGTTTATCAAGAATTACCATTACCTGTATTTTTTGTGACGGAATGTTTTTCAACTAGTCAAATAATTTGTGTTACCACTGTCACTGTGTTGCCTTATTAAGTAGCTAATATAACACTAATGTCACCAATTAGGATAAGGCATGTTCTTTGAATACTCATTACATGCCTTCACCGGCCAGCCTTTGATGCGATAGTGGATCATAAGGAAGTCAGCCCCCTACTCTTACTGGGACAGGCCTCACCTGTCAGAGCTACCTCAGCCAGCATCCATCATGGACAGGTCAGAAGTACAGCCTGTAGAAATATACAGGTGCTGCACTAGGCACATCAACGCCATCGAATCGTATTTCTCCTCCTATTTTGGAACAGACTTCCTTTGCATAGGCCCTATATGTACACTGTTTCATTAAACTCTGTTTAGCAGATATTATGTTCAACCTGAAGAAAGCCATGTGTATGGCATTTTGTGAGGTCCTTGTGAAGCACTATATTAACTGTTTTGATGAATAACTATGATAGATACATACAAAAAGGTTATGCAATTATGAGAATACTAATATCATGCTTACTTTACAATAACATTTAGCTGCATGTTTCTTCCACTCAGTGGTGGTGTCAAGTGTCAACCTCCTAGGAATGTTACTGATAACACTGGTCTACAGCAAATTTGGTGTCTAAGTTTTTTCAGCTGATTTAGGACAATTTTCATGTGCTGAATCGAAAAATCACATTGGTTTTGTTTAGTGAGGTCAATTTTTTTATATAGCGCCAATGAACTTTTTACGTGTCTATGCTTGCCATCGATATAATAGTAAGTGAGATATCTATGCGTTTTTAACTCTAGATTCTAGTTGGTTTTTTCATTTATTCAATTCTTGTTGCAGTAAAAGATGGCTTCAGGTAGAAGATCTTGTAAAAATAAACCTTATGTATTTTGCTACATCTGTGGTGAATACACCCTTATTGCCAACAGGAACCCGGTCACCAACTTTGTAAAGCGTGCTTATCATTCTTATTTCGGTATGAAGCTGGGTGATCAAGATAAACTTTGGGCGCCTCACCTGATATGCAAGACCTGCATAGAGCATCTTCGTCAGTGGACCAAAGGAACAAGGAGTTCTTTGAAATTTGGAATCCCTATGGTTTGGAGGGAACCTTCCAACCATGCAACTGACTGTTACTTCTGTGCCATTGATGTAACTGGAATAAACAAGAAAAACCGGAGCTGCCTCAAATATCCTGATCTGGAATCAGCACGTCGTCCTATGCCCCACTGCGATGAGATTCCAGTGCCTGTATTTCATGATCTTCCGGACATGAGCGACGAAGAATTCTCATCCTCTTCCAGTGTTGAAGAAGATGAAGGAGAAGAATTTGTTCCTGACGATGACGCTCCACATCCGTTCTCTCAACATGAGCTTAATGACCTTGTTCGTGATCTCAGCTTGTCAAAATCGAATGCTGAGCTGTTGGCATCGAGACTGAAGGACAAAAACCTCCTCTCTCATAGTGCTCGCATCACATTCTACCGAAGCAGGCATGAAGAGTACCTTCCGTTTTTCACTACAGATAATGACCTGGTGTACTGCACTGATATTGCACAGCTCCTGCATAAACTAGGGGTAACACAGTACAAAACCGAAGAGTGGAGACTATTTATTGACAGCAGTAAGCGATCACTGAAATGTGTTCTATTGCATATAAATGGCAACCAGTTTGCCTCTGTGCCCATCGCACACTCAACAACACTCAAAGAGAAGTATGAGGCGGTGAAGTACGTTCTGGAGAAAATTCGTTATGATCAGCATGAGTGGCTGATTTGTGTCGATTTGAAAATGGTTAACTTTTTGTTGGGACAACAGTCTGGATTTACAAAGTTCCCATGTTTTCTCTGTTTGTGGGACAGTAGGGATCGAGCACAACATTACATAAAGAAGGAGTGGCCTATACGGGAAGAATTACTGCCCTGCCGTGCAAGGAACATCATCAACGAGCCACTGGTGAGAGATCTTATTCCACCGCTGCATATTAAGCTCAGCTTGATCAAGCAATTCACCAGAGCTCTGGACAAGGATGGGGACTGCTTTGCATACATGTGCCAACTTTTCCAGGTTTAACTATTGAAAAGTTGAAAGCTGGGATTTTTGACGGTCCTCAAATTCGACAGCTCATGAGAGATCCAGAGTTTGAGAGCTCAATGAAATCAGTGGAGATTAAAGCATGGAAGGCTTTTGTTCAGGTTGTCAACAACTTCCTTGGCAACAACAAGGCCAGGAACTATGAAGAACTTGTTACCAAGATGCTGACTGCTTTTAGAAACCTTGGATGCAACATGCATCAAAATGCACTACCTGTTCTCCCATTTGAGTTGGTTTCACTGAGAATCTTGGATCAATGAGTGACGAACAGGGGGAGAGGTTCCATCAAGACCTGAAAGAGATGGAGACAAGGTATCAGAGGCGTTGGGATGCAGTAATGATGGCAGATTACTGCTGGACCTTGAAAAGAGACGTCCCTGCTGCTAATTTTTCAAGGAGTTCCAAGAAACTCAAGTTCAAGCCATGAATTTGTAACAATGATGCTGAAAAACATCAGTTTCTGTAACTTTTTGATATAATATGTTAAGAAATACAAAGTTCTTGTTGAAATCAGATGTCTGATTTCCGACTTTCTAATGATTTCTTTAAAATCGAGTTAGCAGAAAAACATGACCTGATACAGAAAAATGAGTGTCATTCTTGGATTCAGCATTGCCAAATTGCTATAAATCAGTTGAAAAATCTTAGACACCAGACCAAAAATTTTTTTTTGTAGACCAGTGTAGAGTAGCCTAAGGACGTCTAGAAAGCATGAGGGAAGGGTCCCCAAATGTAGACAAGGAGAAAGGGGAATCTGCAGTTACTGTGGTGCAGCTTGTGCCATAACACCAAATCCAGTCAAACAGCAGTTTGCATTGTATCTTATTCATCCCTTTGCTGGATGAGGCAGCATCATAGTACCCAAACCCATAGCATGGTTAGACATGCAACATCAAAAAGATAGCCTTTATAGTCCATTAGAGTGCAGACGTCTGCAAAGGGGTGGGGAGGGTTATGCCAAATGTGGACAAGGGGCAGGTCTAGTGTTGGTCAGTTTTGCAGATGAGCTTTATGGATGACCCCTGAGATCCATGATAAAACTGAACGATTACCTAGTTTCATGATGCCTGAACATCTGAATACCAAATGCACAAACACAGCCTACCAGTCTTTCTTGTCTTTCAGCATCAGTGCATAATCAAAAACGTTGGCATTTTTCATTCCATCGGGATCTCTCATTAATACCAGTCTCATAAGTTTTACTGTGCCACTACAACTCCTTTGTCATGCCCTTTTCTGTCGCACTCGGTTGTTTGCATAACCTCTCTTGCTTGACTGACAAGTAAATAGAAATATTTTATATAAAAATCATGTTTAGATATTTATTTCTGTGAAACTGCAACAGAAGTGCAACAGTTCGGACACTTGGTCAAGATATTTTATAAAAAACTGACAGACTCAAAATAGACAAATCAACCAACGTTACTTCACGAGTTGTAACATTTGAGCCTTCCATTTTCTACTTGACTTCAGTTGGCTGATATCAAGAACAGCATTCATCATGTACATACAGTAATCAAGCTAGAAAACTATAGAATCTAGTCAATCTAAACAGCAAGTTATGCTGAGCTGTACTGTGTATATAGACATTCTTGAGTTGGACAATCATTTGTTCATTGCTTGATCCATGACGTAAAGTGGGGCAAGTATCCTTGATTGTGTACTTTCTACGATCCGTCCATTAGCAATCATCTCGTCAAGTATCATGTAAACACGATCCATGTTTACCATAATCTAAGAATTAGTTAAGAATAGTTTCATGGAGAAAGATATGTTTACCACACCATGTTTCCTGCTTCAACAAGTTGAACACAAACAGGAAAAAAGGGCAATTATGAAACACAGAATGAAAAGGAAATTCCTTGGAGATTTGAAGTAAAAGCAAGTACTTTTGAGAGGTTTATATGAGGGGCTGTACATTTCTAGGTACACACGAGTACTCATTCACACACATTGCACTTCTTACTGTTATCTTTGAGTGTCGTTTGAAAACATCCCATCTAAAGCTAATTGAAGGTTCACTATTTTATATCAAAATCTACATTATAATAATGTACAGTCTATGAATGGTCGAGTGTATGTCTAAATACATACAAACAAGTTTAAATAAGTAAGTAAGTAAGTATATTCTTTATAAACCAATTGCATATCCGCACTCTGGTGTACATACATCTTAACAACAATCAATCAATACATTATCACACAACTTATTGGCTATGATTGAAGTCCAAAAGTACCAAAAGTCTCCAAAGTTTAAAGGATACATCAACTTCTGTCTGAAAATGACAACAAAAGTGCACAATTCAGATGTTTGCGGCTCGGTAACTTAATGTATTGGTAAATACAGCTAATGGAATTTAAAGTTGTCCTGATTTTTTGGTAATAATAAAAGCAGAAGCAACAGATACAAGCACACCGTAAAGTCAGCACAGCTGGCATCGACCTAAAAGTGTTTCATCAAGTGCCTCAATATCTATAGGGATCAAAGGTTTACCCATTATTTAGATGAAAAGTTTCTGATTTTCCAAAACCAGCACAACCAGGGTCAGCTGTACTAACATACGTGGTGAACCTCGTTAACAATACTATAAGCGTGGGAAACAAGGTTGGCAGTCTGTTTGATGTTGCAGACGCTGGTCTGAATCAGCAGTGAATTCGCTACCCAGCTCAGATCGTTCGGTCAATTCTTGGATGTCGTTCTAAACTTGAAGAGTTGTCTCTTTCAACTTGCAGATATCCTTTGTAGCCTGGCTTCTGGTTTCTCTGGTCTATCGGATTTAATTAATTATGATTCTTGACTGCGATTTCACGTGAAGCGACCATCGACTGATGTCTTCTGCATCATGAGATATCTTGAAGGCGTGCTATATAAATGCTCCAAATGGATCAAATGTTCATGAAGAATCTACATTGCAATTATGCACAATACAACTGAAATTTACACAATACAACAAAGTAATGGACAAACTTACAACTTTAGTAAAGTATTCATTGAAAGTCTCCACTATGTTCTGGATGAACTCCCAAATGGCCAGCTCATTCTGTTGATACAACAACAAAGAAGAACAGAGTACAGTATGCATGATAATACAAGGCAAAATGACCATGAATTGAAGTCAAAATCAAACTAATGAAGTTAAGGCCAACAATGCTTAGGTGAGACTCTTAAAAGACTACAACTGGACCATGAAATACCAAAAGTCAGAGCAAAATAGGCCAAGCAAGATGATGAAATCACCATATACAATCACATTGAAACAATTTTTAAACATATTACTGTTGTATTTACTTTACAATGCTTACAAGTTGCACTTGGATTGGCTGACACCAGGATGGTTCATACTAGATACCTAATTTCTCTTAATAAAGGACAGCCACTACATTCTAGCCAGAGTTGCTGCTAGGCCAATGCAACAACCAAGTTTAAGGTTTCTAGCAACCACACAGCCTTGACTATCCTCAACTTCTGTTCAAATACACAGACTAGCAGAGTACCAGTACCATCAGCAGATCTTCTGAAATCAAGTATCGGTACTACTGTACAGAAGTTCATAAATAAATTAAATGTAGAAAAATCATAAAAGCACACGAGTAGGTGTGAAACAGACGTTTCCAGACCCTATCACTTGGTGGGAGAAGCAACCATCACCCCAGTCGTGTCCACAGGACACCTGTCAGGCATGACAACAACCCACAGTAAAAGCCACCATTCAGATGTGCTGACCAAGCTCTGCCCATGGGCTTATAGGCAGCGCAGTCCAACATTCGGCAAACCTATAGTATCGTGGGCTGAAGGATTATACAGTATCTTCGGGCATGCTGCGTGGACACCGGACGGTACCAGGTTTTCTAATGACGACACTATGACCCTAACCCTGACCCTAACGACGCCTAACCTGACCCTAACTGACACGATGCTGATGATGATTCCAATTGCTTAACGACGTCCTTTGGCTACTATGGTCGATGACGTCTTAGTGTTTCTATTGTATTTCCTTTTTGTTTGGCCCATTGGCTCTTTTTATTGTACATTTTTTTTCACCTCTCACGACGCCAGTAAACTTATGCACTATATCCTTCAGCCCCCGATACTATAGGCTGGCCCAACAAAGCATTCTAGAATGCTTAATGCTTAGTACAGACCTACCTCATCATCAGTGATGCCGATTATGAAATACAGACTGCCATATTTTCGATAGACGACTCTTGTGTTATGGTGGTCGAAAAAATTACACTGCAAGCAAGAAATAACATTATATAACAAATCAATATAAATGATTTAAAAGCAACAAAATTCAAATCAGTTCCGTAAATATTTCTGTTTACGTAATTTCTTTTCCGTCTTTTCTAGCGACATCCAGCAAAACAAATGCATCTGAGCGGTATCATTAAATCGACTGAGAGAGGGTGTGCAGTCTTCATGTCTTTCTCTACCTGCCTGTTTCTCTGTCTCTATCTCTCTCAACAACACGAATCACTGACAGAAAAACAGACAGGCCAAGAGAGACATTGAGGGCTGCGAAGCGAAAATGTTTCGTACCACGGAGTTAACTCGCGTTAAACTTAATAGAGAGATATCGTTTTTCATTGTGTTGAATAGAATTCTTAAAATGTGTATAAAATCGTATGATCGGTTCAGGAAGACTGGAATATACACGTTTGACTACTTTCAGTGGTACATTTACAGGTAAACTTTGGTGATATTCGCAGCAAACCCAGTTAATACCACCTCCTACCTCAAACTGTACCTCGTGGGTTGAACTCCGTCACTGTTAGTATTCGAGCAGTGCCAGTCCCAAGTCTGGATGAAAGAGGAGGGCGACGCTAATTAACTCTGATATCAGTGTCGTTAAACTGAAACTACTGAGTACTGAATGCGAATGTGTACTTCAACTTGACGCACAAGTGTGTTGAGACTTCGCAGCTTTCGGCTAATGTTAGATTGCTTGTTTATAGTATCAGTATTTACAGAAAGTAACCTTTTTTAAATGCAACAAACCTGGTTGTCTTCTCTTAACAAACATTTCTTTACAATTTCAGTTTCCTGTGGCAATGTTTTAGCAAGGCTGTCGTAGTACTTTCTTACTCTAGGTTGGCCTCGTTTGTTTACAACGAGAAGAAAATTAATCATCTTATTTATACAAATTTTATTTTAAAATCCAGTCCCTAAAGTTATTTTTCCCGTTTATCGCTCTCAGCAGCTGACACCATGTTAGTTTATTCACTCAAAATAAATAAAAGTTAAATGACACCCAAGGACTATATATTTACTCGTTGGCTGACACCAGTCTTGCTAAAGTCAATGCAAGTATGTACTAGCAAGGAATAGATAAAGCGTAGCTCCTCTTCTGCATCAATATTTTCACTTTATGTGGATCAAGACTGAAAACTGAACTTTCAAGCTATAGATCCCATTCTGCTCCTCCACCAGCTATGGCCACCATCACCAACAGTTCACCGTCACACCTTGCATCTGACAAACCCGAAGGAACAACCTGGCTCTTCAGGACTTTACGCTGGTAAGTAAGGTCTCCTTGAGAGTTTTTAGCGCTATTGACATTGATATTATTGGTGCTGTACTGCTGTTATTATTATTGTTACTACTTTTGCAATTATTTTATTTAAATCCAATTTAAATCCTAATGAATAATAATAATAATAATAATAATTTTTCTTTATAAGCGCCTGACAAACGCACTGCGCTGTACATTTACATGTTATGCAATTGAAATCTTAACTACTAACAGAACAGACAGCCATTAATACAACGGCGCTACTTTACAAAGCAAATCCGCCCAATGGGGCTCGAACTTATTCTTATTTAAATCCAATTTAAATCCTAATTAAGTATCAAATACATTTATGAATAACAATCCAGAAAGAGGGGTCAAGCTTAGTATAAGCTATTAGCTTTTCTTGGCTCCTGTTGCACTGAACTTGCTTTTTAATTATTGTAACCTAAAACCTGTTCTGTGCAATAAACAAATTCAATTAATTAATTAATTTAAAAAGCTAATTTACGCTAGTAGAGCGCTATATTTCTATTCAAAATGACGTCATTTGGGAGGCATAATCTATAAGTAAATATACTCTGTCATTCCTCGTTGCTAAAGAAGCTGTGCTCTATTAAATAACGCGACTTTTTGAAAGTTACCCGATTAAACGAAATATCGAATGATAGTCAGTGGGCGACGTAACGGAAGGTAATTTAACTTTGCACAGTTTTAATTTTATAAGGTCATATGGTAATGCTCCAGTTTAGGTACCCAGGTAATTTTGCATTGGTATCCATTGAAACTGCAGTTTATCTTTTCATGATTCATCAGTCCGACTTCTATTTAGCAGGTATTCTTATCATCAATTTCACGGCAAGCTTATAGAATTGGGGGGCTGAAGGATGTAGTGCGTAAGTTTACTCTCGTCGTGATGGTCAGGTTAGGGTCAGGGTTATTGTCATACGTTATTGCCCGATAGAAAACATTGGATAACATCTGGCAAAGCAGCATGCGAGATACTGTGTAATCCTTCAGATACTATAGGTTGGACATGCTTTTCTATTTGCTGATTAGCGCATCAATCCAACTTCAGGCTGTCTGTTCTGTTACTAGTTAAGGTTTATTCTAGTCTTCTGTCATATGTGTTCTTGTGAATTGTTTCAATTGCAACAAATTCAGAACAGGTTACGGTTTTTCAACCTAATTGTTTCAATAAACGAAAATATCATTATCATTAGAAAACCTAGTACCGTCAGGCATTACATTAAGCATGCCCGAAGATACCTTATAATCCTTCAGCCCCGATAGTGTAAGTTTGCCAATTTCACTTCTATTTAACATGAATTCTTTTCATCAATCCCACTTCCATTTAAGCAAAGAATTACTCTGATCAATCCAACTTCTAGTTTCACGGTAAACTATTTTGTGTGTGCCAACCAGTCATGCAGTCAGAAAATAAAGATTTCTTCATGTTTTTATAAATGCTGACATGTAGTGTTTGTTTGGCTTAGGAGAAACTAAGAAAACATGGAACGTGATGTAAAAGACAATGGATCAGAGTCAGAATCAGAACATGTCAAAGCCAAGAAGCACAGTTCCTCAAAGAGCAAGAAGTCAAAGTCAAAGAAGGAACCAAGAGAGGCTTTGCCAAGAGAACCACAGGAAGCGACTTATTCCCCGAAGCATGAGACAGAGAACCGTGCAAAACGAGATACAGTAAAAAGGTTAGACAGTACATTACAAACTGTACAATACATTGAAAAGTCTAGGGATATCCACACTGCACATTTGAAGGCGCACTTTCATCTTAGTCATGTTCAAGACCACATTTTTCTGGTCTCGAGACCAAGACCTCGGTCTCGAGACCCCATCACTGGTTATGACACTCTGAAGAATACCACTTGCCTGAATTACTGTAATTATTTTATTCTGTTTACAAGAGATGCTTCTGGTTTGTTTGAACAGTGATTCTGGAGTTGTACTATGGGATCTTGCCCTTCAGCAAGCACAAGAGAAGCAAAATGCTGAGGGTATGTCTTTAAGCTACTATAGAATCAAGGGCATAGCCGGGAAACAATTTCGGGGTTTCCATTTGGGTGGTTCCATTGGACATGTTTGAAGAGTAAGGGGTCAGTATTGAAAAGTTAAGTTTTTTTGGCAATTATTTATTTACGGGATCCACTCAGTTATTATTACATGTAAGATAAAATAAGGATAGTTAAATCCAGATAATGCTTTTATTACACTCATTCATTAGCTGAAGTCAAGGAAAACTCCCTCAGAGGCAATTACAACCTAAATCACAAGGTCACAGATGGGGACAAAGAAAAGTCAAGTTCATGCCTCAGGTTTCAATGCAGCCTATTCTTCTCTGTAAACTTGTTTGAGTGTCAATATTCAGAGCTGTCAAATTTTTCTCCATGACTCTTGATCAGATATTTACAGGCTCATGAAATGAACTGGCCAAGTTGCACTGCATATTTATCTGATAACGGCACCTTGCTTTAGTCATGTACTTGTGCTGAGATGATTAGCAGATTACTGCACTTTCTATAGCTGTGAGCCAGACAAATAATTTAGATACTGAGAATGATTTTAGTCTAAAGTACTAATTAACTGCTAGTAAACTACTGATAAGTCATTAATCTGTTTTGTAGATACCCATATTGAAGAGAAATCAATTGTCTTTCTTGGTAGCAAAGATGCGGTGAGTCTACTCTTGACATTTTTTATACAGGTGGAGTTGGTGTTCGGAAAGTGAGCATTCTGCAAGTGATGATTTTTATAAGTTCTGATGTCTATAAAAATTATCTATTAGACTAGATTAAATTTTACAGCTGATCATGTACACAGAAGCTCAGTTGCACCACATGTCCAAGATCAACAGGCTATTACTAGTTCTTCAGGAAAGCTCTTACTGAGAAAATTGTCTTGAACTGTATTTAAACTCTTGAGTTGATTTTCATTAGTTGTATAATAAGTTCATGACTAAATATCTAGCTTGAATCAGTAAGAAATTTTTATCAAAAACTAATTTTTCTCAAAGTCTTAACTGAGGGTAGCTGAATCTGCAGAACTGACTAACATAAACTGATAGGTTGCAACTTAGGGTTATTTATTTAATTTATGTATTTTGTGTGCCAGTGTGAGTATCACATGGTTTAAAATGCAGAAAATGAGAATATTATATTATATTTTATAAAGCTATAAATTGCTTTGAGTGACTTGTTTGGCATGGTTTACATAATATAAAATGGGAGTTATGATAATTTTTTTTTAACTGCACATCCCTTTGTGAATATGCATGGAGCCATTTTCCAAAGAAACCTCAAGGTCAGCAATTTATATCACAGAGGCAAAGGATGTTGGAATTTATCATCAGAGCTACCTTGACCACTTCTTGTAAACTAATCAACCCAGCCAATAGTTGGCTTTTGATTGTTTTAAACTGTAATAACCTAATTTTATTGTTAAGTCAATTCATGGCTTCTGTTCAAGAAATTAATTCTTGATTTGCAGGGAAAGACCAGCATTATTTTACGGATTCTGGATCGGGAGGATGCTCCGAAACCGACCACTGCACTTGAATACACATACGCCCGTCGTCCAAGAAACAACAGCCTGGTGATTTTTCAGAGATCTTGCTTTACGAGGTTATATTGTTTTTAACACTTTAATGAAGAGTGTGTACTAAAAGTGACTGGAAAACTGATGCAACTCGTCATTAAAGTGGTAAAGACCACAAGATAAGATTCAGTCAGAGAGTCAGATTTATTGGTATCCAGATATTAGTTGAATTTCTAATATAAGACTCAAAAGATAAATGTATGTAATATAAATTACCCTCTTATTGAGAATGTCTTAATGATGACGTGTGTTAAACAGACATCTGGAGCCTGACTCCAACAATGCAGAACAGAAGTATAGAGGGAAGGGATTAAATGTGCAAGGCAGTTGTGTAAATCACATGGAGGGAGCAGAGGGGAACTGTCCCCCAAAGTTTTGATTGGGGCCCCTCTGTCCCCCAAAATGCAAAAATTCGGCCTCCGAAAAATCCATCCCCCAAAGTTAGGTACAGATTTTCGCCTCTGGTGCAAGGGATATATATCACTGGTCCACCAGCAACATGATGGTTATCATGACATTAATGATAATGGTGATTATGATGTTGACGATGATGATGACAACGATGGTGATCAGCGAAAAAGAAGTTAATAACCTGTCAATCTGTGAAGATTTCACATCATATCTTATGTTTTTAGGAAAAGGATATTGCTCATATTTGGGAGTTGGGTGGAGGGACCTGGCTTTCTAAATTGGCCGACATTACAGTTGATGCGGATAGCATCAGGCAAGTCATAATATTTTGATCTTCATCTTTAAGTTGAATCTTTAGCCATTGTGGTTATTGTAAAGCTGATATGGTAGTTCATGATCCCAGTGAGACCAATTATCAGGCTACATTCAATCTGTGCATAATTTACCAATGTCAGGGCTGGAAAGTCATGGAATTAGACTTTCAAAAATGTAAAGCCTGGAAAAATAGGTGTTTTCCAAAAAAGTTCAGGAAAGTCATGGTATTTGTAAATAGCTAGGTCATGGAAAGTCGTGGAAAATGGAAAATGGAAAAATCATTAATAGACATATTTCTAATCATATTTTTTAATTTCGATAAATATTGCATTGATAAAACAATTAGAAAGTAGGTCCTTTTCATCTAAAATAAGTCTTTAAAGTCATGGAAAAGGTCATGGAAAGTTATGGTTATTTGTTTATGAACCTTGTGGCAACCCTGCAATGTGTTTCTATTGTTAGAACGATGTCTGTGGCTCTCGTCCTTGACCTCAGCAAACCAAATGAACTGTGGGTGACCTTGGATAAGTGGTTGCAGGTGTTAAAGGCGAGGGTTGAGGTCGTCCTGAATGACCTCCGTGACACTGATGTCAAGGTCAGGGAACACCTCAAACGAGATGCCTGGCAGAGAGTGGGGGAAGACCATCCGGTAGGATAAGTATTCACGCCACATTATTTCTATTAGTATCATCATCATAGTCATCATCATGATCGTAATCATATTGATCATCATTAATTATCGTAAATCAGCTTCATGACCATTATCATCACCATTAACATTGGTGTGGTCTGCTTTCTTATACCAGTAATCATCATTCATCATCAACAACATAATTTGTGCATGCTGTTATAGTTACTCATGACTGAGTAGCATTACTTCAAGTTTTTCATTGCTCTCTCTCCTGGTTTTTTTAGTGCATTATTAAATAGTTCCATTATTAAATACTGTTTATACTGTTTTGATTTTCTTTGTTGTAGGATCAAGAACTGATCGATCCCTTTCTCTTGCCTCTTGTGATCATTGGAACGAAATATGATATATTTCAGGCTAGTTGAGCTTACCTTTCACATAAATCAAACATACACCTCACTTTTAAGAAGTCGTAGAGAACGCTTAATGTTGAGTTTGCAAACACATAAAGCTAATACAAACAGACAGTTGTCAATTGTTTTAAATTGAGCTCATTGACTTGTAATAGTCTGGAAGATTTGATCCAAGTTGTAGCCCCAAAAGCTTAATGATCTATCACTGCGGTGATGGTGTTATAATCGGGTCAAGTGTGTCATTGTCAGTGGGGGAAGGTCACATGCTGGACCAGGTTAGTTAATGATAATAGGGTGAGGAATTATGAAGCAAATGGATCAGAGGGATTATTGCCATAATTATGTATATTAAAATCACCGGTAATCAAAATTTCATGAGATGTAGTGGCTGCAGAGGAGAGAGGTATTTGGAAGTTGAGTTATTGGCGTGCATTCAAAGGAGTGAAAGCTAACAGTGGTGGGTTCCTGAGTTGGGAAGATAATGCCCCACTGAGGCTATTGAGAGGGGCTAAATATTTGGAAGTGTGAGGTGCACTGTTAAATGGAATTAAATCCCGACTTGTACATGACACAGTAAAGTTTGTGACGTCTGCCTATTTACCAAAATGTTGAGGAATGAAGTGCAGTTGGGTGGAACTAAGAAGAGGCTTTATGTAAATATTCTAATACATGTACATTGCAACGTGTTCTAGGACTTTGATCCAGAGAAGCGGAAAATCATCTGCAAGACTCTGCGATTTGTTGCACACAGACACGGAGCTCATCTCATGGTAGGAAAGACAACAACTGTAATAATAGTACAATTTCTCATGCCATTTCAGATATTTATATAGCGCCCCTTCAAGATTTCTACTCAGAGGCGCTCCCGACTACAATTTGCTTACACTGAATCGGAGTTTCACGCCGAAGCGCACGAGCAATTGCGAGTGAAGTTAGGACTTGCCCAGGTCCCTATCCACGCGGCGGCTTGAGGTGGATTCGAACCCGCAACCCTCCGGCTGCAAGGCACCGAACATACCCCTACACAACCGCGCCCCACACTATGGTGCCATAACAGGCATGCCGCTGCAACAGTGCATATTTTAACGGATTTGGACTACTGGGACAAAGTCTGCTACACTACTTTCAGTGTTATTGGAAACTAACATTGAAAGTAGAGTATTACCTGGGAAAATCAACAAAACTATGATACTGGGACAAATCCTAAAACTACTGGGGCAAATCCTAAAACTACTGGGACATTTGTCCCAGTAGTTATTACAGTTAAAATATGCACTGCGCTTCAAAGGCACCTACAATAAACTGTAATGGTAGGCCTACAACTGTAGGTCTCTACATTTTTTCTTGAGCCTCCTTTCCTTGTCTAGCCCTGTTTAGTCTAAATTTGCCTTACCTTTCTGTGCTATGTTTTGCCTGGGCTGTTCTTATGTCTCGCAACTTCTGTCACACCAATGCACAAGGAAAGGAATCACCTAATATTATGTGATGTTTATCAATGTTACATGTGTAGTATCCATGTTCTGCATGTCAGTGATGTTGCTGTTGGTGCTACAGAAGTGCCAGATTAAATTAGGTTAGCTCCAAAAGAACGAATTAAGTGTGTGGAACGTCACTGTGACAGAGATCAATAAATGATCTATTATTGTATTGTATTTATTGTATTTTAACATTTGTAAAGCACATCTTACAGTTTAAGCTATTCAGAGGCATTCTCAGCATGGGAGCCTTGGGGAAATAAAAATTAGGTCATTGTGCACATGGTATAATGAGTCCTGTAATATTTAAATGATTGGTTTTTGAACATTTCTGTTAGTTCTTTAGTACAAAACTTGAATCTCTGTTGGGCAAGACGAGGCTGGTGGTCAACAATTTCATGTTCAGCACACCACTTGCGTAAGTCTCTGTTAAATTAAGCTCTGAAATAAACTAGGTCATTGTCATCATCCTTACCATGACTACTATGCAGTTCTTCACTGATGCATTCAGGATCTGAAGTTGGCAATTACCATGTAGTCATGATACATATGCTTATGAGTCATGGAATTGGGAAGGAAAGGTCCAGGTACATGTATGCCTACTAGGTAACATTTCTTCAGTTAGGAAAAATTATCTTTTATCCTGAATGATGCCTCTTCAATCTAGGACTGATGAAAATACAGACATTTTATGGTTGCTAAAATCTTAAGAGCACCCTTCAGTACTGGCTCTCAGCTGAAAGAGATGTGCTAAACTACAAAAGTTTGTGACTGTATTGCTTTCTCTAGGAAATCCGCTCAGACAGAATACAGTAAGCCGTTGATGATAACAGCAGGACAGGATGCCTTCCAGCAAATAGGTATTGACATGTTCATCAGTAGCAGGCAAAATTCATCTTCAGTTCAGTCATAGGATCAACTTTTTTAAATGTGTTAAACTTCATTTTTATGACAAATGAGTGAGAACCATGCCAATCACTCAAAGATGATGACGTTCTTGACAAGTTGATTTTAGTGCATTGGTTGATGACACTGATGATTGGATGGTTTCTGGCCATGTATATAACACGAGCAGCAGAGTTCAGCACCGACTGTATCCCCTCTAGCTTACAAGTTGGTAGACCCACCAGTAGCCTATTGCAGTAGTCAACTCTGGAGTCTATGAAGCTGTTGACCAAGATGATGGCAGTTGAGGTTGTAGACTATTAGTGTGACTTCTCTGTGTTGTTGTTTATTCTTAGGCACCCCTCCACTACCAGAGGGTGATATAGGACGTATAACTGCCAAGTGAGTTCCTTAAAACAATTCATCAAGTAATTTTAGATACTATACACACATACATATATAGCTATTACTTTGTAAAAACAGACCATTCATCATGGTTGACCATGAACCCAAAATACATTTAGTTTACCTTAAATGACAGAGTTAAAGTTTGGCATTAGTGCCATTGATTCAGGGATAGAACAAATGCTGGTGTTCCATTTTAAGTAACAGCCAACAGAAGATAAGTTGATCAATCATTACCCATTTTTATCAAGCAAGCGATGTAACTAAAGTGCTGCTGAATTTTAAATGATTTTATTGGGAGGTCATCCATCTACATGACTACTGCTGCCAATTTTGATTAGTCATCATACCAGTTTAGGTCCCTGTTTACTGGACCATGTTAGCTCAAGATACAAATATGAAATGTAGTTATGACTGGGCTAGTTTGTTTCACATGGAGGGCAGATGCCTGTTACCACTTATACAGCCAGTCAACAGATAAAGAGTGACATTGTTATTGGCATGATACAGGCACAGAATAGTAAATTCAGTTACACATATTATAGAAAGGGACAGAAAGGAGCAAGCAGGAAGTGATAAGAATAAGAGAGTTACAGACCACGTAGGAAGATAGTGTGGAAGCATAGAGAAATAATTTGTGTAATCCTATTGTTTGTTTCCAGAACTCCATGGGATCTTTGGAAGCATGCTTACGTTCAGAATTTCCCTCAAGAGGTAAATCACTCCATTTGTTTCTTGTGTGGAAAGTGGTGAAGTTTTGTGCTGTGATGTTTTAAGTGGATATAAAACCTTTTCAAATGCACATCAACATGCCATTCCCCCATTTCAAAGAACTACAATAAGCCTCTAGAATCAATTCTTGACTTTCATTTGATTTGAAGATCTGTTAACTTCAATGAATCAATCAATCAGAATTTATATAGCGCCACTTCAAGATCCCTACTCAGAGGCGCTCCCGACCCAGGCCATACGGAAGAATGCAGTCTTCAACAGTTGGTGAAACTGAGAACAGTTTGGAAGGTGTCGTAAATCTAGTGTTAGCCCGTTCCAGGTTGTTGGACCAACCACAGAGAAGGAACGGCTCTGCATTGTTGAAGAGCGGGCGAATGGGACCCAACTGGTGTCTAGTGCCATTACCTGTAACTGACCCATCAGGCACTATAACTACAGGTTGTATTGTATGGGTCATTGATTGATGTAGTACTACCATTATCTCAGTGTTATACAGGGCAGTAGTTATTAGGCTATGTTAGAATGTACGGTAATCTGGTGAATGTGGTTATGTTCCAGAGTTTTGCTGACCCATCATTGGCACCTGATCCCGCAAAAGACAAGCAATTCGCGGAAAAAGAGATCGATGCAATGAGAGCCAAAAAGGATGAGGTCAGCTGTTATTTCTCACTTTTGCTATCCATCAGGCTTACCCTGGTCTGTCCGAATAATGACCCTTCAGACAATCACAGGATACTCGTTTTGATTTAAAGGAATGTTCATGAAAACGCTAGTGCACTACGAGTGCCTTTTTGCACAATTTTACAAGCAACAGGCTCAGAAATCTAACAGCAGAACCTACTCAGAAGTGAAACATAATATTTCAAACTGTTTACCTGAGTGAGCAAATGCTGTCAGAGACTTGCTTACTGGAGAATTCAAAGTGCCATCTTAAGACATGTTGCTTTAGCATGATGCCATCTCATGATGTTCATCATTATTGACAAAAGTCATATACAGCAAAACTGCGTTAAATCAAAGTTTAAGGGACCAATGTTGTTAACGGTTCAATATATCTGAGGTTCAGTGACCATACATACATGTGCATCAGTCTTCATCTCATACCATTTGGCAGAGCACCTGATAATTATCTATCAATCAGTTACAACTAGGCCAACTGTATCGTGTCATAGAGTGGCTGTAACGTCGATATAATTATCTGCCAGTCAAGAGTTCGATAAGAACTGTAGAGCACCTTCGCAATAAGCAAGACTTCAATATAAGCAGGTTCATTAAAAGAGTTATATTTGTATGTGTTTGCATTGGTTGTGGCCAGGCCTTTGAGTGTTATTCGATATAACCAGATGTTCACAATCCCAAAGTTTTATTGTAACAATTACAGAGCTGTGTTGGGTCTTCTCAGGATTGAGGCATAAAAAGGTCTTTGGAGCCCTTTCTATCCAGGCATTCATGACACCAACATTTTGTGATTACCACTTTCAACATTTGAAATGCAGTTTACATTTTGTTTTCACCTGTCTTTGTAACCAGGAGCTCGAATATTACCGAAAGCAAGCGGAAAGAAGAGGCAAGGCATCGTACATGAAGTCACCACTAGAGGGCTACTCGTAGGTCACTCAGTGCACCACAAGTCTGAATGTTACGATGAAGAGGAGACAGTGACTTCATTCATGTAATTACCGTAACACATGACCACAAGAAACTTTTCATTTCGTTTTTCAAACTGATAAAGACTCCGTTGAGTGAACATAAATATTTTTACACTTGTACGAATATCACTGTGCACACATACCTGTAACTCGAAGTCACAATACTTTTGTCAAAAGCATGTTCTATCCCCCGCAAAAGCAGTATTTGACAGCAATATTTTTCCTCGCAAGTTTAGTTCCTCTTCTGACAAAGAGTTAATGGGATGCCATGCATAAAAATATTCTGAACGCTTGTGCTACTAATACTGAATATAAATGTCTTGTTTCAATTACAACTGTAGAAATACTGTATTTCCTTAATCATTCAGTTAAATCAAAGTAGAAAATCTTCTACATAAAATGTGAAAGCACATATCAAGCTATTCAGTTAAAATTAAACTTAGTCTCTTGAACTGATATGTTGAGACTAGAAACCTGTTCAGACCTACCAGGTCACTGAAGTCAAGAGAAACCAAAACTATTATACTTGACAATTACTGTTGGTGGTCTACATCCAATGCATTAACATCTTAATCTGTTTTGTTACTTTAACTTTTGCTATTTTTGCATGGCATTACACTAAAAAAAATTTGGTACACTTGTGACAGATTCGGAAAGGAAACTGTCAAGCTTCCCTTACAGCTTGGCTGCACAGTTAGGAAATAAATTTTGTTTCACAACCACATGTTAAGAGTGTCAGCAGTCAATTTTAAAAATGCCACAATTTATGCTTATGATGTAGAATTAATATTAGCAGCATGGATGTGTGGCCTCAATTAATTATAACATTATAAGCATAATGAAACATGATGTATTTTGAATGTATTATATTTTAATATAAAATATTAGTATCATTCAGTTTCCATGAGCAGGTGCATCAGAAGGGCATATCAGTTTGGCGGAAGATACATAGCCGGTCTTCCTCGCCTTGCATTTTTCTTTCTTCCGTGTTTCCTCACTTGATGTGTCAGCAGCGTACAGTGATGGTTGAATGTTGCATCGCAAAGATTGCACACGTATTTAGTCACAGTGTGCGTCAGTTTGGTATGACTAGCGACAAATGATGCCTGGCGAGAAGCAGCAGATGGCGTTAGCTGAGCAGGCATTTGCCGATTGGCAGGTAATGTGCAAAAACGTGGATCCACATGTTTGCTGAGAGATAATTCACTGGAAATGTTTCGTCTGCCATATCTTTGTGCTAGTGACGCACTCTGGTCAAATGTTGTGCGTTGATGCATGACAGGCAGTTGGCGTAATCTGGAGCCCTGTCAAACAAACGTGCAAATATTTAAAAAGATCGGTTAACTGCGAGAGGCAGGGCAGTATGAAGTTATAGTAACGTCCTTTTCTAACACTTTAATGACGAGCGGCATTGGTTTCCCAGTCGCTTTTAGTACACTCTTGTCGTTAAAGTGTTCACCTTGGTATATAAGGGCAGCTGGCCAGTCCTCTACCTGCCTATCTCATCCTATCATTTATATGTAGTTGATGTATCTACTCATTTTATGCCAAAATGATAAAGAGGACTGTGTTTGAGAAACAGAAATCTGATTTTTTTGTAAACCATTTGAACGCTTGACCATAGGATAGCTAACCACTACAGAATCACACCACTCACAAATACTTATCTATTAGGGCAGTGCTTCCCAAAGTGGTGGTCCGCAGACTGGAGCCCGTCCGCGAGCCCTCAGTTGCCGGTCCGCAAAGTGAGTCACGAAACTGGTCAGATTGTCTTGGAATCAAGAAATGGGTATTATATTTTTTAAATTCATAATAAGAAACACTTATTTTATTCGCATGTAAAGGGCAATAGAGTCATAGAATTGGCTAAACATGCATTTAAATCAATTTTTATACATTTTGAGGAATTTAGGAGATGGAAAACGAAGAAGAGAAATAATTAATAAATTTGGCACCGGTCCTTCTGCAGTGGAAAAATTCTTGCCGGTCCGTGACGCAAAAAGTTCATTCATGCCGGTCCGTGACACTGACAAGTTTGGGAAGCGCTGTATTAGGGCACAGAATCACACCACTCACAAATACTTACATGGCTCCCAAATCTATTAGGGCACCTACATTAAAATATTTTAGCAAGGCCAAAGTGGTACTCTAATCCACTATTGCATAATGGGACACCATAAAATCGCAAGAAAAATGTTAAATCCAAATTCATCTTGCTTTTTCCATAACTGTACGAAATACAGCAGAATAAGAGATTCAGGTTTCTTATATCATCACTAAAGTTTGCCACATTCAGGTTTTAATGCAAACACTGCCCAAATGCAACATAACCAGTTATAGAATCTATCAATGCTTTTCACAAGTACTTTTGGAAACATACATTTAGTTGCCAAAGTTTGTATTCTAAATTTGTCTGCATGCACATTTTCATGCATTTATAATAAACCATTGTTCTTGTAATAACCAACTGTTGTGTAAGTTTTTTTAAAAACTAAACTAATCTGTTCATGAAATAACTTAATTTGTTCACAATTACGAACACTAAGCATAAACGCAAACAATGACAACTTTTTGATATGCAAGTTACAATGGATCCTTCAGTTATTATTTAAAACAGCCGGGTCTTAACAATGACATCAGCAAAATGAACATAACCCTAGCAGTTTTCACAGGAAAATTGTAAAGATTCACTTAAAATGCTTAGCAGAAAAGTGGTATCTTGAAGCAGTGCAGAATCCAATGTTTTATATCGGTAATAGATTGTTCAACCACGATAAGCACCAGAACACAATCACAGTTTATTGCACTAAGAAAAAACACTGCATTAAAACACTGCATTAAGCCTTACAGCATGTGTGGCTTAATGGTACATGCCAAATGACATATCACAGACTCACAGTCATACATGGCATTTAACAGCATATAGTATTACTCACATGCTACATGACATACATGTATTAAAATACATGGCATGGCATGGGTTATGGCAGAACTTATATGCTACTTGGCATATCACAGTCACACATGACATGGCATGGTATATGTATTACACAAATTACATTCAAGACCATCTTATTAAGCAGAGAATCAATAGTTGGTTCAGTCCCAGAATGCATCAGATAGCTATGTTCCGGTATTGAGCCAATGGGGGTCAATGAACACTGCACTCTGCAGCACATGGGGATTTGTTGGCTCTATGCTCCCCCTATGTCCACATCTTTCTCTTGCACTGTACCATCCTCATGGAACAGTTGTCCACTAAGTTACTTACATGACAAATAGCTGAGCCTTGGCACCTTTGCGAGGTTCTTAAAACATGCTTTACTAATACTCGGATACATACATAAAAGCATAACATAGGAGGCTTAGGACATTTATGTCAAACTGCATGACATCATACAGTAAATGCTATATGACTCACACTTTTTTATTACAATTTCCATGAAGAAAAAATTATTCTCAGGCAAACATTTCGCATAAATTTTCAAGATCACGTTATCTCCAAATGCTCATAAGCACACAAACTAGAAGAACAATTTTAAACAGAACCTTTGTATATGACAGCGGCAAGTTGCCATACACCACACACAATATACAGAGATCAAAATACTGACGTCCAGCGCGCAAAGAACCAAGTATTGCACTTAGTCTACAGAAGCTTAGAGATTCCACAGTACTTGGGAAAATGACCAATAAACAATGAACCACCAATAAACAATGAACCTACGTTGAAAAAAAATTAAACTCGAGTTCGACTGAGAGACTTATGAAAATCAAGCAAGGGATGTTGAGCAATTGTGGCAAAATTAATGTAGCAACAGGTCGACGAAACTAAACCAGTCTTGTGCATCAGAGACTTGGGAAAATTGGTGGTCGGCCTCGCTTTCGCTTCTGTCGTCCATGTGCATTTATTTGGTGGCGCAGTAGACTTCTCCGGTGGCCCATGGTTGCCCCACAGAGCTTGCAGACAAAGCTAGTCATAGTGCCCGCATTTGCGGCCCAGCTATCGAGTGGCATTTGCTGTTGCGGAGGGAGAAGGCTCTGCTGTGAGGTACCAGTTCGTGGTGCGAGTGCCTGACTGGTGGCGTTGGTTTGTTGTGTTACTCGATGCCGGAAAGTGCGGGAATTACCAGTGGTCATCGAAACAGTGAAGCGCGACATTGCATCCATCGTCTGCCAAAGATACAACCAAAACACCAGTTAGCCTTTGTCCCAAGTCACCCAAGTCTGAACCATTTGTCAGCCAAATTTCAACCAAATTGCGACCCAAATCAATTTGCCTGCTCTGACCAGGATGGGAAAATACTGTAATCAAATCAGTAAGTTAATAGAAAATAAGATTGCAACATAAGATGGCGACACTCTTCAGGCTGATTTTAAAAGTGAATTTCAGCAGAGGCAATGTTGCTCTAATATTTAACTGATAAAAGACACGTGAATACAGGTAGATATATCTGTACAGTTTCACATGAATCATATTTGTGTTGACTATTTCATGATGTAGTCAAATCCGTGGAAGTATTGGTCAAGTTGTTTACCCACATTAGTCACCAAGCAGTATGCATTAGACAATGGCGAGAATTGCTGTAGTCTGTTGTCCCAGTGTTAGACAAAATGGAGAAACTATCGGTAGTTGCACCATGGAAAAATCCTCAATAACAGTTACAAACCTGCCATAAACCCTATTAATGGGTTCAAAGCAAGAGGTCAATCAGGTCATGAGAAAGCAGGTATAATTAGGTACATTTAGCAGCAATAGTTGTAACATGGCTCAATTTATTAATTGCTTCAATGCCAACCTGCTCTGGTATTGATTGTTGTGAAAAATGTCATCATCAAAATCAATGAGCACCAGTTTGATACTATTGATGTATTTCAGCCAAATGCAGTGAAGTAAACAACATTGAGTCCAGTCAGTTCTCGAATTGGTGACTGTCATATGGTGCCCACCCAGTCCTCCATCCTTTCAGGGCTGGTAAATAACTAGCCTATTGCCACAAGCTGCAAGGCTAAAATGGTTGCATCATTGGATTGCTGTGATCCTGTTCACGACTTGGATCAGTTATCCTTTGAACTCATGACACATTTCTGAAGAGTTTCCATATAGATGTGAAAGTATTGCAAGCAAGTGTTGTACCTTTAACTATATAACTTAGACTAAACAATATTGTGATGAATGGTAAGTTTAGAATTGTTACAATTTCCATAATATTCACTATCAAGTAGGCCTACATCAACATTTCTGATGTTTTTCATTCACTGTTTGGGTAGGGATGGGTCAGGAGATCACAAGGTTGGCATGGGGATCATTTCTGTCCCTCGACACCAGACTGCTATGACACGACATCATCATGACTGGTGTCAAAATTAAATTTAAATTAATATCAACAAAATGTGGTCATATATCTGTCAGCACTGTTTAATAATGGTACAACCAACACATTAAAAATTCAACTCAATACAAGATGAAGATAATTTTCAGTTTATAGCTGAAAATTAACAGTCATTACAATTTTTTGCCATCTGATTTGTGTAAAAGTAAATCAAGTAGGCCTATTAGATGAGTCCAATTGAACACTTAGTACTGCTATGCTGCTGGTCTTATAATTCACTTAAGAATCTTCATAAAGTCACTGTTATAAACCTAAGATATTCAGCCACAAGAAAACTAGGTAAAGATAAAACATTAGCAGAATGAAACCACAAACAGAATCAAATTTAAAATGAACTACTTCTGTTAACCATAATATCATTTAGCTATCAAGGAGTGGATTAGTAGGGAGAATGGGTTCAGGTGGTCATTTTAACCCTGACATCGTTTTGGCTCTAATTGTTGGATATTTCTTTTACTTTTACTGAAACAAACAATACTCAATTCTCCGTCTTTGTCACTGACCCTCAGTTCTGGAAATCATTGCCCGTTTCGTTCTGCTCTGCTAGTTCTCTGACGTCATTTAGGTAAAGACTGAAATCCAATCAGTTTCAAATAGCTTACCCCATAGACCATCTTCCATACTTGGAGGCCCTTAACTCTTTAACAACCGATGTATTTTACTATCATACGGTCGTTAAAGGGTTAAAGATCTTTGCGTGGCTCAGTCCAATGGATTGCAAATTTCGGAATGTGATTTTGCTTGAAGTGACCTTTGATTGAAGTCCTTTGTGTGTTATGACACTACAGAAGTTTTGGGAATGGAATGATTCTTAGGTGCCAACAAATACACAACCATGCCATTTCTTTTGAAAGAGAAAACTTACTCTCCAGTTGAATAGTCATCAACCATACTCTAACTCTTTTACAACAGTTTGTTCACTAAAAGCTAACATGTTCAACAGCCCACATCTTCTTTAAACTCCCAATAAGCAAAACCTTTCTAGAACTATTTTAAATTAACAACTGAACCTTGCAAAATATGCACAATAAACTGAACTCTATCTGCTGAAAGGCATAGTGCTCAATAAAATGCACTGTTTAATAAACTTACTTTCCTGCAGAAGTTTAGCAAGAAATTACATAAAATTACACCAAATATGGTAATAACTTAAAAATTATAAATTTGAGCAGGAGGAAAAATTTGGCACGCCATTCACTAAAGAATACACTCAAACTAAATGTTCCCTTAGAGCAGACACAGCTATAAAGGATATTCAACATCACCTGTCATTTAGACAGACAGTTTGGTATACATTTATTTCAACAAACCATATAATTATGTGACCCAAGGGATCAAAATGAGTCGCATGTCGGAAATTTTAGAATAGGAGTATTTTACATATTCTTAAAGACCAAATTTTTTGCTTTAAAATGACACCAAAAGTTTGGTTCTACCTTATTTTTTGACAAAGTTACGAATGATTCTGTGTTTTTTTTAAATTTCATTTATTTTAATATATAATCACAAAAAATAAAAGTATTCTCTGTACAAAATTCTGAAAATACACATTAAAACAATGAATTTCATTAAATGTGAGAAATCATAAATTGTATGTAAAAAAATTTTTCCACCCATTTTCATTAAAATCTGAAAATAAGAAAAAGTGACATCCGATCATATTTTGCTGTTTTCCTAGGAATGTAAATTGCCGACATCTGACTCATTTTTATTCCCTGGGTCACATATTACCTTTCACTACAGGCCACATATACTACTTTTATTACCCGATGTTTAACGTGCATTCCAGACACATTTACATCTCTAGATTCGGAACATTACTTTTAATGCATGTACAGAAAAGTTAGTTTTAAAATAAAAAACTAACATTGTTAAAACATTTCAGAGCAGAAACGAAAGAAAAATGAAGCCTGAACCAATTGCAAGATCTTTGAACACAGCTGAAATCCTCAATTTCCTATCACAATCACCTATATACCAGTTTCCCTAATCTTGTGAACTGCCCTGCTGAACTATGCCTGGAAACAATAAAATTATCACCTGCCTCTTAATCTTGCTTCACAGCAATTATGAAGGGATGCCTTGAGTGCGCTAATAGGTTTCGAATATATAGAAGTTATATAATTATTATCTTATTAGTATAACTGTTATTACTATTATTTTTACTAAATCTGTAACAAGCTCAAAGTCACGCAGAAGAGTGAATCTCAGGCATGGTTATTAAGCCATCAGATGATAATGCAGTCAGATATTCATATTTGAGAGTGCAGCATTTTTGACAGAATAGAGTTACAAGCCTTGAAGAAAGAATGGTAGTTGGCCCAATACTTGCAGGCAGTGGCATGGAATGCATGAAAGCCCAAGATGGTTACGGATCATGGTTTAGCCAAAAGATTGAAGATTGCAGGCTGCAGGGATGGATATAAGGAGAGACTAATAGTTGATGGTAGGTCAGAGTGCTTATGTTATGGAATGCAGATGTCATAAAACCCTCACTTGGTACTGTGTGCACCTCCTTGAACAAGTTCCTTAGCTCTACTCTTAAACTGGTCTGTCTAAGATTAGGTATAAACACTTTTGTCTCAAGCGTCTTTACAAAAGGGGATCTCTAGCACAGGAAATAGCAGAAATCTTGAGAAAATTAGAAGTCACACGAATTTTTTAATTCCACAGTAAGGTAAATTCTGATTATTCAACATTTACAGTTCAGGATGCCAAAGTTGACAACTAGTACGATGAAACTGGAGGACGGCCACGCGGGTTTTTCTTTCTCCCATGCACTGTGATCTGGTGACGAAGTAGGTTTCGTCGGTGACGCATGGCTGCTCCACAGAGTCTGCACACAAAACATTGCTCCGTGGTTTCGGCTGCCTGCCAGTTTCTAGAAGTCTGGCCCAGCTCTAGAATGCAGTCTCGAAATTGTGCTGGTACCGTGTCTCTGCATTCCTGTGTGGCCTGTTGACGTCGTGACCTGGGTGCGCATCGCGTTGGAGAACTTCGAAAGTGAGCTGTGGCACTCTAGCAAAGAGAAAAGCGACAGCTGTCGAAGTACGAGTATGTGGTATGTGCAGGACTTTACTTTGGTGTGGAGGGAAATACTAATTTTACAGAAAGCCATGCAGTAAACCATTCACAATCGGTCAGGCTATAAGCTAAATCTGCTACACACTGGCAAAATGGCACATACAGCATGCTAATTGAACGAAATCACTTCTATATACATGTATTTAATAATAATAATAATAATAATAATAATAATAATATCTTTACTTTAACAAGCGCCTGACAAACGCACTGCGCTGTACATTTACATGTTATGCAATTTAAAGCTTAACTACTAACAGAACAGACAGCCTGCAATACAACGGCGCTAATAGCAGCCTACAAAGCATATCCGCCCATTTTATCAACAGTAACCATAACGGTAGATGGAAGTGAGGAAACGTCTACAAAGCAAGGGATTGACCAGAAGAATGTTCTTATGCGAATTGTGATCGACAACTAAATTGGCTGGTTTAATTTCTGAAATTGTTTTTGAAGCTAGTTGAGAAGTTTGAGCACGTTAGCTGCTCTCTTCATGTGCTATTTGACAACTAGAAGTTGCAGTGCACAATGTCTAAGCAGTGCTGCTACCTGCAGCTAAGTGATAATTTTTGAGCATTCACCAGAGATTTTGTTAGCAATACTTGAAAAATGTATGGCCAATATCAATACTTAATTGAAAATGTATTGGCAATAACCATACAAATACTGTTTTAAAAACATATTGCAATACCAATAATTTAACCAACACTTTTCAGAGTGTGAAAACTTACAGAGTAAGTAAACCTTTATTGTCCATAACATATACACAGAGTAAAGCTAACTAACAGTAATGAAGTATAATCAACGTACAGTGCCTTAGTCACCGTAGTGCACTCTACCCGACCATTTCTCCAGATGTAGGCACAAAATCACTTCAAATGCATTCTGATTAGAGAAGTGCATAGAGGGTTAAAATTTTGTCAAACCTGTGCTCAATTCCAGCAAGCAGTGCTTGGAATAAAATTGGCCGCATAATTGCACAAGTTTAGACTTCTCTAAACGATCTGCAACTGTAACAGTAAGTTTTGGCAGCAGGCAGCTCAAGATAAATACATCTCCCTTTGCAGAACATTGAGATCGCGGCAACTGATTGCATAACCTGTACATACTTCACTACATAATTAAGTCATTTGGAATGATTTTAGACTTTTATGCTGAAGTCATAACAAAGTTTCTAGAATTCTGAATACAAGTCAGAATTTTAAGAAGACATTATGCCAGCATGGCAGGAGCATCGACTTTGGCTAGTTCGGCGCTGGTCACAATGACGGTTTTCATCAAATGATTCCAGAGTTCTTTCGTAGTATGCTTGTGAGATGTCAGGCGCTTTGCACAATCACTTCCCAAATGTCACCAGGAGACAAAAGTACTTTGCCTGTAAACACAGCAATATACTATTTATTAAAGTCACCGGACTGAACTTTGGGTTAATACATGAATACAACTATACCTATCCAATGACATGCTATATGGAAATTATGGATCTACAAATCACTTACACTAAATACTTTGAAAGTAGTCGTGCAAGAATTTAAAATAGTATTGCAAATACTTTTTGGGAGCATTTTACCTTTACTCGTTGCTGAAAACTAAGCATAAAATCATGGCACATAAGAGTGAAACTATGAAACTTATAAATTTTGTAAAGCAGACACACACACATGTACTGGTCACTAAAGAGACAAAACTTCACAGACAGCATCAACAGGGCTCATGCAAGAAGTCAGTTCCAAATTCCAAACTAACATAGAGTCAAAACATTTAAATATGGAAGTAACTTTGCAAATTACGTTATAAAAGTCATTTAGCAAGAAAAGAAACAATACTAACCATTATAATTTCATTTATTTAAATTTGTCGAGATGGATTGTGGCCGAGAAATGTTTGTTCGATTCGCCCTTGGTGCATTTCATGCACCAATAAAGGGAATTTTCACTCGGATTCACTCGGGCTGATGTATATTTGAAGCAGCCTTCAACTGCCTCTGTTCCGGTGTTGCTTCAGCTATCTTTGACCAGCAGGCCTTCTACTCATTTTCAATATCCAACTAACTTCAAAAACAATTTCATAAATTAAACCGGCCAATTCTATCGCTGATCACAATTCGCTTTTAGGACATTCTTCAGGTCAATCATTTGGTTTGCAGTAATGAACATTTGAAATACAATGAACATTTAAACACACACTTTGAATACAACGAGAAGCACCTCTAATCGCTTTTGGTTTGTCAATCACAGTTTTTTTTTATAGAAATCATATTGGAAACTATAAGCAGCAGAAAAAGCATTGCTATCAAGTATCACTCAATCAAAGGCTAAATATTATTGGCTATACATAAGCAATAAAAAAAAATAAACTATCACAATGCTTGCTGTGATACTAACTTAATTGTCAATTATATCAAGCAATAATGATATTGTATCACAATATTAACAGCCCTACAAGGCCTGCATGGCAAGTCCTGTTTTTGCAAAAAGAACTTGCATGAAAGTAATGTACTGGTAATACCTAAACCATTATTACATTCCAACACATAAGGATTCAGTTAACAAAGACACGAAATGACACAACTCGAGTGCAACAGGAAGCATAAACAATGAGTGCTAATCACATATGCACAACCGCACATCAGCACTATGTGAGACTGCAATTTTTTCCCAGCAGCACATCGTTTCATCAGAAAATGATTGTGATCGAATTTCTTAGTTCTGCAGATGTGAATCCATTTTCTTTTGCATAACTTCATCCAACAGGAGCTATTCTTAACGATTCATGAATCCATGATCACGGTTCTCTTGTACGCAGTGACTAAAGGACTTCAGTATGGGCATCAAAACACAAAACAGCTCCAATACCCAAGAAGGAAACTAGCTGACTAAGGTGAACACGGAAGGGGCCACCAGACCAGCTTAAATGCATTCAATCGCATGAGAAACTTTTACATGCATATTAAGCCATCAAAAAAGCTGAAGGGCAACCCGTTCAGACAGAAAAAGACTAATTCCAACTAATTAAAACATTCTGTGTTTTTATATTTATCGACTGCCATCAGTATACTCCAAACAGCACAGAATCAATGCTTCAAGAAACAACTCTTCCACAGCTGCTGCAATAATTTATGCCGACTGACTTAACCTTGAATGATGAGAGTGCACTAAAATTGACTGGAAAACCAAAGCAGCTCATCGTTAAAGTGTTAACAAAACTGTTGCCAATTCAATGAACCTAGTTCGTGGTTAGCAAGTTAACTACCAAACTAGAGGTCAAGGGTTCAAACTTCATCTAGTTTGGACTATAATATAAACAACATAATTCTTAGGTAAAGGTTGCAATCATAAAAAAATCTTGAAACAATTATGAAAAGGAAAAGAAGCACTGTAGATAACACACTTAAAAAGCAAATAAACATTATAATGGTGCTTGTAGATACTTATCTAAGTATTAATAAAGCACCTTTCATAAAGTTTAAAACCTACTGTCAGTGAGGTACATCAAGAAACAGACAATGGCATAAGTAGGGTATTCCATTTAGATGAAAACAAGTGAAATGAAATGAGATATAATCAACCAAGTGGATACACCTGTGCACACTAGTCTGTTCCTTGACAGCAAATCTTGATATTTTACCAGTAGTTCATTTTAATTCTAATGAAGTTGATCACTGGCTTTGATAAAGTGACATATAATATACTGCATTGTAAAAGAACATTTCAAGCAAACTCCTCAGCAGTACTACCAATTCAACAACACCAGTAAATGATTTACATGTACACGTTACCATATATGTTCATTCGATTGCTTCTTTTCACTACAAGGCATGGCCTGCTGTACTGTTTCATCATTTTGTATAGCATCTTATTACACTGCCTTATTTTTACAGTGCAAAGTGAAACATTATAGCCCACCAGAACATAATTTATTAGACAGAAGGATACTCATAGAATCGATATGAGACTCCACATGCAAGTCTACTCAAGCCCAATAACCGAATACTACTAATTTCCTGTTTTCATGTATGGGACATTCACAGAATCAGACCTCACATGCCTCAAACTGTCTAGGTTTCAATGGGCACATGTCTTGGTTTCTAACGGATTCAACAACTGCAAGTCAATTCTCTTCTAGACAAAACAAAGAAGGCTTTACAGAAAATACCCATGGCTCAGAATATCCTGGCCACATGCAACACAGATCCGCAAAATTTGAAACGTATCATGCCTATACTACATTCAATGAGTGTCCATCCAGAACTGAATTCAACTTAACATAGATCTATCTTATACTTCACAAGGTCCCACACTTAAATCAGTTGACCTAATTCTTCTCAGTTCTCACTCTTCATACAAATAAACAAGAAACTGTGACGCTTGTTGCACCTCACACTCAGACAGAATTGGGCTCTCTGGCATTCTCAGTGGCAGTTACAAAGCTTTGGAAATCACTGCATTCTATCAGTTCCTTATTTAAGTTATTTTCGTTCCGATCAAAAACTTCAGATACATCTGTTTCAACATGCCTATCCACAGTAGCCTTCTAGTTTCCAAGACCTACTGGAATTCAACTGCAATTCTCCAACAGATAATCAGATTATGACTACAGCTTTATTTAACATGACCATCAATTGAAGCCTAACACATCATGATAATGGCCTATAGATCAGATTAGATTAGCTTAGAAACCACAGAAAAAATCTGTGAAAATTATAGAAAAGTGATTTACCATATGTTCGATGTCTTCGTGGTTTAGACCGTGTGGTGGACCAACTGGCATGTGTCCGTACTTTGAAGCGATTGTCTGATTGTTCTGCGTGCAGTTCCAGTCTAACTGCGGGGCACTCCACGTCTCGGCGCATGTCATCATCTGATTCATTGGCTTAACATCGCCGCTATTGCTCCCATAACTGGAAAATGTCCCTGGACCTCCTGCTCCATGTACAAGCTCAGAACTGGAAGGGTCGAACTGTTCATACGAATCATTATACGAGTACATTGGGTCTCCAGAAAACTCTGATCTCTCCTCTGTCTTGAGGTAAGCATGACCAGAATCTAAGTCGGATGGAAGCGCCGTGTCCTGATCCAGCGCTCCGTCTTCCGATTCCACCAAAATAACATCGTCTTGTTCCTCTGGAACATCCTGCACGAACTGTTCCATGTCTGGTTCTGTTTTGATGCTTTTATAACCAGAACAGTCTGGCTTTTCATCACTTTCAGCAACAGGAGGCCGTTCAGTGCATTTGGCACGATCATCCTCAACAGGTTTGGAATTAACCTTCATTCGTTGGCTCATCGATGTCCCCAACTGCCGTGCCCGCCGTCGTGCCTGCACACTGAGCGGTAAAGCACCGTATCTATGTCGTGGCCCTGCTAACTGTGGAAAGCCAGTCTTTCGGAAAGACGGTTTAGCAGCCATCAGGTTCTGGTGATCTGGGTCGTCCTCCCTTGCCGCGACTGCTGCCAAATCAGAGGTAGCCGGCTGTACCTCGGTGGAAGCAGTTGGCTGATTTTCAGTGAACGTTTCATTGAAGTGAACGAGAAATACGTCGGTCCCATCGATGGTTATGCCGAGCAAACCTTGAACTTTTATGTCGGTACTGAAGTTCAAGCCGTTCCGACACAGAAGCGAAACTGTGTCAATCAAAAGTGCGCCTACTCGGGTCTGATCGGGCTTCATTCTTGTAAGTTACCAGCAACTGTTTATTTCGTGACTAAAAACCAGAAGCAAAAAAAGTCTTTAATCAACAGCACGGAAGAAAGCCTCAATGGCTGCAGATCTGGCTATTTAAGCTCTTCATTTTCCCCTATGACTTGCCCTAGCTCTTCCTCCTCTATTTTCCCCTGATATACAATAAAGCCTATCATTCAATTCTTTGGTTGCATATTTAAATTTTGTTAGTTTGTTTTAATGTATTAATTTGCCATGTACAGTGCTGTGCGTTTGCTAGTGCTTCTCAATAAAGAATATACTTACTTACTTAAAAATTCATATAATATAAGTTGGGAGAAACGGTTGGACAAGCGTTGAATGATAATGAATGAATGGATAAGGGACAAAAGGCAAATCATGGTCGAGTATATTCCATATAACTTACTCGCTTCAGCCCGACCTTTCCTAAATCACTTACGCAACATTGCTTCAAAAGCAGTTATTCTTTTTTTAAACTAAAACTCGATTAATTTTTAATATCAATTCAACAACCAATAGCTTCACTCGTCTACCTCCGACCTCGGCTAATAAATATGCAACATTTTGCGCATGCGCAATCTGTTAGCGGACGACGAACACAGAAAGGTCGCATCGCTAAAATAATATTCCCAGAAAATTAATATGACACTAATAATGACAGATCTGCATACACCAAAGGTTCAGAATGGGCCCATTGGAGAAAAAAACAGTCGACCGGATAACATGCTGCAAATTATGTAATAATAAGATCATTGGCTCAATTTTAATTCCTGTTCAAAGAGCATAAGACAGTAAAAGAAACGTGAGATGGACAACTCTGCGAGTAGGCTATATAGGCCTAGGCCTACTCTCAGCGCTCGTGAATAAGCTGATGCCAGGGGCGCAACCACGGTCCAGAAGTTGGGGGGACCTACTAGAATGTCTGAGTGGGGGGAGGTGGAATTGCGAGCGCCGAAGGCGCGAAGCTGCGATTGCCGAAGGCTAGAAGCCCCTAACGACTAGGGGGTATGAGCAGTGGCGTAACCAAGGTCTCCCAAAAATTACGCAGTTTCGAGGTCTGTCAGTGCCTTAAGAAAGGCGACATCATCCAGAGCCTCTTAACAGACGATATCTTTCAGCGCCTCTTCATAGGCGAGATCTTTTAGTGCCTTTTCACAGGCGAGATCATTCAGCGCCTCTTCACAGGCGATCATTCAGCGCCTCTTCACAGGCGAGGTCTTTCAGCGCCTTTCAGCGCCTTTTCACAGGCGAGATCATTCAGCGCCTCTTCACAGGCGAGATCTTTCAGCGCCTCTTCACAGGCGAGATTTTTCAGCGCCTCTTCATAGGCGAGATCCATTAGCGCCTCTTCACAGGCGAGATCTTTCAACGCCTCTTCACAGACGAGATCTTTCAGCGCCTCTTCATATAGGCGAGATCTTTTAGCGCCTCTTCACAGGCGAGATCTTCCAGCGCCTCTTCATAGGCGAGGTCTGTCAGTGCCTTCAGAAAGGCGACATCATCCAGAGCCTCTTCACAGGCGAGATCTTTCAGCGCCTCTTCATAGGCGAGGTCTGTACGTGCCTTCAGAAAGGCGACATCAACCAGAGACTCTTAACAGACGATATCTTTTAGTGCCTTTTCACAGGCGAGATCATTCAGCGCCTCTTCACAGGCGAGATCATTCAACGCCTCTTCACAGGAGAGATCTTTCAGCGCCTCTTCACAGGCGAGATCATTCAGCGCCTCTTCACAGACGATATCTTTCAGCGCCTCTTCACAGACGAGATCTTCTAGCGCCTCTTCACAGGCGACATCATCCAGCGCCTATTCACAGTCGAGATCTTTCAGCGCCTCTTCACAGGCGAGATCTTTCAGCGCCTCTTCACAGGCGAGATCTTTCAGCGCCTCTTCATAGGCGAGATCCATTAGCGCCTCTTCACAGGCGAGATCTTTCAGCGCCTCTTCACAGACGAGATCTTTCAGCGCCTCTTCACAGGCGAGATCTTTCAGCGCCTCTTCACAGGCGAGATCTTTCAGCGCCTCTTCATAGGCGAGGTCTGTCAGTGCCTTCAGAAAGGCGACATCATCCAGAGCCTCTTCACAGGCGAGATCTTTCAGCGCCTCTTCACAGGGGAGATCTTTCAGCGCTTCTTTACAGGCGAGATCTTTCAGCGCCTCTTCACAGGCGAGGTCTGTCAGTGCCTTGAGAAAGGCGACATCATCGAGAGCCTCTTCACAGGCGAGATCTTTCAGCGCCTCTTCACAGGGGAAATCTTTCAGCGCTTCTTCACAGGCGAGATCTTTCAGAGCCTCTTCACAGGCGAGGTCTGTCAGTGCCTTGAGAAAGGCGACATCATCCAGAGCCTCTTCACAGGCGAGATCTTTCAGCGCCTCTTCACAGGGGAAATCTTTCAGCGCTTCTTCACAGACGAGATCTTTCAGCGCCTCCTCACAGGCGAGATCTATCAGCGCATCTTCACAGGCGAGATCTTTCAGCGCCTCTTCACTGACGAGATCTTTCAGCGCCTCTTCTCAGACGAGATCTTTCAGCGCCTCTTCACAAGCGAGATCTTTCAGCGCCTCTTCATGGGCGAGGTCTGTCAGTGCCTTTAGAAAAGCGACATCATCAAGCGCCTCTTCACAGGCGAGATCTTTCAGCGCCTCTTCATAGGCGAGGCGAGATGTCAGTGCCTTAAGAAAGGCGACATCATCCAGAGCCTCTTCACAGACGAGATCTTTCAGCGCCTCTTCACAGGCGAGATCCATTAGCGCCTCTTCACAGGCGTGATCTTCAGCGCCTCTTCACAGGCGAGATCTTTCAGCGCCTCTTCACAGGCGAGATCTTTCAGCGCCTCTTCACAGGCGAGATTTTTAATCGCCTCTTCACAGACGAGGTCTTTCAGCGCTTCTTCACAAGCGAGATCTTTCAGCGCCTCTTCACAGGCGAGATCTTTCAGCGCCTCTTCATAGGCGAGATCCATTAGCGCCTCTACACAGGCGTGATCTTTCAGCGCCTCTTCACAGGCGAGATCTTTCAGCGCCTCTTCATAGGCGAGGTCTGTCAGTGCCTTAAGAAAGGCGACATCATCCAGCACCTCTTCACAGGCGAGATCTTTCAGCGCCTCTTCACAGGCGAGATCCATTAGCGCCTCTACACAGGCGTGATCTTTCAGCGCCTCTTCACAGGCGAGATCTTTCAGCGCCTCTTCATAGGCGAGGTCTATCAGTGCCTTAAGAAAGGCGACATCATCCAGCGCCTCTTCACAGACGAGATCTTTCAGCGCCTCTTCACAGGCGAAATCTTTCAGCGCCTCTCCATAGGCGAGGTCTGTCAGTGCCTTAAGAAAGGCGACATCATCCAGAGCCTCTTCACAGGCGAGATCTTTCAGCGCCTCTTCACAGGCGAGATCTTTCAGCGCCTCTTCACAGGCGAGATTTTTCAGCGCTTCTTCACAAGCGAGATCTTTCATCGCCTCTTCACAGGCGAGATCTTTCAGCGCCTCTTCATAGGCGAGGTCTGTCTGTGCCTTAAGAAAGGCGACATCATCCAGAGCCTCTTCACAGGCGAGATCTTTTAGCGCCTCTTCACAGGCGAGATCTTTCAGCGCCTCTTCACAGTCGAGATCTTTCAGCGCCTCTTCACAGTCTAAATCTTTCAGCGCCTCTTCACAGGCGAGATCTTTCAGCGCCTCTTCACAGGCGAGATCTTTCAGCGCCTCTTCACAGGCGAGATCTTTTAGCGCCTCTTCATAGGCGAGGTCTGTCAGTGCCTTGAGAAAGGCGACATCATCCAGAGCCTCTTCACAGGCGAGATCTTTCAGCGCCTCTTCACAGGCGAGATCCATTAGCGCCTCTTCACAGGCGTGATCTTTCAGCGCCTCTTCACAGGCGAGATCTTTCAGCGCCTCTTCACAGGCGAGATCTTTCAGCGCCTCTTGACAGGCGAGATCTTTCTGCGCCTCTTCACAGACGAGGTCTTTCAGCGCTTCTTCACAGGCGAGATCTTTCAGCGCCTCTTCACAGGCGAGATCTTTCAGCGCCTCTTCATAGGCGAGGTCTGTCAGTGCCTTAAGAGAGGCGACATCATCCAGCGCCTCTTCACAGGCGAGATCTTTCAGCGCCTCTTCACAGGCGAGATCCATTAGCGCCTCTTCACAGGCGAGATCTTTCAGCGCCTCTTCACAGGCGAGATCTTTCAGCGCATCTTCATAGGCGAGGTCTATCAGTGCCTTAAGAAAGGCGACATCATCCAGCGCCTCTTCACAGACTAGATCTTTAAGCGCCTCTTCACAGGCGAAATCTTTCAGCGCCTCTTCATAGGCGAGGTCTGTCAGTGCCTTAAGAAAGGCGACATCATTCAGAGCCTCTTCACAGGCGAGATCTTTCAGCGCCTCTTCACAGGCGAGGTCTTTCAGCGCCTCTTCACAGGCGAGATCTTTCAGCGCCTCTTCACAAGCGAGATCTTTCAGCGCCTCTTCACAGGCGAGATCTTTCAGCGCCTCTTCATAGGCGAGGTCTGTCAGTGCCTTAAGAAAGGCGACATCATCCAGCGCCTCTTCACAGGCGAGATCTTTCAGCGACTCTTCACAGGCGAGATCTTTCAGCGCCTCTTCACAGGCGAGATCTTTCAGCGCCTCTTCACAGACGAGATCTTTCAGCGCTTCTTCACAAGCGAGATCTTTCAGCGCCTCTTCACAGGCGAGATCTTTCAGCGCCTCTCCATAGGCGAGGTCTATCAGTGCCTTAAGAAAGGCGACATCATCCAGAGCCTCTTCACATGCGAGATCTTTTAGTGCCTCTTCACAGGTGAGATCTTTCAGCGCCTCTTCACAGGCGAGATCTTTCAGCGCCTCTTCACAGGCGAGATCTTTCAGCGCCTCTTCACAGGCGAGATCTTTCAGCGCCTCTTCATAGGCGAGGTCTGTCAGTGCCTTGAGAAAGGCGACATCATCCAGAGCCTCTTCACAGGCGAGATCTTTCAGCGCCTCTTCACAGGCGAGATCCATTAGCGCCTCTTCACAGGCGTGATCTTTCAGCGCCTCTTCACAGGCGAGATCTTTCAGCGCCTCTTCACAGGCGAGATCTTTCAGCGCCTCTTCACAGGTCTGAGATCTTTCGACATCGCCTCTTCACAGACGAGGCCTCTTCACAGGCGAGGTCTGTCAGTTTCAGCGCCTCTTCACAAGCGAGATCTTTCAGCGCCTCTTCACAGGCGAGATCTTTCAGCGCCTCTTCACAAGATCGAGATCTTTCAGCGCCTCTTCACAGGCGAGATCTTTCAGCGCCTCTTCACAGGCGAGGTCTATCAGTGCCTTAAGAAAGGCGACATCATCCAGAGCCTCTTCACATGCGAGATCTTTTAGTGCCTCTTCACAGGTGAGATCTTTCAGCGCCTCTTCACAGGCGAGATCTTTCAGCGCCTCTTCACAGGCGAGATCTTTCAGCGCCTCTGCACAGGCGAGATCTTTCAGCGCCTCTTCATAGGCGAGGTCTGTCAGTGCCTTAAGAAAGGCGACATCATCCAGAGCCTCTTTACAGACGAGATCTTTCAGCGACTCTTCACAGGCGAGATCTTTCAGCGCCTCTTCACAGGCGAGGTCTTTTCAGCGCCTCTTCACAGACGAGATCTTTCAGCGCTTCTTCACAAGCGAGATCTTTCAGCGCCTCTTCACAGGCGAGATCTTTCAGCGCCTCTCCATAGGCGAGGTCTGTCAGTGCCTTAAGAAAGGCGACATCATCCAGAGCCTCTTCACAGACGAGATCTTTCAGCGCCTCTTCAAAGGACGAAACATGATCTCTCATATTTATCATGCAGAAACGCAGCCAAAATTCGCAAATTATAGAATAAAAATCGCAAATCTGCAGACCCAAGGACCTATTAACCTACCAAAAGAAAGCTGTGAGGACAATGAGTCAATGACGATGACGTCATCAACAATCAGGCGGGCGGAAATACCGTAATAGCCTAGCGATAATAATAATTATCGCATCGCTCGAAAGAGTTCAGAATCTCTTTTAGCCTAATAAAACGCTCTACTTTAGACGTATTAATAATAATAATAACAATATTATTATTACTAATAATTAATAATAATAATTATAATAATAGGCCTATTATTATTATTATTATTATTATTATTATTATTATTTAAGTTAGTAAGTAAGCATATTCTTTATTAAACCGGTTGCAGGAGAGCTGGCCACGCAGGTAGCTCATTTTGAATCAACGAACTTAAGTAGGCTACTGGGTTTTGCGTGGACCAGATGACATTAGCTTACGATGATTTAAACTAGTGTCGGTCTGTGATCGAAATTTCAGAAGTGTCACGAAATTTGCAGAGTCTTTCACTAGCCTATGTCCGCGAAGGGAAATATTTTGCTGACCGTACAATAACAAAGTCTGCACAATAGAAATTCAACGACTAATAGTAGGCTAATCTAGATTGTCCAAATGTAATCTAAATGGTTAAAAAATGTTGAGAGCGGTTAAAATCTTTACGCAGTTGCGTAATTGCGTAATGCTAGTTACGCGCATGGGTATGAGGGATTCGAGCGTCCCCCGCAATTTTGAGCATATGATGCCAAATAGAGTACATTTTGGGCTTTAATTTACCTCAAATTTTTCCCCGATGATTTCGATATAAAAATACCTAAACCTTCTAGATCTTTGAAAAATGTGACTTTATTATTATGAATAAACTGGACGTGACAAGGGTTTAAGAGAATTAATTGAACGGAAAAGAGTGGAATAAGCTCTAGAACAGTGTTTGTCAAAACTAGGAAAATCGGAAGGGAGGAAGCCTGAACGGGTCAATTTTCTCAGAATACCGTTAAGGCGTTTACGTTCCCCTTACAGTGGCAAATCCCCACCAAACAGAGGAGGCATAAAGTAGCCGTGCGAGGATAGTAGCCCTAACAACGTCAAAGAGACGTTGACCGTGGTGACCGTGGACGACCAAAACACGTAGCGCGAACATGGATTTTCGGCTTTGCAGCATATTTTGTCCATGTGTGCCCCAAAGCCAATCCCATCAGATCAGAGATGACACCCAAAATAACCATCTCCTGGACCCGCTCGATGCCAGGGATGAGAGGAGGGAGGGCAATAGGTTTGGACCTCGGTCGTTTGACAACCATTTCTCTGGTCTTAGCATGGTTTAATTTAAGATTCCTAATGGATGCCCACTTAGATATAGGGTGAAGTTCAGAAAGAGTGCTGTCAATCAATGCAGGAAGCTATCGTCGGCATATTTAGTGAGACGGTTTTCACTGTATTTAGGTTTAAGGGGCCGTCCATAAAGTACGTCACGCTATTTTTGACCATTTTTACCCCCCTCCCCCTGTCACAAACTGTCACAAAACTCGGACCCCCCTAAAGTACGTCACACTTTCCGAAAGCAAGGCTAATACATAAACAAGGCTTCGCAACAGCATTATTACTAGCGCTCCTAGCGAGAGGAATCGTGAAAAACACATTCAGAAGATATGCATTTCATGCTATTTTGACATAAAACTAATTAAAATGTTTCAGAAAATTTTTGAAAATTATTTTTAAAGCTATGAAATTCTACTAAAAAAATAAAAAATAAATTATAAATAAAATTTTAAAAAATAAATGTGTGACGTCACACATGGCCTGACCCCCTCCCCTGTCACAAACTGTCACACTTTCTTAAACCCCCCGGAGCGTGACGTACTTTATGGACGGCCCCTAAGGCTAGAAATGGCTATGACAAAATCAGTAGGTCCAAGGCCAGAGCCTTGTACTATAGGCCCTACTGGCATTAATGGAACTCGAGGGAAGAGATCGCGGAAGGCAAGAAGCTCCTAACTACTATAGGGTATGGGGGGAGCGTTTAAGCTGACGCAATTTTGAGTATTTGATACCAAATGGAGTGCATTTTGGGCTCATGTTTGCCTTACAATTTTCAAAAGTTGGGGGACGGTCCCAAGCTGTTCGAAAGTTGGGGGACGCGTCCCACGGGTCCCATAGGGTGGTTGCGCCTATGGGGCCTACTACTTAGTGAAACATTTCAAAATTATTTTCATGGATAAGTCTGAGTGTGAAGCTTTGCTTAATTACGTTCCCAAAAATGAAGAGGATCATGCAGCAGAATATTCTAAAGATGAGGAACGTCGTCTATGAGAGAAATCTGTTTCATTCTGTGTCAGCAATGCAGACTTTGCTGATGGATGAAGTTACCAATTATATAACTTCCATTTATCAAGCAGGTGAGTGAGGTGGCAAGGAAGGCCCAAAAAGGATGAAAATCCTTCTTACAGGGTCAACTTTGCTAATAATTAACTTAACAATATAACAGAACCAGAGATGGGTACGATTAGCTAGAATTGCTAATCGATTAGAATTAGAATTAGCTACTGAAATTTGATAATCGATTAGAATTAGAATTAGCAAAGTCTTCTAGCTAATCGATTAGAATTAGCATTAGCAGCAGCTAATCGATTAGCAATTAGAATTAGATATCAATAATCGAGATCGATAGTTCGATACACATATTTGCTTCATGAATTAATTTTGTCAAATTTTAATCAAAGCACAGCAAGTTCCTGTAGCCTATTACAAATTTACAATACCTAAGGCTGCAGTCTATTACAATACCTAGAGCTGTAGCCTATTACAATACCTAAAGCTGCACAACTGCTATATGTGAGAACAGTCCACAAACCAGCCATTTCTTTGTCAACTTGAACTCACCCTAACATAACGGACGAAGTTTGACAATATGTACATTGGCTTCAATTAGTGCTGATGATTTTACTGCATTTTTACACTTCCCTACTAATTTAACTGTTCCTTCCGATAGGCCTATCACTTTTATCTTAATACTTTTAAAGAACGTTTTAACAATAATAAATTCTGAATAATTTTTTCATCAGTTGTCTGCACAGCTATTGTGATAAGCATGGAGAACTAGGCACAGAAATAAGAACTTGTACTGGTTCCCATGTTTTATAACCATGAACAGATAATTGAAAGTCTGAAATAGCCTTCAGATAAATAAGTAATTAAGTATATTCTTCAAACTCAATATTAATAGACTCACTCTTAATGAACGCGTTCTCGGTTTAATTTTCAAACATCTAATCGATCAGCTAATCGATTTTCGATTAGAATTAGCTGACAATTGCTAATCGATTAGAATTAGAATTAGCATCAGACTACAGCTAATCGATTAGAATTAGAATTAGCTGTTTGTCTAATCAATTAGCTAATCGATTAGCATCTAATCGATTAGTTACCCATCTCTGAAGAGAACGGTTAAAATAAGCAACTAATATGAAACCATTAAGTGAAAAGAGACAAACAGAAGGTAAAAGGACAACTTAACCAGCAGATTAGCAGTAGGCCTAATTAATAAGGCTAATTAATAATGAGTCTTAATGACATCATATACCAAGTGAATGCATAACATTTTTTAAACCATTAAAGATTTGCCGCCTGTTGGATGAAGAGAGGAATCTTATTCCAAACACTCAAGCTTTTGTTAAACCAAGGAAGCTAAAATAAAGTTGATTGGTGAGCTATAATAAGTGTAATGTAACTGAACATTAACATAGCACTTCTTCAAGATTTCTACTCAAAGGCGCTCTCTGCGCTATGCCATATATATGATGTTAACTGTCATTACGAACGAATATATTACATCATTTAGCAAAACAATGCAATAAATATGATGTTAGTGTAGGCTATCTTGTATTGAAATAAAGTCTCCCCGGGGGAGACTTTATTTCGACGGGGGATGAAATATTCTCTCCCCCCGGAGACTATATTTTGAAACAAAGTCTCCGGGGAGCGAATTTATTCTGAAACAGATCCGCCGGGGAGAATCTATTTCGAAATAAAGTCTCCGGGTGGAGACTTTTGGGGGGATCGAGACTCTGTCATGCGACACCGGCTTTTCGGGGATGTATAGTGGGGCGGCCTGGTGCAAAATATGGAAGAATTGCTCACTTAAAGACAGAAGCATGAAATTTGGTACACGGTAGCAACATACCATGAGGAAATATTTTGGCTATAGGGCCATCGCAGATTTGCTCCCTGGCCCCAATGGCAGCCATTTTTCAAAATGGCCGACCGAAGTTGAGATTTTCCAATATCTCAGCTTCTAGTTCACTTAGAATCCTGATCCTGGTGTCTAAACATACATATTTAGGGACAAGGATTCCAATAGAACCAATTGCAAACACTTATCTACACGAGATTGGCAGCCATTTTCCAAAATGGCCGACCAAACTAGATTTTTCAATATATCAACTTCTAGTTCACTGAGAATGCTGGTCCTGGTATCTAAACATACATACTTAGGGGCAAGGATTCCAATAGAACTAATTGCAAACACTTATCTACACAAGATTGGCCGCCATGGACGTCACGTTTGGGGACCGTGGCGATCCCCTAATTTCAAATACCAACTGTGATAGGCTCACGACGAGTCAACTATAAATAATAAGTGCTGGTGGTGGCGGCAAGATGTTGTAGGCTTGAGCATATCTCAGTGGCAGTGGGCTAAGTAGAAGTCTGTAGTTTGAAGTTATATGCATATATTATTATATGCATATATTGTTAGAGTGCTTATTTTATATAGAAGTGATTAATTATATATATATATATTCCGCAACCTGCGATCCCTCAACGGCGGAGTACCCTCCCGACTATCGTCTGAACAGAGGTACTGGTATCGCCTTACTTTCCCCACGACATGGACATCCTGCTGTGTACGCAGAATTTCTGCTTGGCAACTTCACAGTAAAGAAGGCATTCTCCAATATCGCCATAGACCAAGCCCATGAGCAGAACAACGCCTGTGTGAAGGATGGTGGCGGTGCTGTAGGCCTCACACAGAACCCGCAAGCTCTACTACGATAGATGGTGTCTGGACCAGAAGAGTTCCAGGCATCGATTCAGAAACCAAAAATGGAATCTGATCTTCGACATCATGAGCAGACAAAAAGCACGCAGGTAACATTTTTCAACCAGGTAAAGGCTCTCAGCAATGTGATCGAGGAGATGGGAAGCCCATTCATTGACGACAGCAATGACCTACTTGTCCTGGACAGCAGAGATCTGGCTGGTCCTGCAGTGATCAACACAATGCGCAACATCGGGAAACCAGACAAAAGCAGCACGAAACATTGGTCAACGAACGTCTTGTTAACCAATCACGACATGTCAATGACCTAATCAAACGAAACAACTTGCCTCTCTTCAATCGTCCACCTGTACCTGACAAGTCAAGAGCAAAGCACCAGCTGTCATCTGTGAAGAGTGACTGTTCACTTTTCTCCAGGCTGTACATCTCCTGTCAGACACGTGAAGGAGACCTTGACGAATTCTTTGCACACGAGAATCAAGCATGCCCACCATCACTCTCGAATATGGGCAAATTGCGGCTAGGAACCAAGTCAGACATTGTGAGCTGCCTAGAAGAGCTGGTTCCCACTTCAACAGATGACGCCATTCCAGATATCCACCCAGGCCCTTCACTGGGCGTACCTAGTGTTGATGCTGTTATCCTGGATGGAGCAGTCATAGTCAACATGCTCAAGCCTGGCATTGCATGCACCTTCTCAGATTATGCCTCCCATATCTTCTTGCCCTACATCACAAGACAGCTAGAACATGTGCACAGGGTCGATGTGATATGGGATGAAAAATGTGCATGGCAGCTTGAAGACATACACACGCAGTGTGAGGGGTAAGGGAAGCCGAAGGCGAGTGGAATCTTCTAATTCCCTACCTAGAAACTGGCAGGAATTTCTAAGAAACAACGAAAACAAGTCAGAGTTGTTTTGTTTTTTGAACCTGCAAATAGCGAAACTTAAAACAGACACAGAAAGACCGATCATCGCCACATACCACAAGGACGTGCTCTGTACTCAGCCAAGGGACACAACTGGACTTGCTCCTTGTACTCAGGAGGAAGCCGATACAAGGATTTTCCTGCACGTCTCAGATGCTGCCAAACACGGCTATCGTAAAGTAATGATCCACACTGTTGACTCTGACGTGTTGGTGTTAGCCATAGCAGCAATTCAGCAGCTCAGCATTGACGAACTGTGGGTTGGTTTTGCCTCCGGAAAGAGCTTCAGGTACCTACCAACCCCTGAGATGGCACGTGCTCTCGGTCCAGAGAAGTGTGTGGCTTTGCCCTTCCTACACATTTAGCGGATGTGACGCAGTATCATCCTTTGCTGGCCGCGGACAAAGGACTGTGTGGGACATTTGGAAGACATTCAACGACGTAACCCCAGCCTTCTGTACCTTAGCATCAACTCCCAGCTCTGTTGAGGGTCAGCTCGATGTACTGGAGCGCTTTGTAGTTCTTCTGCATGACCGTGCGAGCAGCGAAGAGAAAGTGAATGAGGCACGGAAGCAGCTGTAGTCACAGAAAGACAGACCAATGGATGGCCTTCCACCAACTCAAGCTGCACTTGTGGAACACACAAAGAGAGCTGCCTACCAGGCAGGTTATGTCTGGGCACAGATGTTTGAGGCTGTTCCCAAGCTACCTTGTCCTGGCGAATGGGGGTGGCTGCAAACGATCGAAGGAGGCTGGGAAGTGAAGTGGACAACACTCCCAGAAGCTTCTCATGCCTGTTCTGAACTGCTCATATGTGGCTGCGAGAAGGGCTGCAGGGGACAGTGCAAATGTGTGAAAGCTGCTCTACAGTGTACTAGTCTCTGTCTGTGTAGAGGTCTATGTGACCGTGAATGACTTGGACGATGTTGGGCAGTACTTTCTCTGGAAACTGGTTTCTAAAATGTGAACTAACTGTTATATTGTTCAATATACATCTATGAAAACATTAATAGCATGCTGAATTGCTGATATGCCATCATTTGTTTTATTTCCACATGAATTTGAACACACCACGAAGTTTCATAAATATTATGGTGAAATAAATTGGCGTAGCTAGGAATATACTATGCTTATGACAGTTGAGTTTTCAAACGGGTGGGGGGTACAATTGCTTGCAATTAGTACCATTTGAATCCTTGCCCCTAAATGTGACAATTTAGACACCAATAATAATAATAATAATATTCCAAGATCATTATTCTAAGTGAATTAGAAGATGAGATATTAAAAAATCTCTTTTGGTCGGCCATTTTGGAAAATGGCTGCCAATCTCGTGTAGATAAGTGTTTGCAATTAGTTCTATTAGAATTCTTGCCCCTAAGTATGTATGTTTAGACACCAGGATCACGATTCGAAGTGAACTAGAAGTTGATATATTGAAAAATCTCTTTTGGTCGGCCATTTTGGAAAATGGCTGCCAATCTCGTGTAGACAAGTGTTTGCAATTAGTTCTATTAGAATTCTTGCCCCTAAGTATGTATGTGTAGTGTCGTTCTACTACTACCAGTGTACCATGTAAGGTTAGTCAGTAAGTCTACTGTAACACTCTTTATTGTCTAACACCAATTATACACTATGTAAGTTACACAGAGCTCGTGACTCCACCACACGCACCGACTGATGATAATTGCCGGAACTGTCCTTAAATACTCCCACGATGACGACGATGGCAGCCTAGCCCGGCCAACTGGATGTCACTCATGTCAACAATGCGAAAATTATCACCGCTCTGTAATGACGGAAGCACCTCCCAGACGGCAAACGTGTGACTGACGGAATCAACCGCAAAATAACGAGGTAAGTGGTCAAGTAACGTAGCATGCTGATTGTCTGCACTAATACCCTTGGCTACAACCGTGACTTTATAGAGTTCCATAGAAAAATTTAAAGTTGTAATAGGAATTTTCAATGTAATGTAAATGAAACTGCGCTGTATAGTAGCAATATGAGTATTAACTCTGTAAAAGTATGCAGGATCATTGACTAGTAGTCGAACAGTTAGCCTTAAAGACTCCAAATGTCTGGTAAGTCGTACCAGTACGCGTCGAATGTCCTCCTTATGCACAAGAGTGGCCTCCAACCTTCCTGCAACTAGTGACTCAACAGATAACAACAGACTATGCAAATTAGCTTCCAAACACGTGAAATTATACAGTGTCTCAGCCATGTAAAAAGCCATCTGCAATGACGTCTGAAAATCCAATCTCATGGCTCTGCCTATGTCCAACAAAATTTTATCGTGACCAGTAACCTGTGAACGGATAGCATCCAACCTTTGGTTGGTAATACTAGTTGCACTAGCTAAAGTAGTAACATCTGCCTCAAACTGACCAAGTGTGCGTTGCTGATTTTCAAGGACCGTCTTAATACGATCCTGCATCGCTTGAATATCCGAATCCCTTGCAACTCCAAACAAAGAATGAGCCACATCACCAATGAAATTGACAAATCCCCGTTTATGAATACGTGGTCTGTGACGCTTACCTCGCTCACCTTTAAGTGTATTTCGGACACGGTCGACCAGATTATTAATTTTAACTTCTGCTCTCCTATGTAAATTGTGTATTGCTGTAAACATACTAAGGTAATCAGAACAACTGCTTGGCGTTGAAGTATTTCCAAACATACAAAGAGGTTCATCAACCACTGGTGGCAGCGATTTGACCTTGGGCAATGCAACATCAAAGGTGTGAACCCAAACATCTGTACTGACCTCCAACACACCCAATGAGTGCAAATACACACCATAAGCTCCTCGATTGAGAACGACTCCAGGCGTCGCATAAATCAGATTAACGTTCATGATCACGAGCAGAGCCATGATAATCAATTCCCAGGGAATCCATCCTATAATAAAATAGAATAAAATAAAGTTTGATTAACCAGACTATTATAGCACCCCTACCCATTACACCACTCAATTCAATCATGAGCAACCTCGAAAGTGAAACTGAATTCTAAGAATAAAAGACAGAGAGGAGAGGTTTAACGATTTAAAATCATACCACTCTAGCTTGCCAAAATAAGATAAGAGTTGAATGATAGCATATTCTCGCTCACTAATCGACTGTACTAGCACGGCTATCTCTCCAAACAAATTTGGCAGAGGTGCAGGACAGGCAGAATCTGAGCTGCTCCGGCTGCATGCATCCGCCTACGGTGACAAGGTCAGTCCAAGGGCATTACAACGAAAATGACTAAATGCAATATGATCACTGACAGAATCAGACACTTTACTAGAAATTAATGACCGAGTCCCATATATCTAACAAGAACAAATTAAAACTGCTAACATTAATACGTCATAAAACGATATACTTTATATATACAATATGGTGTTAACTTCTGTCACTCTGTTTCTCCAATAAAACACTGCACTGTAATAAGACCCGTCAATTAGTGATTAGATAGTCCCTCTCCAACAAAACCTTCAAGTTGGCGAACTGACATATCGTACCATATTTATCCACGACTACGAAGTCGATTTCCTAGCGCTGAATTTACCCGTTGTGGTAAATGTGTAAATAGATGATCGGCCGATCTTAATCTCTAGAATATTAATGAAATGCGCTGTATAGTATTCACTCTTGTGACCTTCACAGCATAATCCACTAAAGTAAAATATAGCAGGCTTCAATCCAATCACAAGAGGTGAATATTCTCCCTAAAACATGTACACAATGTTATCATTCTCAGGAGACCACAGTGGTAACGAACATCAGTTGCAACCAGTCTAATTACTCATGAACTCGTCCACGCTTATAGTGGAGCATTCATAAACCGCTCAGGCGTTGGTCGTTTCCTAACCTTTCCTGACATAGTTCGCTTGATATGAAATTCCCTCTTCAAACAATCACTAACATCCTTCTCATGAATCCATTCCGGCTTAAAAGACTTATTCCTAAATATGACTCGATAAAATCTTTGTTTATTAACGAATTTCATTCCGCTTAATTGCTCTGCTTCAATCCATGGCGACGGCGATGCCACATTGTCTGGCGATGTGCCAGGCATCAGCTTTTGAGAATTGTCTGTAACCGGAACAACAGGAGGAGTTCCATCCGACTCCATAAAATCTCTTCGATCCACATACGGCTTTAATCGATCCGCATTCACAGGATGACGCAAAAGTTTGTTAGTCAAAGAGTGTCTTAGTAAGTAAGTATATGGACCTATTTGAGACGTAATATAATAAGGTCCAATGAACTTCCGATAAAGTTTAGGTTTTTTACCTACCGGTGTAACAGGATTAAACAACCACACAAGACTCCCAATAGCATAATGTGTATCGGTTGTTTTAAGATCATATGTCCTCTTATTTCGAGCCTGAAGGGCCAAAGTTTCCCCTACTGCTTCTTGTCTAGCCATCTCAAGTGCGTTACCTATTCGCTTTACATACTCATTAGTGGTCTGTGGTTCGTCAGACAAACCCATTCGTTGATCAACAGGTAACTTAAGATCCCTTCCAAATAGTAAGAATGCAGGGCTATGACCCAGATTTGCACTCGTTGTCGCACGAAGAGCATACATTATCGCCGGCATAAAATCAGGCCACTCGACTTCATTCTTACAATGAAGTCTCAACATTTTCCATATGGATCGATTCACAATCTCACACGCACCATTTGAACGAGGAGAATACGAAGCCGTGTGAATTCTTGTAACTCCAAACAATGAGGATAACTCAGTCACAATTTTACTTAAAAAATTTGCTCCCCGATCCGAAAGCAAAGTTTCAGGTGGTCCAAAACGAGTGAAAATTTCTCTATACAATGCTTGAGCAATCGACTGAGCTGTCTGATCTTTGAGCATGATCATTTCAGGCCATCTTGTGAGTGATTCGACACAGAGAAGAATGTAATTATAACCCTCTTTGCTTCGAGGCAGTTTGAGGATGTCCATATGCCATCTGCCAAAAATCTGCTTAATGGGCAATGATGTCAGTGGTGGTTTGTTCAACGGAACGGGATATTTACATTCTTGGCACTGCCTGCACGACGTGATATGTCTATGCAGATCACTGTGCATCCCTCTCCAGTAATATTTACGCCTGATTGACAGATAACATCTGTGAAATCCTGGATGAGAACACTCTTCGTGATAACCATTCAGAACACGTTGTCGCATACTTTTCGGAACCACCAGCTGATTAATATAACTCTTCTGTGGTCCTCTAGATCGAGGCTGATAATAGTGAAAAAGTAGTCCGTCGTGTAAAGCATACTCAGATATCTCGATTACTAACTTTCGGGCATCCTTATCATTCTCAGGCAATTCGCCTGACTCCAAATAACGAATGAAAGGCTTACAATCCAAACATTTATTCTGTTCTTTTGCTGTCTCTATTAGAAATGCGTCACCATCTGGTTCCTTAGGTGCAATCAAATCATCCTCCACTATGAGATTCAAGTCCACCGGTTGAACCTCATTATCAACCTGAGCCAAAAGATGCTCCTCAGCGTCATCATGACCATCCGAGGATATTGGATATGATCGTCGCGATAATGCGTCTGCATTAGTATTCGTCTTCCCTTTTTTGAATCTAACGTCGAACGTATACTGCTGTAATTGTAATGACCATCTTAGTAACCTGCCAGATGTACTCATTTTTAATGACTGCAAATACTTCAAACTGATATGATCGGTGTAAACTGTAAATGGAGAATTTGCCAAATAACAGTGAAATTGTTTTATTGCACATATCATGGCCAACATTTCTAACTCCGTGACCGAGTAAGCTCTCTCACAAGCAGTTAAAGACCTCCCCCAAAAGCAATGGGGTGTTCCCTAGCAGAAGCATCTTCCTGAGCTAACACAAAACCTATTGCTTGGGAACTTGAATCACAATTAATTATAAATGGCTTAGTCATGTCAGGATAAATCAGCACAGGTGCAGTCGTCAACGCCTGCCTTAATCGAACGAAAGCTTCTTCGCAGCTATCATCCCATACAAATTTCATGTCCTTCCGTAGCAATCGATTCAATGGACTTGCAATGATCGAAAAATTAGCTATAAACTTGCGATAATAAGATGCAAGGCCTAAAAATGATCGTATCTCTTTAGGAGTCCTTGGTCTTGGATAATCGCGAATGACCTTGACCTTCGAATCATCCACAGCCACGCCCTGAGGAGATAAAACGTGTCCCAAATAAAGAATTTTATCCAAACCAAACGAACATTTTCGAGGATTTAACTTCAAATTAGCATCATTGAGGCGGTCAAAGACTTCCTGCAAATGAACCAGGTGTTGATCAAAATTCTGACTATACACAAGAATATCATCCAGATAACACAAGACAGACTTAAAATGTAAGTTCTGAAAAACTCTGGACATGAGTAACTGAAAAAATGATGGCAAATTTCTTAAACCGAACGGTGCAGCTCGAAATTGAAACTGACCCTGATGTGTTATAAAACTCGATTTTTCCCTCGAGTCAGGGTGTAACGATATTTGGTGATAACCACTCCGTAAATCCAACAAACTGAAATACTTAGGCTTTGCCTCTGTCACAGCATCAAAAATATCCGTTAATTGAGGTAATGGAAAACTTATCGGTGCGGTGACAGCATTGAGCTTTCTATAATCAACACAAAAACGAATCTCTCCGTTTTTCTTTTTTACCAACACAACAGGCGAACTCCACATACTATCACTCGGTTCAATCAACCCCGCTGATAACATTTTTTCTGTCTGTGATGCTATTTCGGCCTTGGCAGCAATAGAATGTCGATAAGATTTTTGGTGGATGGGTACGGCGGAACCAGTATGAATCGAATGTTGGGCAAAGCTAGTTCTGCCAAGATCAGTCAATGATGCCGAAAATGTACCTAAATTGGCTTTCAGAAAATCCTTCAATCTAACATTCTCATCCGCAGACAAGTTATCAGAATGATAATTGATTTTAAGGTCGTCCAAAGATCTTGATTGTTCATTGCCAGTCAGTTTATTCGCATTATCATGATCATTAGAGGATGCGTTATCATGTTTTTCTATTGGCACCCTCAGACCGTCCAAGGGCATTGCATGATTGAAATGTGTAGCGTTGGTGCGTGTGGTTGGTGGTTGTTCCTGATTATCACCAGAAAACGATGCCAACACATCTGAAAGAATAGGTTCCACGCACGCTAACGACTTATGCCGCGGCAGCCAAAGTACTTGATTTGTTGGGTTCAAAACCTTGCAAACAGCCGTTCTTTTAGAAGAATCGATGGCGCTCCTTGCACAAATGAATTTACGTTTTGCCTCAATTGGAAATGGTTCAATTATCGATGTGTCAGACGAATACTTAGCCGGTAGTAAAACTGGCACTAAAGTTTCAGATAAAGGTGGTAAAACAGTTGCATGCAGAGTACAGACAGTGTTAGAACGAACATTAGAAGTTGACAAACGAGTGGCAGTCAAATTATCATAAAAGGTGACAACCTTTTCATCAAAATCGATCCGTGCCCCACTCGCCTCCAAAAAATCTAATCCCAATATCAAACTGTACCCCACCTGTGGCAGAATCAATACCTCACAAGGAATGCTCAACCCCGTAATCGTTACAGTAATTTCCGCTCTACCTTGTACCTGCACAGGATGACCGTCAGCCAAAAACACATCTCTATTGTCTCCCTCCCTCAATGGTTTTAAAGGAATTTTTAGTTTTTGCAGAAATGCGGCACTCATGCAAGACACACTCGCCCCAGAATCAAGCAAAGATTGTACAGTATGATTCCTAATCGTGACAAAAATTGTGTTTCTATGCATTGCAACTTTATCAGTCTGCGCATAAATTCTGTCCGTGTTAACGTTTATTCCGCCCGCCGCCTGTGAACGACGGGAAGCGAATTCCTATGTTTGACTATAGCGCCCCCTTGTTGACCTGCAAACAGACTGTAAATGACCTCGCTTAGAACACCTAAAACAAGTAACCCCCCGGGCGCGACAGAAGTTATTTGAAGTATGAATACCTCCACAATTTCCACATGTTGGCTTGGAAGTTGTGCGCCAGGCGTTCAGTGGCTGCGAACGGTAAGGCGGTCGTGGTCGCCACGACGGTGAATCATGTGGTCGATTATTCTCCGAGTGTCCTGGATAAGACTGCGCCGATGGTGGATAGCCTCGTGAAGTCGATGTCGCGTAGGGCTCGAGACGTGGCTCCAACACTGGCTTAGGTGACTGATCCACGAACGTGACATGATGGGGTGAAGGCGTCCTGCGTCTCGTAGAATTAATCGCTGCGACACTCGTAATCTGTAGTTGCTTTAGCTCCTCGCGGATAGCGGCGAGCTCGGACACAGTGTGACGGATATGGTGATCAGTGTCTGATTGGTCTTCCTGCGACAATTCCGTCAATCGTCCCCATTTCCGTAGCCCCTCAATTGTAGTTAAATCATGCTGCAGAACATGCTGTCTAATGTTCGAACGTAGACCGTTCAATGCCACGAGGAACGTCTGGCCAGCGTCGACATCAAGTTTTTGAGCCGCTTGCTGGACACTTGTTAAGAAATCATCAACAGACTGGTGCGGTAATTGTTTGAGACTCCACAAGTCAGCAGCGCGTTTCCAGGCATCCGTCGCTTTAGGTCCGTAACGCAGGGTCAGAGCGTCCCGCAAGGCACCAAAATTCTGACGTGTTGTCTCCGACTGCGTGTTAAACCACACCGCTGCTCCATTCTTAAGCAGAAGCGGTAATGCTGCTAATTTCTGCGCCCCCGACATGCGTCGAAACGTTGACCATAGTTCGAAATTCTTCAAAAACTCAAGAATGTCTTCCTGCTGATTTCCCGTAAATGGTGAGGGAACCAATGTATTCCCAGCCATTTCAGAGTCAGATGATATTGAATCAGCGTCAGAACCGTCGTCAGAATCGATAACAGCGTTGCTTGATTGCGGCGACAAAACGAATGCCGGAGACGTAGATAGAAAAGCGTCTGCAGGCGGTGTGAGAACCTGTGGCGCAGACGTGGAGGGAAAAGCGTCAGCAAGCGGTGTGGGAACCGGTGGCGAAGACGTAGTGGTCAAAGCGTCTGCAGGCGGAGCGAGGACAGCAAATGGAGAATCAGTGGGAAGATTCAAAGAAGATGGCAGCAACCCAGAGAAGCCGGATCCCGTTGGAGTGGAAATTAGTGTCTTACCGGAACGAAGTAAGTAACGGCCTGTTGTTTGATTGTCCGGCCCACTCATCTATGTGATGTTCTAGGAGTACGGTGCGTGTGACGAGTGTCTGTAGTCAGATGATCCAGAAACGTTGTCTCGAGAGGTACGGAAGCGACCTTTTCTTTTGAGTTCTCCACCACTTGTAGTGTCGTTCTACTACTACCAGTGTACCATGTAAGGTTAGTCAGTAAGTCTACTGTAACACTCTTTATTGTCTAAACACCAATTATACACTATGTAAGTTACACAGAGCTCGTGACTCCACCACACGCACCGACTGGTGATAATTGCCGGAACTGTCCTTAAATACTCCCACGATGACGACGATGGCAGCCTAGCCCGGCCAGCCGCACATGCATGCACCAGCTCCTCCCACGATGACACTACATAAAATTTTCCCCATGGTATGTTGCTACCGTGTACCAAATTTCATGCTTCTGTCTTTAAGTGAGCACCGGCTTTTGGGCCGATGTACTAGAGAAGTAGCCCACGGAGTAGCCTCGGGTTACCCAAGACCGCAGAGAAGAGGCGTGGGTCAGCAGCGTGGCGTAGATGTTCAAATGTCTTCTGGCAGATACCGCAGACATGTACATATATGCAATCATACGTGCAAACATACACATAGCCTAATAATATGCCGGACCTTGATCGCTACACCATATTCAGTCATTTCAGTGCTTTGATGTCTAGCCTATACATAGGCCCTATATGTAAATTTATACGGGTATTCGTATACAAACGGCGGAACTCATCGGCGTATCCTATACTCACATAGGCCTAGCCTATATACCTGAGTGTATGCGAAAGCGCTGCGCTGGCTTCCTGTGGCGGCTCAGATTCAATTCAAGGTCCTCCAGTTTCGACAAGCCACGATTGTTGGCACTGCGCGGGAATAAGCCTACATCAAAGAGCTTGTGTTCCAGTAATGTCAGCCTTGCAGGCCTATACGTCGCATATCAATAGGCCTATTACAACACATTTTCTTTCTGGCCATATATTTACTCACTTCATAATGTTTTATTACATTTAGCGCATAGTACTGCGGGCTGCCTTGTGTTAGTTAGAACGTTTTTAGCTTTTTAGTTCGTATGCATGTGCGCTTGTCGTATGCAAATGAAGGGTATTTACTTACTTATTTACTACGAATTGACTGTAACATTTTGTAATAGAATAGAATCCCAACCGCAATTCGCAAGAACCTTTCTTTATTACGTCACGCTTTGTCATGGCAACAACATTATTGTTACGTCATCCGAATTGGAGACGATTAATGAAGAAGACATTTTGTTGGTTTGCTCCAAGTCTACGAGAAACGTCGAAAAAATCAAGACGCCGCTTCTTCTCGAAGACTATTTGCGACAATGTTCGAAGACAAGATGCTTGAAGTACGTATTCTTGTCTAATAACGCATATATATGGCTACATAAATGAGCTGATTCTTATGCCTGTATATAGGTCCAATGGACTAGATTACTGGCCAAAATAAGTGCAGCCTCTTGAAGCAGCTGGGTCTCGTATCCATTGTGATAACATTGATGGTGATGATAGTGATTAGAGTGGTGATAATGTTGATGGTGATGATAGTGGTGATAACGTTGATGGTGATGATAGTGGTGATAATGGTTGTGATGTTGATATAATTATGTGCGGAATTGCGCAATTCAATTAAACGGTTAATTAATTACTGAGAATGAGTGAACTTACACGAACGAATGAATGCATGAACGATAATATTAGGAAGTGTTCTCCAAGAAAGCATAATTATGTGGTTCCGAGGTGTGTAATGCCTTCAAGGCCTATGGCGCATTTACTTTCGTTTCGCCACTCCATAACCCCTTGGATGGGGTGCTACATCAGTCCAGTTAGAAAATAGCGACACAAAAAATTTGCGAATTGACCATGCACGGTTAGCACAATCATGTAGGCTATTAGCAGATTACACACACACACAACACACACACACACACACACACACACACACACACACACACACACACCCAAGAGCTCTGGCCCGGTCAAAAAGGAAAGTCTTAAGTAATTTGTAAAAAGAGCCAGAAAAGTCTCGCGGTAGAGAACGCAGGTTATCGAGAAAGCCCGACGATATATCTTCCCTCTCCTTCCTCTCCCATCCTCAATTTAATCTAAAGAACTACATAGCGTTGTTTCAATGCATTGCATGGCTGCGGTTGACGCTTCGCATCGAGGTAATGACTTGAACAGGTCCGATGACTCGACCTCCACTCCATCTGAGTGTTCTGTTCAAGGCTGTGAACTCCTAATCTCTTACGAAGCATCAAATGTATTGACATTAGACATCAATCGAACAGAACCAGCACCTGTTAATTAAAGATCGAATATTTCACCCTGGCTGTTCATAGGTCTACATTGATGATTAGCTGTGAATGCATCACTGATTACTGTGCGTTTCAATATTGATGCTCCTGATATTGTATGTTAAATAGATAGGTCTCTGTTTGTTCATCTGTCGATTGATCCTGTCCGTCCACTGTATACGATTATTTTGAAATGGATCGATTGATAATGTTGATGATGACGATGACCTGATGATGATGATGATGATGATGATGATGATGATGATGATGATGATCGATGATGACACGATGATGATGATGATGATGATGATGATGATGATGATGATGAACAGGAGTTCGGCCGAAGATGGAGGAAGGGAGGCTGAGGAAGGGAAGAATTGGAACAGAAGGAAATCCAGCTGCGGAAGAGTTTCGAGAAGTTCGAGAAATTTTTCAAGGTCAGCATAGTCTATATCTCTCCTCTCACCCTCTAATTCACCCTCTAACTCTCCTCTCCGCCTGCGCCTCTTCCTACGCCTCCGCCTCCACCTCTTCATCCGCCTCTGCCTCCGCCTCTGCCTC
>JACEVL010000004.1:197500-327500 GCA_020284085.1 Aporrectodea caliginosa | reverse complement strand
TGTTGGTCGATCGAAGAAGATGTCGCAAGTTTTGTTCATATCTTTGTAGTTGAAGTTCTCGCAGTACAAAGATCGTTGACATTTTAGGGCACATTCCAGAACAGAGTTTAAGGATAGAGAATAAGAAGGTGTATCAAGAGCGCAGAGCTCTGATCCAGGATGAACTTCCGCCAACTGGAACTCAAGTACGTCTACTACATTGATGGAGGAAACCAGTCCAATGGAAAAACAGAGTGTAACGAGAAACATCGAATAAACGACCATTATCGTAGGTACTATCTCCTCTAACGCACTGTAAGCTTACGGTTCGCAGCGTCAGACCAACTGATACAGCAGCTCTGTTAAATATAGTTTTTGACACAAACACTTCGGCTACTAAGTAATATCTGGCAGCAACAAAGGTAGCAATTATTCCCTACCAATCGATGAACCTGTGAGTTTGCCATCAGTGTGTGCATTACTTGAGCACGTTACTACCTCGCTAAGGTCGCACAAAGGCGAGATCAGAGCTCTTTGTCTTTGCGTTGTCTCATGAAACAGCAGCGTTTCATGATTAAAAGCAATGATAAATATTGGTTGTTTACTTGCTTTGAAATTTGAGATGCAGCGTATTGATTTGTGCGTGGCGAAGCGAAGTACTGTTCATCGTCTAAAGTGTGCTTTCAACTGATCTATTCACTGAAAGCAATTAATTTATTTTAAAGCGCTTTCATGTCAGTCTTGTCATCGCTTGCCGCATTAACCTTAACAACTCCTACACAATGATTGTGTGTGCTTTAGCCAAACCTTCTAACCACATTTTATTGGAGACCACAGTTACGAAAGGTAGGTACCGTAAACCTGTAGTTTAGCGTCGCAAGTTATTCGTCATTGAATGGGTTTCAGCGTTGGTCGAATACCAGATGGATTGACGAAAAGAATTCTTGCTAAATGGAAGTCGGATTGATGAAATTAATGTTTCCTTAAAAAGAAGTGGGAATGTTGAGAGTATCCTGCTTAAATAGAAGCTGGATTAATGAGAAATAATTCTTACTTAAATAGCAGTTGTTTACGATGAAAAATAATTCCTGCTTAAAATTTAAGCAGGAATTATTTTTCATAGAAGTTAGATTGATGAAAATGAGAGTTGCCAAAGTAGAAGTCGGATTGATGAAAAATAGTAATGCTGTTATGGGCGAATAATTTGCGACGCTAAGATGCACGTTTACCGAAAGTTAGTACGGGCGACAATACAGGACGGTGGAACACCAGAATGGCAACGCCGATAGCGGCGCGAGGCTCTTGAAAACCAAGGGAGACATCTGGATAAGATCTTGATAACAAAATATAGTTGTGTGGAAAATGCTGTTACGGTGCTTCAAAAGATAGTATTGGATGCGGAATTTGCGATCGATGGTTCCGTTGTACGTGCAAAGACGTTGATCCGACAACGTTCAAAATACTAATGCAAGAGAAATTCTTGCATCGACACTTTACAGGCTGCAGCAAATCAGTTGTAAACACATGGAAAAGACTGAAAGAAAGGCAGGAAGAGTTGGAGGACGAAGTCAGAAAAGTAAGAGGAGTTGAAGGCAATGTTATCGAGATTGTTCAAAGGATCTGATGAGTTAGAAGACAAAACTGAAAAATGACTTCAAATACGATGACATTATTGCTTCCTATCTTTTTCCACATTTTCAACTTGCTGGGATTAGAGAAAGCTGTGGACATAATTGCAGCAGAATTTAAAACTCCAAGATGAAAGATATTGTGAAGTGAGGATCGATGAATCCCTGCAAGTTGAACATGTGAAAAAAGACAGGAAGCAATAATGTCATCGTATTTGAAGTTGCTGAAAGTGAGGCAGTTTAAGCAAAAGATAAGATTCGGGATAACATGGGAGAAGTAGAAGAATTGCTGAAGAAAAACGTGAAGGAAAAGTGAAACAATTAACACGACTTGGAAAAAAGCCGGAAAAGGTGGCTGAAGAGGCATAGGAGGAACATGTCAGAGAAACCAAACCAAGACCGCTGATCGTAGTTTTCTGCAATGACCAGACAAAAAGCGAGGTGCTACAGAAAGCAAGACAACAACGCTCGACAAAACGTAAATGTCTTCATTGTGCAAGATCTGACAGCAAAGGAGAGACAGCAGAGGAAACTACTGGTGGAGGAGAGAAATTGCAGGAAGGCAGCAGGAAAGGATGTCATGATCTACATGGACAAAGCGATAATGAGATGGAAGCTTGTGGTAAGCAATCAATAAGGGTACCATGCAGAAAGGAAGAAATGACCATATAAACAAAGAACAGGAATACAGGACAACATAAACCATATGCAAAAGGATGGGTAGGAAGTAATTTCCTACTATACACAAATGCTCTAAGTGTCTTAAAGAAGCTAACTGAAGTCAAACATCTTGTATCACAGAACAACCTAAGAATAGTTGGGATAACTGAAACCTGGGTTTCAGAGGACATGACTGATGCTGAGTTCCATTTGGAACACTTTGAATAGTACAGAAAACACAGGAAGGGGCAGGAAGGAGTTTGAATCGATTGTATTTAGACAGGGTAATAATTCACTGGGATATCATTTCATTTGACAGTTGGACTACATACTTGTCTGTGCAACTGCCTTTTAAGAGGTGCAGTCTTGGATGGTGGAAAAAATTCCTCCAGTAACCATTGGAAACTGAATCTCTACTACTCGTAATCTCGACACTTCTACAGCGCCCAATAAGCGAAGTTGCGGAAACCGATGGCAACAAGAAAACCCAGTTAGGTTGCCTCTTAAGTCAAGTAGTTCATCAAAACTATTATGGGTTGTTTAGCACTCCACGACAACTTAAGAAATTTTATTGGCTTTTAATACTTACATGTAGGCCTATGGTTAACTCACTTGTTGATTTGGTGATGTTTCTCGTAACGTGGGCGTTGATTCTGATTGTAGGCCTACTATGTTTGATAATGTTTCATTACAACGTCCAGATGTGTACTCTACGCTAGCCTCAATATGTAAATGTAATTAAGAACAGATCACTTGTCAGTTGGTAAATGTTGTAACTATAGCTGTGCTTTGGTGACATAAACTCAAACGTGCTGAAACTAAAAAATTGCCTTGATATATATATATATACATATATATATATATAATATTTCGAAGCATTGCATGGTCACACTCATTTATAACCTAGGCTTATCGATCGAAAAAGCGTCTTCTGTGAATTATTATTATTTAGTGCATTGATAACCTAAACCCTGAGCTATTCTGTATCATTATGGACCGTATATATAAGGAACTCGTAAAATTGTCTCCCTATAAACTATCGTGGTCTACGGTTTTATTCAGGTATTGGTCTTAAACGACGTTGATCGATGTGCAATGATGCCAACAATTATAAAGCCTCTTAGCTTAAGTCAAGCAGTTCATCATTTTGTAGTTCTTCAAAGGCAAAATCCTTGAAGAAACTTGAGTATTGTAATGGCAATTTTGTAATCCGCAATTGCTTAATAGCATCAGCATCAGCATGCATTTTCTTTCGTTGTAATGTAAACTATTATTTGCAAATTTTAGTGACTGTGTCAGTCACACAGTGCATTAATCAACTCCTGGTTTTAAATAAAACTGGCTTTGTGTCGCTCGTAGCTTTTCCGGTCTATAAGAACCCTCTAGATGGTGTAAGAACTTTTAAGCATTGTTTACTATTGTCCTTCCCATTAGTGTTTGCATCTGCGCAGACAAAGACTATAAATGGCGAATACAAAGGCACAGTCATTTCTAAATCGAATGATATAATATACTTCTACGTATTCTTAATTGACTTTATATTGCCTAGTTCTTAGCCTAGGAGTTGTTTAATTCACCTGACATTTCAGCTCATTTTCTACACTAATTAACTATATTCAATAGCCTATTATAATTTTGTGGTACATTAAAGTTTTACTTTTATAACATTTTCTGTTGAATAAATTCGCCACAGAGTTAAAAGAATATTCATTTTAAGAATATATATTATATAATGCATGTGAGCTGGTGTGTAGTGTGTGAGGACGGCCGGTCACTCTGTTTATAGTTGTAGTGCATACACAATGAGCGTTTTATTACCCCCGACGACAGAACGAAACAAATCAAACGTCACAATAGTACAACATAAGACATGAGCAATGCTGCATAAACATACTTTCAAACGCACGAACTACAAAAATTTTTCATAAGTGTCCTTTATGAAACTAGATCTACTATTCAAGATGACGGCGATCTTGGAATCGCAAAGAAAATGCCCACCCAAGTTACACCATTATAGACTACAACACATTCTGGAGAAAGTTTGGATGTCGAATGAAGAAGTCGCCAATAGAACATCACGTAACGCTCCTTAATAATGTGATGCAAGTCCAATCTACCAAGGCCACAAATTCCCATACTATAAACAGAATAACTTTCTATAGACTATACGGAGTTCCAACATCCGTTCAGTTCATCTTCCTGTCTAACCGTGTAATAAACTGCGGCCAAGGCGCAAGCTAATATTTGTAAGCAGTATAGGCTAGTTTTCTTGTAAAGAAGAAGAACCAACTCGTTAAGGTCTTTGGCACGTGCACTGATGCAATTGCAGTCGGAGACGAAACACCATCTCATCGGTTTCGTGTCAAAACTAAGCGATTTGCCATGGCTAATCACCACACCCAGCTTTTAATTGTTTGCACCCATGGAATTGAGGTGTCTCCAAGAGTCATGGAAGTTTGATGAAAACCACTTGCGCTCTACCATCGATTGAATCTCGTTACTATTGTTGCAAGTTTAGCCGCTTTGCCTATAGCAATGCAACAAGACTTGGAAGGATTGAATTGTAGATAGCCTTAGAAACAGATATGCATATGTCAAACGTGTTTTACAGCCCATTAACAGAGGGGCATAATAACAACATGTCCGCGTTGCGCAGGCAGCCAATAAATAGCGAGTTGATGAGACATACTATGTTAACATTAAATTGTTCATCATTCTCACATAAGTGTTGCCATGTTGCAAAAAATGGATATGTATCGCTAATTTTAAATGTTGAAAATGTTTAATCGATTAAGCTAATCCAAAATGAATCACGGACTCTAAGATATGATATTTTGTCCTAAACACGTTTAATCATCATTCGACTTGTCTTAAGATCAGCCGATTCGCTCAGCCCCAGATAAATTAAAGAGTCCCAGGAAAAACCGTTGCCGTATATGCTGTTAAGACACGCGTCACAGCAAGCATTGTGCCAGAATCCGCCCGGGTACTGTACGGCACATCCACAACGGGTCGGGGTATTGTCTCGATCGGAAGTTGAAAATTTCATTCCGTTTTGATAGAAGATTCCAGAATCGTTCTTGTTGTTGAAGGCGTCGCCTGCATCTCCCACGTAACCTGACACGCTCAGAGCGTAGCCAAGCGACGCGGATGTTATGAAGAATGAATCGTATTCAGCTGAAAACCACTTGCGCTCTACCATCGATTGAATCTCTATTCGTAGACGGTAGGGGGCGTTGATTGTCAGCTGGTGCATCTTCTCAAGGCCAAGCCAGAAGTTGTTGGAGATGCTACCAAAGCCGTTGCTGAAACTCGTCCAGAATTTGTCGAAACTGACAGTTCCATCCACCCTCTGCTGGATGACGATCCAGTTATTGATCGATATCAGTGGCGTTCCTACGGCGAAGGTCGGAATTGTCACGTTGACCCTGACAAATGAAGCCGAATACGTTCCTGGATCAAATGACATTATGTGTTTATTGTATCATATTCAGCGAAATTTATCTGAAAAATAAGAAAATGATACCTCCTATTCGTCTCTGTGAGATTCAGTTTTGAAGGAACAGTCATGAACTTTCAAAATTTTATAATATGAAATTCAGACACAACAAAAGCGAACTCAAAAGCGACCTTGTCAGGTTACGTGGGAGATGCAGGCGACGCCTTCAACAACAAGAACGATTCTGGAATCTTCTATCAAAACGGAATGAAATTTTCAACTTCCGATCGAGACAAGCGATTGAATCTCACAGAGACGAATAGGAGGTATCATCCATCCGATAAGGACCAAGCGCTTCGTAAGAAACTGTAAATACGGATGCACCGGATTATGATAGAGATCATTAGGTAAGATCTGATAATAGCTTACCCAGGCAGACTGTCAGGGTTCGATTTCCAGCCAGACACCCACTACAGCCATCAACAGTCAGGTTCTTGGTGCAGCCGTTGTACATACGACCACCGTAGGTGAATGGCAAGGAACAGTTTTCTCCAGGTATCCCTGTATTCATAAACAGCTTTGAAAATAATTTTAAACCATATTCGACATAACAAACGAAGCTACTTCGTGAGATGAAGTATGACATGGAATGATATGCACAAATTATATGTAGGGGTAACCGGGGCAAGATAAGAGTGGCATTCTAAACAGCAAGAAAACGACCACCACTGTAGAATCTTTACTTTGCGTTTTAATATGCGGGTCTGACGCGATACACACTGTTGAACTATATTTTGTCGAAGAGCTGTTGCAGCATTGCAACTAGTTTTCAATATTTTCATCCGAGTTTTTCAAAGGCGATTTGTTATCATCCCGTGCTCCCTAATAGAGGAGGCACGTCTTTTGGGGCACTCATGTTCCGCTCAGCGGCCGAGTACCAGACACGTCGGTAGGCGGCGCTCGAGTGCCGCGCAGTGGCTGAGTACCAGACACGCCGGTAGGCGGCGCTGGAGTGCCGCGTAGCGACCGTGTCATATACACTTCGGTTGGGGCGACAAAACATTTCCCATAGTATAGTACAGCATAGTATAGTGTTGTATCGTACAGCGTACCGGTAGTATATTATAGTATCTTATAGCATAGTGTTACTTGTATATAGTACTAGCATTTTTTTACCCGGCGTTCGCCCGGGTTTTCCCCAGGCGTAATTTTTAACGGCTGCAAATAAAGGCTACTTACTTACTATATTTGCTGATGGGCTTCAAATATTTAAAAATGTCCATATATCTGAATGGAAACGATATTTAGAGGTGAACATTGTTGCTTTGCCCGTGTACTGCACGGGCAAAGCAAATTTATATATAGGCAATATTATTTGTTCCCCGTACTACACGGGTTATCTCTACCTTAAATAGGCGTATTATTTGTTCCCCGTACTACACGGGTTATCTGTAAATTATAATAGGCGTATTATTCGTTTCGGAGCCTTTAGATGCGGACAAACAAACATACAAACAAACAAACAAACAGAAGGAAAACGTAAACAGACTAAGACTTATAATATATATATACTATAGTACAGTATGATTTAGCATAGTTTAAGTGCTGTGTTACATAGTATAACACAGCATAGAAGCATTATTGTTGTTATTCTTCACCATTCTCCAACAAGTAAAAGCGGTTCGTTGTAATGTAATCGAACTTTATATAGCACCGCTCAAATCAGGAGCGCTCTCGACACGGGGGTCCATAGTGTAGTGGTAACATCAGTGGCGTGAACAGCAGTAGGTAGCGGGATCGCTTCCGAACCCTCCCAAAGGTCTACTCAGACTATCATTCGCGAGATGGCGCGTTGATAAAAATGAGATGTAGGACGTGATGGGCGCCTTGCATGGCTGCCGTTAAATTCGACTCCTGTAATAACTTGTGATCATCCGTTCATACTGATTTGTAATCATAATGCATTGTGTCAGTTTGAAATAAAACGAAGATTATTATTATTATTATTATTATTTTTGTTTTTGTTTTTGCCCGAGGTAAGTAGGCCTAAAATCCCTCAGGCTCTAAGAAACTAAATAAAAGAAGCGTGATCAAGCTTGGAGTACGCGGTCCTCGTCCCCGGGGTACGGTGTGAAGGTGCATCTAAAAGCAACGGCGTTAAAACGTTGAGTGCAAATTGAAAGCCTCTGGAAGAGGTAAGTTGTCTCCCTTTGGTCGCCAGAAACAGCGGCTGCACGGCGACTCAGCTCCACCAAGAACTCGCGACCCGCGCGATTGATTGGGCCCAGTGTTTCGACTGCTATCGGAACGAACTCGTGGGAGGTAGGGAGCGTGGAGTACTTGTTGCACTTCCGATCTGCAGCATTCTCCGCAGCCCCTCCAGGTACAGATGATGACAGGTGGATATAGGAGGCCGCACATGTGTGAATGGCTGTGAAGTCCCAGGCGATGTATTTGCCTCTGGCCCATGGAACGAGGGTTGCCCCGTCCGGTCTTTTGCCGTCCGTTCTGATGAGGCCCGGCGGCTCCTTCGAGCTGGGAATATCCGCCTTTGCGAGAGCTCTCCACACTAAGTCGTTGACTGCGAAGTGCCGGGCTGTTCTTCCTGTTGATCGCCTGCAAACCAACCCGTGGTGACCTCTTGGGTCGGCGATCTCTCCGCATTGACACTGGTGCGGTGCACACAGATCCAGCCCTAGACGCAGTCCAGCGGCCACCCGGATTGCCTCATTGCTTAGATCCAAACCGCAGGCGGTCACCGGGATAGTTGATAGCCAGTCCCCCGCATGAGGGGAGGTGACTGCGCATAACCTGGCTTTGTTGACTGGATCGCTGTATGCGGCCCATACCACTGCTCTGTCAGCCTCTATCAGTGGCCTATCCCACACTTTCTGCTTGCTCCAGAGGGTCTCTGCGCTGCTCGGTTGGGTGTTGCTGCGAACCTCGAGCAGCTCGTCGAGATGAGCATCGTCCCACTCCTCTTTGCTCAGGATGGCGCTCACGAGTGATCTGGTCGATGCGGCTGATGCCAAGTAGGCGGAAGTTGCCAGCATTGAGACCCGTCTAAACCCGAGTCCACCATCCCTAATCGGTAGTGTGGCTTGTAGCCATTGGATGTCGTTGAGGCTGACGTTGAGTATGTTTTCCAGCCCCCTGCGCATTTGGTCGTCCATTTTCGCAAGCAGTGGATGGCCATAGCATGGGGCAGTTCTCAGCATGTAGGTCAATTTTGCTGCCCCAAAGCTTGCCCTCAGCAGGATCAACGCCGCCTGTGCACGAAGGCAGGCCAGGTCTGTAACAGCCCGCTCCAGCGTCTCACTGTGCCTGAGCAGCGCCCTGTCCAAAGCCCCTCCTTTGTACAGTGGAGCACCCAGCAGGAGGAGCGACTCCATGTCCATCCGCTCGAATCCTTCAAATTCTGCCTCCGTCTGCTCCCTTTTTGAATAGAGCTCGCATTTATGCCGATTCAGGCCGATACCTAGCGATACCTCCAGATCCTTGATCAAGACCATATCCTGCCGAACATCTTCCTTCTTTCCTCCCAACGAGAGATCGTCTAGATAACCGAGCCTGAAATCCGATCGCATTGAACGCAGAACCGGCTGCAGAGGCAGGCAGAACAGCAGGGGCCCCAGAGAATCTGCTTGCTGCGGTCCCATTCGCGAGCGAACCACGAAGGAGCCAAACTGCAGCTGAGACTCCGACGAGTACGCCTGGTGTGTGAAGGCGTAGATTTATTATTATTATTATTATTATTATTATTATTATTATTATTATTATTATTATTATTATTATTATTATTATTATTATTATTATTATTATTATCAGTGCCTGGACCAGCGAACAAGAAAGTCTTAAGTCGTATCCGGAACTGGGAAGGTGAGAGGGCTAGTGACTCGAGGCGAAGGGACTGGGGAAATCATTCCAAGATGAGGGGCATCACAGGCAAAGCACCTGGAATGGACCGTCGTAGAGTGCGTACGCGGAACAACCTGAGAGTCAACGATCGCAGAGAAGCCCTTCCAGGTAAGGAAAAGACCAGAGTGCAGAAAGACCTCATATAAGATGGAGCCACCCCGACAAGGCAGCTGCGCATGAGGGAAAGGGTTTTTAACTGCACACGTTGTTGAATAGGGAGCCAATGAAGGGCATCCCGAATAAAGCCTGAGATATGAGCAAACTTTGGGATGCTGTCTCTGAGCAGAGCAGCGGCATTCAGAATGGATTCAAAGTTGGTGAATATTATAGGAGGATAGCCTCCTATACAATAGGAAGATATTGTATACAGCGTTCCCAAAGTCCACCCGAGTAGAGATCAAGTTGTGGAAAGAGTGGTGATAGCAAGTACTGAAAAGGTTCTGCGGATGGCGGTGGTGCACAATTGTAGGAGCAGAATCTGAAGCAGAATATTCTCAAGTGTTGAGCCAAATATTACATTCAGCAGTCAATTCTATTGAACGACGGTGTCTTAGACTTCTGCATCTATGTGGAACCGTGGATGCAAGTGAAAACCCTGGCAGGCTTTAATGGACGTCTCCAGAGCGATGTTTGTATTGTTGTGTATACCTTACAAACATGGTATTGCAGTAACTTTGTCACAACTGTATTAGCCTACTTTATAGAAAGATATTCTTTAAAATGTAAGACTCACCCGTATAGGGTTCATCGGCCTGAGTCTAAAAATGTAAAATGCTTTGTCTGAGAAAGAGAATTAAATCGCAAAGCAATGAGAGCAGACACCTAAAGACAACGATTTTACTTATAGTTTTCTACTTATTCTGAATTTAAAATATGCATAATAACATAGTAAACTGAGGACCTATTTATAAAATTTAAAATTTATTAAGATTGAAGCGAAGGTTGTTTGAAGGTATCAAATAAGTAGATGATTCAATTTAGAGTATTATGACCTGATAATGGATGCAGAATGGAGAAGGTCCATAGCATGTTGGTCGATCGAAGAAGATGTCGCAAGTTTTGTTCATATTTTTGTAGTTGAAGTTCTCGCAGTACAAGGATCGTTGACATTCTAGGGCACATTCCAGAACAGAGTTCAAGGATAGAGAATAAGAAGGTGTATCAAGAGCGCAGAGCTCTGATCCAGAAGAAACTTCCGCCAGCTGGAACTCAAGTACGTCTACTACATTGATGGAGGAAACCAGTCCAATGGAAAAACAGAGTGTAACGAGAAACAGCGAATAAACTACCATTATCGTAGGTAATATCTCCTCTAACGCACTGTAAGCATACGGTTCGCAGCGTCAGACCATCTGATTCGGCAGCTCTGTTAAACATAGGGTTTGACGAACTCTTCGCTACTAAAGTATATATCTGGCAACAACAAAAGCAGCACTTAAGCCCTACCAATCGATGAACTTGTGAATTTGCCATCAATGTGTGCATTACTTACTTCTACCCCGTTAAGGTGGTACAAAAGCAAGATCAGAGCTCTTTGTCTTTGCGTTGTCTCATGAAACAGCAACGTTTCATGATTAAAAGCAAAGATAAATATTGGTTGTTTTCTTGCTTCTGAAATTTGAGATGCAACGTATTGATTTATGCGTGGCGAAGCGAAGCACTATTCATCGTCTAAAGTGTGCTTTCAACTGATCTATTCACTGAAATCAATTTAAAGCGCTTTCATGTCAGTGTTGTCATCGCTTGCCGCATTAGCTTTAGCAATTTCTACACAATGATTGTGTGTGCTTTAGCGGTCAATAATATATTCGACCAAACATTCTAACCACATTTCATTGGAGAGCAAAGTTATGAAAGGTAGGTTATCGTGTAGTTTAGCGTCGGTAATTAATTATTCGCTTTTTGAAATTGGTTTCAACGCTGGATGAAGAAGTTAGCATGAGCAAAAATGATTACGTCCTCGTGTTAGACCCTGTTGTTGCAGCAAAGAAGATCGTTGGGGATGGTGACGAGGAAAAAACCAAAGCTCGTGATCTCAGGTAACTGATCTGTTAGACTTCTATTAGACTACTATAGACTACAGACTCCTGCGTGGCTGCTTCAGTCTTCTAGCTCGCTGTTATAAATCAGGTGTTCAGTCATTAAATATTAAAAAACGCGTTGCGTGTGTGATCTGCTTGCCCGCGAATCGTAAACTCCTAAATTGTAAAGCGCTACTCGAAAGCCAAGCGCAGGGCGCCAGCTTATTCGCGAGCGCTGCGTCGAGTCAGTGGGGGTTGTCCAAAAGCCTATTTCGAAGGTGGTCCGAGTCCGGTTGCCAGAGGGGCAGAGCAGCTGTTAAAGTGGGTGTCCATGGGGTTGAGATTGGACGGTGGAGGATCAGACGAGTCGGGGTATCGATTCTTGAAGTGGTGGGACTTCAGTTTTTAGTGGAAAGCCTGAGGGGTGTTGGATAGACTAGCCTGAGGCAGATGATGGTGGGTGATTGGCAAAAAAGGTGTGAATAATGTTTCTGACATAAGAAAATTATAATTGTTATTGATAATTAATTCTTATTCACCTGAATAGTTTCTCATTTTGTTTACCGGCTGTACTCTAATCTTCATCGATCTTATCCATTTCATCCTATTGCAGTACCTGATTTGCAAAACTGCCAAAAAAAGCATGTGGAAGAAATAACCAGCGATCGGCATACTGTTTTGAAGACGTTCAAAGAACAATAGCTTTCATTACAAATTATTCCGAGGACCATGCCTTAGTCTTGCCGGGGCGTGTTCCAGGTTTTCGAAGAGAATCCGTTAAACTGTTGCCCTGATCGGAGACGAGAGTGAAAATCTACAAAGCGTATTCATCGGCCATGGCGAAATCAGAGTCATTCAAAGCAGCCTGCGAAAGTGATAAAGATGAATATAACGATCCATCTACCGGTCGAAGACGAGGTCAGCGACGTGGAAGAGCATTGCTCATTGCTCAAGTGCAGCCGCATACCATTTTCCCCAACAGAAGAAGAAAATGAAAATAAAGACAGTCCCAAACCAACCAGAGTGCAAAGACGAGGAAGGGGACCTCTTAATCATGGCACTCGGTTGAGGTCATCGAGTTCTGAAAATGATTCAAAACATTCTGATGATTAACAGTAACGAAAAAGGGGCGTGGCTGCAAACGAGGACATTCTTCAAAAACTTAAAACAAAACAGATAGGAAGATTGTCTATTAGGGAAGATGACATTTTGGGTAATTCGGGTGGTTTATGGATTAAGGGATGGAGGCTATAAATTATGCCAATAACACTGGACAACAAATTTTAACTTTTTTTGCCTACGAAATCTTTTTAGCTGTTTTATATAGAATTTGGCACGCTGAATCCAGTGGTGTTCTCAGAATTCTTTTATCAGGTAAGGTTTTTGAGAAAAATGGTTCGCCAGATTTTAAAAGAAATGCAGAAATTTACTTAATGCATACATTGACAATGTACTTGTCATTTATTTTTTTACATTTTAAAACTGAACAACCGCTGATTTGTAGTAAATTTGGTTCCATCCTAAGATTTCCATAGCCTATAATTTGCGGACAAATAGTCGCACCAATAATGTTTTACGATAACAATTTTACAGAATTAAGTTCCTCAAAACAATTTGTGTATATATAATTAATTATGGTAAATTAGGTTTCGTTTCAATACAGCTTTTAAAATTATACTTTTTCTCAGGTTCAGTAATGCCTTTCTCTAATATTTCAATCTTAAAGTTCGTTGTGTGATTGCCTTCGAGTATTAGACTAATATGACATGCTCATAATAATTACTGTTTCAGGTTTGAATATATTAATTAGATAAATTTTATCTAATTAATATATTCAAACCTGAAACAGTAATTATTATGAGCATGTCATATTAGTCTAATACTCGAAGGCAATCACACAACGAACTTTAAGATTGAAATATTAGAGAAAGGCATTACTGAACCTGAGATAAAGGCTGATTTTTCCTTTTTAAACTGGACTCTTTTAATTGTAAGTCTAGTTCAATATGGCGACATGTTTAACCTGATAATGGATGCAAGACGTAGATGGTTCGTAGCATTTAGGTCGAGCGAAGAAGATATCGCAGGTTTTGTTCACTTTGTCATAGTTGAAGTTTTCACAGTACGAGAATCGTTGACACTGGAGGGCGCAGTCCAGAACTGAACTCAATAAAAAAGAATCGGAAGGTACGTCGAGAGCGCATAGTTCTAAGCTAGGTGAGACCTTCGACACTTGGAACTGACGCACGTCCGACAACTGATTGCACGATGCGATCGCAGTCCCAAATGTACAAGATAGAATTACACTGAGCACCGAAAAGATCAACATGTTTGAATCCAAAATACGCAGTGGAAACGATAAAGCTTTGTGCAAATCTTCTAGTCAGCCAATTTCGGCGTCGTATGTCTTGGTACAGAAAAGAACCGCTGTATATCTGCAGAAGTCGACAGACGATGCTGCCTGCGAGATCATACATGCAGTCCCAGACGAGACATTAATAATCGCCAGATTCAGTGCAAATGATGCATTAGCTATTCCAATAACGGTTTGCTGTGCGGAAGGCGTATCAACCGCGCAGAACGAATATTGGAATACTTGTTCACGTGAGCCAGTTTTGCGTCTTAAAAGCCAAAAAGGTTTTGATGCTTTTGCTGTTTGCGTCTTAAAAGCCAAAAAGGTTTTGATGCTTTTGCTGTTTGCGTCTTAAAAGCCAATAAGGTTTTGATGCTTTTGCTGTTTTGTATGCCATTTGTTTTTTTGAATGGACACGCACAAACACAAACACACTCACACTCACACTGCTAGATAATTATACACTGGAATATTATTTCTATGCTAGGGCTATCCAAATCTACATTTCGTTTGGCAGTTGGACTTCCTACTTGTCGGTGCAGCTGTTGTCCACTACCTTTTAGGAGGTGCAGTCTTGGATGATGCCCGAAACTCCTCTCTAAACCATCGAAAGCCGAATCCCTGCTACTCGTAATTTGTAGATTTTCAGGCGCCCAATAAGCGAAACCGATGGCAACAGTACCTTAATTATAAGCAAGCAGTTCATTAAAACTATTAAGTGCTGTTGGGCACTCTACAGCAACTTAAGAAATTTTCATGGCTGGTTAACTATTTGATTTGGTGACGTTTCTCGTAACGTCGGCGTTGCTTTTTTGCTGAACTGTGCCTTTCACCGACTTCGCAAATAGTGTCTCGACGTCGTCATATTATAGGCCTATGCACAATTGCATATTCGTATTTTAGGCAGAATTAAAGTTTTGTCCCCATTTCTTCTAGAATTATCTCTGACAAAAGCTGTTACCAGCTTCGTTTTGGTAGCTTGAACTCAAACATGTTGAAATAAAAAAATTCAGAACTCTTTGGCTGATATATATATATATATTATGGGGCGCGGTGGTGTAGGGGTATGTTTGGTGCCTTGCAGCCGGAGGGTTGCGGGTTCGAATCCACCTCAAGCCGCCGCGTAGGGACCCTGGGCAAGTCCTTCACTTGCAATTGCTCATGCGCTTCGGCGTGAAACTCAGATTCAGTGTCCGCGCTGTAGTCGGGAGCGCCTCTGAGTAGAAATCTTGAAGGGCTTTATAACAAGTGCTCATACATACATACATATATAATATATATCGACGCATAGTATTGTGACTCTGATTTATTATCTTAGCCTGTCGTAAGAAAAAGCGCCATCTGTGGCATTTCTATTTTATAGTGCATTGGCAACCATGACTGCTATTCTATACCACCGTGCAGCATAAAAGAAACTCGTCCAATTGTCTCCCTATAAGCGAACGTAGTCTAATGCTTTGTTCTGGTAATGGTCTTAAATGACGTTAATCGATGTGCAGTGATGACAACAATAAAACACAGATAGGTTGCCTCATTAGACAGACAGTTCATCAAATGTAGGCTATTTTCCAGTAATTCAGTGGCAAAATCTTTGAAGAAACTCGAGTATTCTAACGGTAGGGCCTAATTAGTAAGCCGCAATTCCTTAAGGACATTAGCTATAGGTTTGCTAATGCATGCGTTTTGTTTTCGTTATGGGTTGCTTCGGTGTTTCCATGTCACTCTTGTTTGTTTGCAAATGTTAGTGACAGTGCATTAATCAGCTCAAGGTTTTAAATAAGACATTACTCTTTTCTTTTCATTCCCGATCTACACGAACTCCTTTAGATGGCGTAGGAACGTTTCCGTTCTGTTTGGGCCTACTATTGTGCTTCTCATGATTCTTTGTATATGCGCAGTCAAAGATTATAAAATAATAAATGTATATTCGTTTATTTCCACAAAACAACGGGCAAAACGCTGCAGGGGAACAATAACGGTTGACATTATGGCTTCCTATGGTTGGGTTAATTAGTTCTTCTTTCTATATAACAAAGTTCATCGGATCTTTATCGGTTTATCGGAAAAGGTGACATTGTGTTTCCTTTGTGAAAGGTTATATATTGGTTCTCGCTGCAGTCGACAGAGTCCACGGAAAACATGAAACTCATTGAACACTTTATTACGCCACAGGGGCAGAACAATAACTAAACGATACAAAAATGAGAAAAACAAAAGCAACATCTAGCATTAATTATAGTCCAGAAAGCATCAATTATAGACCACAAAAGCTCAGCTCTGTGTACACAAGTCATCAAACTTATTATACAATTGTGTAATGGCATCATGTTTCTTCATGAATACCAAGGCAAGGCAATCATCATTATGGAAATTGTTTAATAGGAATGTCCAAAACAGATTATAAAGGGCAACATTTTCAGAGTAGATTAAATGGAAATACAGTTTAAAACGGCGTAATTTCGCCAGGAAAATGAAATTCAGCCTACCCAGTCCATTAATAAAACTTTTAACACTTTCCCATTTATTAAACCCAAATATAAGACGATACACAGAATTCCAGCATACATTTAATTCATTAGATTGTCTTGCTGACAAAGTCAAGGCAGGGAGAGCATAGGTCAGCTCTGAATGAAGACAAAGTCACAAATCGAAAGATATAATGGCTTTGTACTTCGACGTATTCCAATTGACTTTTTATTGCCTGGTTCTTAGCCTAGGAGTTCTTTAAATCATCTGAAATATCAGCTCATTTTCTGAACTAATAAACCCTACTATATTCCAAACCTTATACTACAAAGTTGCTGACAACTAAAAGCTAACTTTTATTATATTTTGTTGTTGATTCAATTCGCCAAGGGTTAAAAAGCTTAAAATATTCATTTTAAATTTTTTTTCTATGATGCATGTAAGCGTGAATTCGTCGGGTGTGCGTCGTGTGAGGACGACCGGTCATTGTGTTAATTAGAGGTGCAGGGCATACACAATGAGCACTTTGTTACGCGAGAATGCAGAAGGCTACAAATTAGACGTTACAACAGTACAACATGCGACATGCGCAATGCTGTATAAACATAAAGTCAAACGCAAAAACTATGAAAATGTTCGTTTCAGCTACGAAACTAGATTTACTATTCAAGATGACAACAATCTCGGAATAACAACGGAAATGATCTCCAAAGAAACACCATAAACTATTCCGGTAGAAAGTCAGATGTCGAGTGAACTAGTCGTCAAAAGAACATCATACAACACTTCTTAATATATATACTTTATTTCGCACAAAGCAGAACAGAGAAACTAAGCAAACTAAGCAGACTAGAACAGAAATACAAAAATACAAGAACTCCTTGAGTCTCCTTCCCAAACAGACTGGGAGACAACTCAAACTATTGCTCCTCTCGAAGCATAAACGTAGTGAACCTGCGATCTTACATAATACATGTTGTCTTTTACAGACAAACCATAATAATGTGATGCATGCCCAATCTGCCAAGGCCAAAGATGAAGCCTTTTACAGATTCCAAATGATTGAAACGAAATAACTTTCTATATACAGAGTTCCAGCATGCGATCAGTTCATCTTCCTGTCTTGCCGTGATTTAACTACAGCTGAGGCGCAAGTTAATATTGGTAAGCAGCAGGTTCTTGTAATGATACACGAACAGACATACATTGCTAAGATCGTTGCCACATGGATAGATGCAAATACAGGCTGAGGCGCCGGATATATCGGTAAGAAGTAACTCTCTTGTAAATATAGATGAACCAACTCATTTAGGTATTTTGCATGTGCACAGATACAATTTTAGGCGGAAAATAAAGACGGTTTCACCGGTTCCGTGTCAAAACTAAGCCATAGCCTATAATTATCATGGATAATGATCACATCCGGGTATTTTATTGATTGCACCCATGGAATTGAAGCGTCTCCCAGAGTCATGGGAGTAATTGCGAGTTTCGCCGATTTACCTATACAGCAAAGCAACAAGACTTGGAGGGTTAGAACTGTAGAGAAAAACCACTGGAAACAGACATACTATACATTGGTCAAGCATCTTATGCAGTCCATTAACAGAGGGACATAATAACAACATGTCGTCAACATAGCGCAGAAGGCCAATAAATAGCGAGTTGATGTAACATCTTATATCAACATTAAATTGTTTCTCATTCTCACATGAATGTTGCATATTGTCAACATAGATATGAATCGTTAATTTAAATGTCTAAAATGTTTAATCGACTAAGCTAATCCAAAACGAATCAAGGGCTCTAAGATGTCTCACACACGTTTGATCATCATTCGACTGGTCTTAAGAATAGGCGATTCACTCAGCCCCTGAAAAAGCAGAGTGAACCAGGTAAAACCAGTCGATATGTTGTATTTGCTGTTAAGACATGCGGCACAGCAAGCTTTGTACCAGAAGCCGCTCGGGTACGATGTAGCACATCCGCCCATAGTCGGGGTATTGTCTCGATCGGAAGTTGAAAATTTCATTCCATTTTGATATAAGACTCCAGAATAGGTCATGTCGTTGAGGGCGTCGCCTGCATCTCCCACGTAACCAACCACGTTCAAGGCATAACCAAGTGACTCGGACTTTATTAGGAATGAATCGTATTCAGCTGAAAACCACTTGCCCTCTGCCATCGATTGTACCTCTATGCGTAGACGATAGGGGGCGTTGACTGTCAGCTGGTGCATCTTCTCAAGGCCAAGCCAGAAGTTTTTGGAGATGCTACCAAAGCCGTTTTTGTAGATTATCCACGACTGGACAAAGCTGAGGCTTCCATCCACCCTCTGCTGGATGACGATCCAATTATTGATCGACATCAGTGGCGTTCCTACGGTGAAGGTCGGAATTGTCACGTTGACCGTGACAAATGAAGCCGCATACGTTCCTGGTTCAAAGGACATAATGTGTTTATCGCTTCACATTTGATAAATCTTAAGAAATACGAAAATGACTTAGCTCCTATTAGCCTCTATGAGATTCAGAAGCATCGAAGGACCAGTCCTGAGCACCCAAAATCTTATAATATGAAATGCTGACACAACAAAAGCAAAATCAAAAGCGTCTGATTTCATCCGATAAAGACCAACCTTTTCGTAAATACTGACGCACCGGATTATGATAGACAGGACCGTACCAAGCAGTACCGGCCTTACCATTGTGCGAACCGTGCAATTGCACAGGGCCCGCAAATTATTGGGGCCCACAAATATCAGAAAATTAACATAAACAAGACACCCTAACAATAATAGGCCTATTTTGGTTTCAATTAAATATGCTCTTATCAAAAAAATAAAAAAATAAAAGTCAAATGGTACAAACTTAATTTTCTGTGACATTTTATGTGACATTTTCGGGCCCCCTATTAGTGGTGAGGTCCGAAAATCTCACAGTAAACCTGTGATATTTTCGGGCCCCCTATTGTGGAGGCTCGAAAGTGTCACAGAAAATTAACATGAACAAGGCACCCTAATAATAATGTTACGGTAGGGTGTGTCAATTTTCGAAAGGTCAATATTTAAAAAGTTAATAGGGATAAATTTGTACCTTTTCATGTGGAAAATCGAAATAGCCTATAGGTATAAATTTTGTTTTCAATTAGATTTACCTACTTCGATTTACGCTCGAATTATCGTGTATTAACGTAAATAAACTGTTTTAATATGGAGCTAGCTGAAATATTTTAAAAGACTCTAATATGAGTTTCTTGTCTGTTAGACATTGTATAATGTGTAATATTGTGTATTATTACTGTATTATTGTTATGTATTAATGTCTTTACTCATGACTATCAATTTATCGTACACTGTGTGCAAACATAATTATATTAATGCATGTTAGGATTTAGCCACTGTTTAACATAATGCGTGTATTCCGCTTTATATAGTCAGAATGTCCCATGTAAAAACAAGATTGCTAGCCTGGACTCATTTTTATCACTTAGTTGGGTCAGGCAAAGAACTGCCTACAGCAGAATTACCAACTGTCAGGGATCTCATTAGATATGGGTTGTACCTGAGAGAGATGATTGACCAAGATAGACGGAATTACAGCAACGACCAACTTGTCACCATAGGCGTAGACTCTGCCGGGGCAGCCGGGGCACGTGCCCCCCCCCAATAATTGAGATGGTGGGGGCATTGCATTGAGACAAAGAACTTAAATACTATCAGAAATTCCACAATGAAAACCAAGATTTATTTATATCTTCAGTGTTTTCAAGTCTTCAAGGCTTCAATATGAAACAAATTTACATGTAGGCAAACAGCAACCATTTCAGACTGAAACTGTTCTCGTTCTCGTCTCTACGCTGGATAACATCTTCTCGTTTATTGACAATGGAAATTCATGCCTCTCACTATGCCTTGACACCATAAACCACCAGCTACTGCTTTCAAGACTCACCAACAGGTTCTGTGTCCCCTGGGACTGCCTTAAACTGGTTAGCTTCTTTAATACGTAGATGACCGTATGGTCCGTATCAGCAGGTTGGCATCGGAACCGCAGCACCGCTCGATCTTAGCCCGCTGTTTACACTGCTGGAATGCCACAGGGGTCTGTCATCGGTCTTTATTATTTAGATTCTCTACTTCCCAATCAGTCGTACAGCTAATCACTTTGGAGTCCAATTACAACAGTAACCGGATGATACTCAGCTCCATCTTGCTCTGTCACATGCACACCGATCAGCGTGGTAAACAGAAAAATTTGCATGGCTCTGTTTCAATGGTTTGAGTTTGACCATGGCATAAACCCAGACAAATCTGAGGCAATTCTATTCGGTTCGCGCCAATGACTGCGTTCTCTTCGTAATTCAAATTCACTTCCTTCCTTCAAAAAGCAGCTCACAACTAGGGCTCTGCGGGTATACCCGTGTCCGCGGGTTTACCCGTACCCGACCTGTACCCGCGGGTCGGGTACGGGTCGGGTACGCATTTCACTGGTCGGGTCGGGTACGGGTAGGGTCGTCACGGGTACGGGTATACCCGGTTTTACCCGTGCCGGACACTGGGTAGAAAAGATCGCGCAAGCAAGATGGAGCGCAGCCAAGAACTCAACGAGAAACCACAGCAGCAATGCGGTATGAAATCCGCTGAGACATAGGCAGCCAAAGCAAGACATCACGCATAATATATGCAGAGACAGAAGAGAATTTAGGAAGCCGTCCAATAAGCCGAGCAGCCGAGCGTAGAACTCGATCTAGTCGCCCCAGAAGTCACAACTCACCATTTCCCCTTCGATTTCAAGCACTTGGATATTATAACTGCATCTTCTCCTAGCGGTTGACTATCAGCGTCGTAGATTCACATTTCGGGAAATTTAATAATAATAATAATAATAATAATAATAATAATAATAATAATATTTATTTATTTTCTACAATAAAAATAATAATAATAATACATTAATGTAATACCGGAAGCGCTTATGATGCGACCAATTTTCGCGTTCTGATTGTCCAGACCCCATGCCCCACCAATATTTTGGACAAGTTTACGCCAGTGCTTGTCACTGATCTAATGACTGGCATACTTGCTCAGTGGTTCAGAGCAAATCCTAAATTCGCTGAGCCAGTCATAAACACCCATGCTAGAATCAATGCAAATTTGAAATCTACGTGGGATTAAGAAAGCAAGGTGTCTTCAGGCAGAGCGAATTTGGAGGAGAAAGATAGATTTATGGAAAAGCTCGACAGATTCATTTACATACTTACCTGCAAGTGTGACATCAAGTGTTGTACTGATGTGGGTTGCAGTTCTGTCTGTGTTAGTGGAGTGCACTTACATTGTATTCTGTGGCTGCAGCAGAGAGAAAGAGAGTTAGCCGTGATAGAGTTACCTTACAAGAAAGGTCAAAGAAAAATAGTTGGAAGCACTGGATCTGATTAGAGAGGACCAGTTGACCCACCGGATTGTTACAATTGTTACAGAAGGAAAGGCAGGAAAAATGATGGTTGATGAGATAAATGGTGAATAAACAGCGATAAACGAACCACAGACGAGGAGGAGATGATAGAGAGATCTATGCTTGAAGTGCAGTACAAAGAGTTTGAAGAGTGCGAGGATATCTTCGAAGAATCAGTGAAGGAAAATTTTAGAGAATGTAGTGATAAAGACAAAATCTACTTACCTGGTGAAAGCGAGGCTTCTGGTGACTTTGTGAAAACTAGGAAGATAGTAAGATACAATACTAAGGAAATAACCAGCATAGACCTGGCCAGTCTAGGATACCACACTGGCGTGAGGGAGGCAGCGGAGGTTGATACTGCTGTCTGGATTGATGCCGGGCTTGTTACCCAATATTATTTGACACTACTTGGTGATTTATCACAACAAGGTGAGGAGAGCTCAGGAGAAAAAACTCGATGCAAAGTTTGAAGACGAAATTCAGCAGAATGGCATAAGTTGTATTGTCTTTGATGGGTGTCGTGATGAAACGAATGTCATGTTGAAAGCAGAAGAAAATGGCAAAATGTATCCAGGTTTGGCGAAAGAAGAGCACATTACAGTTTGCATGGAACCATGAAGCAGGTATCTGTGACATGTTGTACCTGCTAAAGCAATTAAAAGAAAACATATGTTGAAATAATTGCTGATAGTCTGGTTGAGTGGTTGAATGAAAGAGGAGCAGCCAGGACTCTTCAAGCTATTGGAGGTGATTCCAAGCATAATCTAAAAGGAAAGAATCTGAACAATATGAGGATGATTGTTGTGTTCTGTGTTGGGGTCTATAATTATTGTTAAGTGGTTCAATGTAAAGATAAATAACAACTGGACACAAGGACCCACCAGGCATCTACTTTTCCAACTACAACTCATGAAAGAACAGAGTGAATAGGAAAAGGTGATTGTCATGCCTACAGTGAAGAAGTCTGCTTGGTATAGTTTTAGCGAGTGTGTTCTGCAAGCAATGTTAATTGTGCAGTAATGAGGAGCAGAGGAGAAGAGATGCAGTGGAGAAGATAACTGAAGATCAGAGGTGAAGGAGATGAGATGATACAGCTTGGAGATAGCCGGGTAAGACCCAGGAAAACACCAACCATCAACCCTGAAGCGACTACAGTCTCGCAACTGATTGACTGGAGCTCTGGAGTCTCTGAGCCCCCTTTTACTTGCTCCCTAACAAAAGAAAAGATCAAGGCGCTTGTGGCCAACCCAATGGTGGTTCCCGACTGGCCATCACACACAGTCTGTTGAGAGGTGTGTGAAAATGACAACCGAGGCTGCTGGTCATGTGTACAGTCATGAGAGGAGGAACCATTACATCAAAGGTCAAATGGTCAGCCGTGAGCTTATGGGTCAAAACATAAGCAAGCAGGACATGATGTCTTTGGTTAATTTTGTACAATTCCATTAACTTGATGACCTCACAGATGACATTTGCTATGATAGTAAGACAGTTTCTTTTTGACACCGTGTGGCTACAGATTTTGTTCAGTTCTATTGTACGTTCAAATCAATTTTATGTAATTATGGCTCATTTGAACTGTAAATCGAAGTAGCTAGCACTCATTTTAGGCTGTTTCTGAAACCATATTTGGATTCAGCATGTTCAAATGCACACTTTCCTCACTAGACGTTTGTGAATTTCGAAAAAAAATCATTTTACACCCCAAATTGACACACCCTACTACTGATGATAGATATCATTACGTAAGATTTGATAATAACTGACCCATGCAGTCTGTCAGGGTTCGATTTCCAACCAAACACCCACTACAGCCATCAACAGTCAGGTTCTTGGTGCAGCCGTTGTACAGAAGACCACCGTAGGTGAATGGCAAGGAACAGTTTTCCCCAGGTATCCCTGTATTCATAAACAGCTTTGAAAGTAATAGTAAACTATCTGTGACATAACAAACAAAACTACGTTCGTCCGATGAAGTATGACAAATCATCATATGCACAAATTACATATAAATTTGTATTTTAATTCAACTAGTCAAATGGATTAGAAAATGTATGCTTTCTTAACAGCTTTAAAATAGCATCCGCAGTGCATTACAATGTAAAGATTGATATCAATCCCCAAATGGAATAAGTTAAGCCATATAGGCCCTACTTTCTTTGGAACTATTAGATCAGTGTGCTTACCTACATAGGGCTGGTCCTCTTGAATCTGAAAGTTCAAACGTTTTAATGAGTAAACACTAATTTCTACAGCACAACAATTCTATTAAATCCTAAAATTGTAACAGTTGTATCTACACTGTGTCCACGATAAAGTAAAACACTAGACTTTGTTAAATATCTTGGTCAATTGTACTATGATAGGTACTAAATTTGGTGCACATGAACTTCAGTCTATTCTATCTATACTCTGCAAATTTTATTACAATTGATGCAACGGTTACGAGGATATACCCTTATGAAATTGGGTTGTTCAGGAACCAAGTTACCAACACGTAAAACGCATACAATGACGTCATTTTTCTGGCTACCGCAGGGATAGGCTGTTGTTTATCAGTGTCATTTTCGGAAACAGTTACACTACGAGACCTGTTTTACGTAACAGTAGTTGGTTGTAAAGAAATGGTTTTCAGTGCAGAGAACAAGATTTTAATCAAGGAGTTGAGAGAGACGAAGGGGTATGGCGTAAGGAGGCTCATTACAGAATTTCCAATGAAAAATTGGTCCCTAGCTGGTGTCAGCAAGCTGTTAAAAAGATTGCCACAACCGGATCAGTTGCAAGGAAACCATGAGATCGGGCGTGACGAACGCAAACAAATATCAATGCTGTCGAAGAACTGGTGCTGAGTCAGAATGATCAGCCGCGAACGCATCTGTCGATGCGTTTTACGTGTTGGTAACTTGGTTCCTGAACCACCCAATTTCATAAGGGTATATCCTCGTAACCGCTGCATCAATTTTAATAAAATTTGCAGGGTATAGATAGAATAGACTGAAGTTCACGTGCACCAAATTAGTACCTATATAGATACAATTGACCAAGATATTTCACAAAGTCTAGTGTTCTACTTTATCGTGGACACAGTGTAGATATATAAATCCCATCATCGGTTTTTAGAAAATAATCCCGTTTAAGAGTCGTTGTTTTATACAAGTAAGCCTAGATATATCTGTAGTATTTAATTCACATTTAATTTGCGGAGAAGTAGTCGCCTAGATATGTTTTGCACTAAAAAGTTTGCAGATTTAGGTAAGTAGAATTTGAGACAAAACTCTATTATATATGGTCCATTAGTTCTTCCTTTGAAACACCTCTTCTACTTACACATTTTGCCGTGAACTTCAAGCTGGAAGCTAGCTAACAGCTCATACAAATATGCACACTACACATAAGCTTATATATATATATATATATATATATATATATTTCATATCTGAAACAATAATTAATATTAGTACATCATATTATACTCGATAGCAATCACACAGAGAACTTTCATATAGAAATAGTCAAGAATGGCATTATTGAAGACGAAATAAAGGATGATTTTTTCTTTGAAGCCATACTTGTTTAAATTTAAGTCTACTTCAATAAGGCAACGTGGTTAACCTGATAATGGATGCACGACAGAGACGGTTCGTAGCATTTTGGTCGAGCGAAGAAGATATCGCAGGTTTTGTTCACATTGTCATAGTTGAAGTTCTCACAGTACGAGAGTCGTTGACACTGGAGAGCACAGTCCAGAGCTGAACCCATTGAGAAAGAATCGGAAGGTACGTCGAGGGCGCATAGTTCTAATCCAGGTGAAACCTCCGACACTTTGAACTGACGCACGCCAGACAACTGATTGCACGATGCGATGGCAGCCCCAAATGTACAAGTAAAAATCACACAGAGAACCGAAAAGATCAACATGTTCGAATTCAAAATATCCCATGGAAACGTTAAAACGTTGACAGTAAATCTTGTGCCGTGTCCTACGGTCAGAAAATCTACTGTTCTATAGTGCTCTTGGTGTAATCCCTTTAATAAGATCCAGTTAAACTAGCTAGCTGGTTGACTACCAATGCAAACAATAAACATTACTCTGGGCTCAGTCGTAGAAACCTAGTGACTACCGGTTCCTTTGTGTCAGTCCATTTATTGTGTTCAGTGCAATGTCTAGTTTATAATTGCGCCGCACTGTTTCGTGTTTCCTTCCAGCACACTTGAAAATGCTTTGTGTTCGTATTCCTATTGTTCAATCTTACAGAGAAATGGATCTACGCGAACTTAAGTCTTGAGTAAAATATTGAACGTTGGTTACACAAACCACTGCCTGAAACAATGACATTTATAATAGAGCCTTGTCTTGTTCAGACCAGACATAAAGTAAATCGATCGAATACGGCACTCATCAAATTGCGCAATTTCAAATTTATGTAGCAAAACTCAGGTCTTTATCCAGGTTTCCGGTGGAATCTTCTATAGAGTAGGCCTAACTAGTCTCGGGTCCTTGCCATAAGTTGGACTTATCAGACCACCATCAGACGTCCACTTATTCGTCAAACAAAAGAATGATGTCTGATAGTAAATACTGTTACAATCAAGCAATCAAGCAATCAAGACTCAGATTAAAGAACTTTTTCGTTAGTATGTAGGCTATCAGTGGAATAGCTCGATGGGAATGCCTCCTCCTCCCCGACTTTGCCTAGTGATTGGCTACTGTCTTGTTAATCACTCGCTGTCAGGCCTATTATTTATTCATTGCTATTATTAATAATTTATTCGACCATCCACTGCTTTCGACGTCGTCTATTCTATGGTCTATAATCTTCAATAATCTATGCTATCAGCTCAATGTTTCACTCTGTATGTCTTTATGTTTTGCATTAACTTGCAGCTGGAGGGTTGCGGGTTCGAATCCACCTCAAAGCTGCTGCGTAGGGACCCTGGGCAAGTCCTTCACTCGCAATTGCTCATGCGCTTCGGCGTGAAACTCCGATTCAGCGTCCGCGCAGTAGTCGGGAGCGCCTCTGAATAGGCAATCTGGTAGGGGCGCTATAACAAGTGTTCAAATACAATACAACACAATACAATTAACTGCATCACTGAAGGCGGAAGTTGTCTTCTGATGGTGACTAATTTGGTTCGCAACTCGCCTGGTATGGTTCGTTACTCGGAAAGTTATCAATTACCTTATCTCCTGCATCTTCGAATTGACTAAATTAAAGTGACGAGCAGTGCCAGATTAACTATGGCGCAATTGGCGCACTTGCGCCAGGCCTTCTTTCTGGGGTAAAAATTTTAAAAAAAACATTGAGAAATCCGATCGAATTTGTTTATATAAGTCACAGTCCGGCTTATTTAAAATGTTTAATTTCTAAAACAAGCATTGCATATAAAATTTGGAGGCATTATAAAAACAGGCCTTCTACAGTTACTGTACTACTACTATAATGATGACGTAGGCCCTACTAATTAATTGTGTACTGTAATGATGACGTATGACGTAATAAATTTATGCGCGGATCGACCCCATCACCAAATAAAATATTGATATGCATACGGTACAGACGACACAGTGTATGTTCCATGTAATATTATTATCTACTATTTAGTGTTTATGTAGCTGCTTATTTCTTTTTTTAAGTTTAATTTTAAAACAAATAAAATAAGTAGGCCTAAAGAAAATGAAGAAATTTGAGTCCGGTTCGCTCTTTTTTAAAACAACTTCCATCGACAGAAACAGGTACAGCAGTTACTCCACAAAAGATGCTGAATATAATGTAGGCCCCTACCGCTATCTGAAAGACGGCTTTCCAAATGTTTGTATTGCACTACGTATTTACTTAACTTTGCCTGTAAGTAACTGCAGTGGAGAAAGATCATTCAGTCATTTAAAACGCATAAAATCATCTTTGAGGTCAACAATGGGCCAGGACAAATTGGCAAATTTAACTCTTTTGAACATTGAGTCGGAAATCTTGACAGATCTTGACTTTCAAGATATCATTGATTTTTTCTCAACTTTAAAAGCGCGAAGGAAAGACTTTTAAACTCGACGAACATTTTTGAACAGTTGAACTGTAACAAGTAAAATTAAAAAATCTCCTATGATCCTATCACAGCTTCATTTTGTGTTCATAAATTATTAAAGTATGTTTTTCTATATAATTAATTTTCCCCCCATTTTTTTGATAATTTGATTGGATAGAGGGCCTACTTTAGTTTTGTTGCATTGTTTGCGCCAGGCCTCTAAAAAGTTAATCCGGCACTGGTGACGAGGACGAGAAACCCGAGGCGCTACATCAGTGTCGAGTCAGTCTTTCCTTTCGAAGCTGTTGGCAATTTGGCTAACTGTGATGAATCTTCTCATATTTGCAAGCTAATCCTCTTTCTGACCTACTTCTCTTAATTTCTTCGGTGGCATTCTATTGGTTAAGGCTCCTACACCAGGGACCTTAGCTATGCTCCTACTTACTCAGTTACTCACTTAAACCCTTCAGCACTATTACAGTACTTTACGTGGCAGTTGGTGTAATCTGATCTAACAATGGGGGTCTGTCTGATTCTGACCGCTATAAAAAAATACGAGAGTTTGCGATCACGATAAACGCTGGGTCTCATTACAATTGAAACACTTCTTTTAAGAGTAGCCTCTTCGCAGCCAATAGTAACTGGTAAGGCAGAAGCTCTGTTCTGCCTAGCGCTTCTTTGCAATGTAATAGGACTCGTGAGTCGTGTTGTGTTTTCGATTAGCCGTCGTTTGGCCTTCTAAACCAATAGGCTACAGGCCCGTGTAAACTTGGTAATAGGCTCAAGCCAGATGAGAAATCTAGGCCCCGTTAATTTTAAACTGCTCAGTAAGTATTTTGGTAATTATCAGTGCTGACTACCAGGTAGGCCTACATATTTTGATGATATGATTTCTGCATATAATATACATGTACTCTAACATTAGCGTAGCCTATATGAATATGATGTAATTGCAATTCGCCAGTAACAGAGCAGAATAAAAGCACCAGAACGATTTATATTCTGTGTTCGAATTTAAGGGTTTGGCCAATTGGCATTATTTTTGCTGATTTTCGATTCCGGATATTTGGCCTGCGTCTTCGCCAATTCCCGATTCGATTCAATTGATTGGCCAATTTATTTTTATATGGTTTTAAAGTACTAATTTAGTAATTTTTATAACTTTATGTGTCTATCTTTAGTGCTAAACGGATGACTTGATTTATAATTCATTATTAAATACTTTTATTTTTGCTATAAGCTTATAATAATTTGTAGTTACAGTACAGCTGCCCAATTCACGCTTCAGTGCTGTAGAGTAGGGTGGAGTGAAAAAACGAAAATTAGAAATTCGAAAAGTAATAGCAACCAAAAGTTTCCTAATAGCATGGGGTCAAAAACTGTTCAAATTTTTTAAAATATTAATGTCTTCCACCCCCACCAGAGGGCCAAAGTTACGACAAATAGCGTTTTCCCCAGAATATTGCAGGTTTTCGTGTAAAGTATTCTAATTAGAATCTACCTAATTAACTACCATTCAATACATCCTTGGAAAGATCTCTTAAAACTGAATAAAATTATATATTAATTTTCAGAATATGCCCATATTTGTAGAAGTTATTAATTTTTTACCATTTCCTCTGGCAATTTTTCGTAACTTTGGCCCTCTAATTTTCGTTTTTTTTCACTCCACCCTACATCTATATTATATCAGGACATTAATTTTGTTAGTCTACTATAGCCAATTTCAAGAACCTCGCAAAAACGTGCATTTTCAGTGGTCTAGCCACATACCGTAACTATTAAGTCAACAATGTGGAGTCTTCAAACATATGAAATTTCCATATTGAACTCCGAAACAAAGGAGTGCCTGTGTCTTCGTCGGCCAACCGAATTAAATGCAATATGATATAAGCAGTGAGTAATACTATACGAAATGGATAGATTATATCTCAATGAATCGGCTAACTGTTCACATAAGAGAGTAGATCATTTGCAGCTGCGAATAGTTTAAAACAGGGGTGGGCAAACTTTTGGCACATTGGGCCACATTAAACGCCCAAAAAATTCGGAGGGCCGGATACAAAATTTCTAACTTTTAATAACAACTAAAATTTAAAAAGTTTACCGAATTAAAATTAATTGTACTTTGGCTGTAACTTGTGAGGTGTATGCAACTGTGAACATGCATATCAATTTTCCCTTAATCCAGAGTGATTGCACTGGTTGCATTCATTAATTCTGGGCACTTATAGGCTATAATAGCTCACCTTCAACAAACCTACTCAGGGTGTTCCTAGCCCAGACACGGCTATTGAAAAAAGACTTAAGTGATTTATAAAACGCAGTTAGATTGGTCAGAGGTAGCAAACGCAGCTCCGATGGTAGGTCATTCCAGATGGAGGGCCTGCTACAACGTCGGCCACTGGGCGTCAGAGATCACCCCTGGAGGTAAGATAGAGCACAGCCGAGGGTGCAGCGTGAAACCAACGCAGGAATCCGTTCTGAGATCCGTTGAGCCACAGGCAGCAAGACAGTGCAACACATCGCGCATGTAGGCAAAGACAGAGCCGAATTTGGGAATTTGCACAATGAGCCAAGCAGCGAGCACAGAACCCGATCTAGTCGCCCCAGAACTCCAAGGTGAGGCCAAGGAGAGTCGATGAACAGTGATCAATTCGACTAGTAACGAAAGCAAGAGCCACTAGGGCATCATGAGAAAGAGCGAGAAACCACTCGGAGCTGGAGAAGCCGATAATAACGGCTTCGAGAGATTAAGTTCACACTCGTATTATGGAGTTCAATTTTAGATCAGCTAACTGAGATTTTTACTTGGATTTGTTTATCTTCAAAGTTGAAAATGTTTTTTCACAGAGGTAGGCCTAAGTGCATGCGAATAATACAAACCGGAATAGCAAATAAGAAAGCAGCATGAGGAATTCTTCTTTCGGTCTGAATTTTATGACTTTCTACTTTTCTGAAGAATTGTTTGGACCAGATAAAATGCGTTGGCGGGCCGGATAAAAAGCGTTGGCGGGCCGGATCTGGCCCGCGGGCCGTAGTTTGCCCACCCCTGGTTTAAAAGATCCACCGGCTTCTGTCTCGTTCTCTATCTGGTCTTCTGGCAATCGGATATTGTTCTTTATAATATCTCTAGACGACCTCTCTGCTTGATCCAGTGCTCGTGCCGACTTTTAGCTTTTGCTTTACGCCATAGAACGTTTTTAGTTTACGATTAGCGCTATTCCTTCCTCTGAGAATGTGGGGCTACTTCGTAATTGAGATTCTTCTTCTGAACATGGTCTTTTCGCAACCGCCAATCGGTAAGACGGAATTTTCTCTTACAATGTAACCGATGTAGAAATCTAATTAAAATGCGAAGGTCCAAAAATGCTTAAAATGTAAGCTTAGATCAAGATAATATTACTATAAATATGATTTAAACTGATTTAATCTGCATAATTGAACAATTGCCGAATTGAGCATTGAAATATACGGTACTGGAGATCGAAGAAAGAATATTGAAAGCAGATTAATCAATGATGAATATTAATAGTACTTTAGAATATCTTATTCTAATCAGAACAAGGCTGATTTAGCACAATCCGCTATTGAATCTAGTTTTATGTAAACTAATGCAATGCAGTATTCTATCCATTCCAATTCCGTTTATTACAATAATGTACACAATTATAGTATTACCAGTGACGTAACTACGACTTCTGGGTTTTTTTAGGGGGGGCTTTAAGCCTTGAACATGGCCACTTCGGTAGCCCGAGCCTATAGTGGAGCCGGGGCTTGATTCATTTTGAGGGCTTCAGCTTCGTTTGGGGGTGGGTGGCTTAAGCCCCCCCTCAATCCCAACGCTAGTTACGTTCCTGAGTATTACCGAATTCAATCCAGTGCATTCTATTTCAGTGTAATCTGCTGGTCTATCTGTCTCTTTTCTCTCTGCCTGTCTCTTCAGAAAAATATGATACTGGAGATCGACGAAAGGGTAATGCAAGTAGATTAATAGATATTGAATATTAATAGAAGAAAAAATATTAAATTAAATTAATCTCTGATGAATATTTATAGTACTCTAGAATGTCCTATTACGTTGAAATACATCTTATTTAAATTTCAGATGAAAATGACTTGGTCGGTACAACAGACAGCAATCCAGACCTAAACCGTGACTCGGTAGACACGACACCTACGACTACACTAAGCTACATCGCTTCTTCAGGAACTCCAGCTACGTTTAATTATGTAGCTACTTCCTATGCAGCAGTTCTTCACAGTACCCATGTTACACAAAGTAGGCCTACTACAACTACGTCAGCTCGACTGTTAAACTACAATCCAGCTGAAATGGATGAAGGAACGACAACCAATTCTGAGAGTTTATCCACAGCCACAGGATCCATGATATCTACTAATTGGCCTACATCCACATCACGTCAGACTTTGAATGCAAAGAAAAGTAAGGTTCTAAATTAATTAAATCTTCACATTTTGAAACAACTTCTAAAATATAGGCCTGTTTAAAATCACTTTTTAGTCATTGAGTCACCCTATAATTTGAACTCATGAGTTACTAAGTGTCCCGGTTTCTTGTCATGGCTTCCGGAATTAAACGAATAGGCTAATACTCGGATTGCATGGCCTGTAGATTTCGATGGTCTTTTATAGTGGTTTTGGATTCAGAAAAATAGCTCTAGCTTTCTCATCGCCTGTTTGCTATACTTAAAAAACCAGAATGGTGTCGGTATTTTTCATTAAGTCCGTATCAGTTTTCATTCGTATGGCGTTTTAGTAGATTATGCTTCTGTTTCCCTAAATATCGAGATATACCGGTATCGAGTCTTTAAGTGTTTCCCTTCGAGTTTGCAGTTCGTAGTATATACGTTTCAACTGTATAGTATTTAGTGTTCTTTAACTATAGGAAAGGGTTTGTTGCAGATTTGAAACGTTTTTATTGACGTAGGCTACTGTATTTCGCGCTCTATGGTGCCTGAAATGCAACCGAAAGCACGAAAAGAAACAATTTTGAAAACCACAACAAACTTGGTTCACCCCTATTTCCAACAAAATCGCTCCACTGAAGACTTAGATCTGTATAAAGTTCTATATAAATGCATTGCTGTAGTGTGATATTATTATGGCTGATAGACACAACAAGCCTGTTCACCAAAGAATCATATTTATTTCCAGAACTAATAGATCTCTTCATAGTTACATTCCGGCTTTTGGCTTCTATAGTGTTATTTCAATTCCAGGCATTTAGTGTCAGGTTTAGTTTTCATGAATATAGCGATTTTTATTCGATATCGATCATATCGACCATCCACTACCAAAACTAGCAGTGTAGATCAGTCAAGAAGAAATACTTCGCTGTATCGAGTAATAGCGCAGTTGAATAATTATTGTTCCACGTTATTAAGTCTATCTGATGGGGATCATTAACTGTCCTGCAAAATTATGTGTACGTTGCAGTCAACCTGAAGTTGAAAACGACTCTACACGACATGCCTCTTTGTAATATATCAGGATTTACTAGATTCAAGAACTACATCTGCGTCTTGTGTGGATGGCATTCGGTAGCTAACACATACATGCACGATGTCATTAAGACTATTCGCTGTTACGAGGATGAAAATCCTTCTGACCTCCTCTGGCTTATCATGATAGAAGAAATTGAAAACCCTTGCAACATGATTCAAGAGGAAAACTCAGACTGTCTTTACGTATATGATTGCGAGCAAAAGTGCATATGGAAGATATCATTATATAGCCAAATGGCTGTAAGATGGCTCTGCGATGCAAGATGGCCGTATCCTATGTCAACCTCGAGCGATGGGCACCTATTTTTGCTGAAATGGGAAGAACCATGCAGCCGGTTGGAAATTTACGGATCAGATGCTGTACTCATTGAGAGTCTTCCACTTCCTAGTGACATCTGGTTTCCAATAAGTATCATTCAGAAATCCAGTGATCTGTTTGTCATAGCTCACCGTTTGTTGGATGGAAATGAGAGTTTATGCGTAATAAGCTACCTGACGAGCGATGGCAGAGTTATCCGTCAGTTCAACCCCAAGAACGAAGCAAGAGATCTAATGTGGCCTTGTCTTTTGTCAATGGATTCAGACAACCATTGGTTGTTTGTGTTTGATACTTACAACCGTAATATCATTTTGTTTGACTCAGATTCTTTGAGTTGGAATCAAATTATTCTGACAATAAGAAAGACTTACATGATTTGGGGATTTAGCCATGCTAGAAAGAAAAAGCAAATAATTATACAAGACTATAAAACACTTTACGTTTACGAAATTATTTACAGTATGTGAAATCCTTGTTAGACGGATAGATTATATATATATATATATATATATATATATATACACACTTTAAAGACTAGTCCTGAATAAATTCATAATTCACACGAACTTAATCGACCTTAGGCTTGAATCGTAAATAGGAGAGTAGAAACGAATAGTCACTGTTTATTGAGTAAGTTTAATAAGTTTCTTGCAAAAAATATTATTATGAAGCATTCACCATTACGCTGTTAATAAATATCTTAAAGAATAGCAATATCGCACTTTGAAGGCATGATGGTCATTAAGAATACGTCATTCAAAACTCCAATGTTTGAATCGTAATGCATCTCGTTATGCTTCAATTGTATTGGCGCACAATAATCGTAATCGTAATCGTAAATTTATATAGCGCCACTTCATGAGAAACTCCTCAGAGGCGCTCCCGACCTGATAGCGTAAAACCACAATTGAAAAGAATGGTTTTCAAACTCTTGCGGAACAGAGGCAAAGACAGACCAAGAAGTTCATTACGGAGGTTGCTAGACACCTGTTTCGGAAAGAAGGACCGACCACAGCTAAGCTTTTATGGAGCACCGTGGAAGTTCGAGCTCTAGGGACAGCCAAGCTTTTGGATTGCCATTGAACCCAGAGACGATCGATGGCATGTTTGCAATGTTGGTAAAAAAGAACTAGGCTAATATACTTAAGTAAAACGATAGACAAATATAGCATTTAGAACCCAAGTAAAGGTTATAGTTCTCATAATTTTATGTAAAAGTAAAACGCATTTCTCAAAATAATACTTTCAAAAAAAAAGAAGACTATTGGACACAGGTTTCATAAGATAACTGTCGTCTGCATATTTCAGTATCCTGTTTCCAGGGTTGACCGCCAACAGTTCTGAAATTCCTATTATGAGGTTGACCGGGCCTAAGCCGGAGTTCTACACAATACTGGCGTCAATTTTACATTTTAACAGTAGTTGATATGGAGCCGTCGAATTGAGTTGCGTGCTCTCGGTCTTCCAGAAATGCGATTATCCAATGACACACATTGTCAGATATTTGTATAGTCACTAGTTTCTCGGTCAAATAGAAATGGCGCACCATATAAAAAACCTTTGTGAAATAGAGGGAAGGAAGGCGGACGTATTGGCCATCCCGAACAACTACAGAAGATTTATAATATTATGACTTTCACTGAGATGGTGAGCAATCTATTAGAGTCGACACGTACTATATTGCTGTTCATAAAGAAATTAAATCACTTCAGGCCATAGACTACTTAAATCACAGGACTGTAGGCGCTCATACTCGGGACTTGGAACTTGGGTCTATTCTCAAAATACATTTTTTATAAAAGAAAGTGAACGAAGAATCCGATTTCCATGAAATTTTCTTTGTTCTATTTGTCTCGACAAGAGCTATATCGTGGGGGAAATATTGACAATAATTCTGGATAATTCAAGGTCATTTCAAGGTCGGAAAATTAAATCTAGCAGAAATCAGAGAAAAATGTCCAGATCTCACCCAGTAATTCTTGAAATCACCTAATTCTTTCTTGTGTTCCTCCTCTAGATAAGGGCTACCTCGGATAAGCAAAAGGCTATTAAATGTAAGGTGATCCAAGGTTATTTTAAGTCAAAAAGGTCAATTCAGAGGAAAATCAGAGAAAATAGCCATAGCTCAGTCAAATATTGTTACATTTAAATTATTCTTTTACCAATTTGCTCGTGCCTATAAGAGCTACATTCGAGAAAACTGCACCTAAAGGTTAAAATAATCGAAGGTCATTTCAAGGTCAAAAGGTCAAAATCAAAAGAAAATGACCATATCTCAGCCAAATTTTGTCTTATTTGGGTGATTCTGTGTAATGGTCATTGTTCCTTGATTTTGACCTTTGACCTTCAAATAACCTTGAAACGACTCAATGTCGTTTCAAGGTCAAAATATAAAAATAAATGAAAGATAGCCATAACACAGAATCACCCAAATAAACAATATTCTGTGTAATGGTCATTTTTCGTGATTTTGACCTTTGACCTTCAAATGACCTTGGTTGAACACAAGGTTATTTCAATGTCAAATGGTCAAAATAAAAGGAGAACTGTCATTGCACACAATCACCCAACTAAAGAAGCATTTGGCTGAGATATGGTCACTTTCTCTTGATTTTGACCTTTTGACCTTGAAATGACCTTAGATTACTTTAACCTTTAGGTACTGTCTTCCCGAATGTAGCCCTTATCGGCACGAGCAAATTGGCAACAGAATAATTAAAATGCAACAATATTTGTCTGAGCTATGGATATTTCCTCTGATTTTCCTCTGATATTGACCTTTTCTAATTGACCTTAAGATAACCTTGGATCGCCTTACATTCAATAACCTTGTTTCTTATCCCAGGTAGCCCTTATCTAGAAGAGAAATACAAGAAAGAATGAGCTGATTTCAACAATTATTGGGTGAGATCTGGATTTTTCTCTGATTTTTGCTAGATTAAATTTTTTCTGACCTTGCAATGACCTTGAATTATCCAGAATTTGGTGTCAATATTTTCCCCGATATAGCTCTCGTCGAGACAAATAATAGAACAAAGGAAATTTCATGCAAATCGGAGTCTTCGTTCATTTTTTTGATAAAAAGTGTAAATTGAAAATGGACCCAAGTTCCAAGTCCCGAGGCTGAGCGCCGAGAGTTCTGTAATTCTATGACTTTCTTAAATATTGAACAAATTTGTAGGCCAAACTCTGTATCTAAACACGTAATATGTAACACCGTTTAAGAACTGTAAAGTCTTTAAATGAAATGTGTGGCCCAAGGAGAACAAAGGTTTAAGCAGATTTCCGTGTTTAAGGAGGCCAGTGCTTGTTGCATGGCTTTTGGTACGTTACCAGTTGAGACCTTGTACATTAGACACTGGCGTAAAAAAGTTACAAAATTAATATAGGGGCATAGTGTTCTTTGTATTGAAAGGTTGCAAAAGCCCCATGCAAAAATATTAACAAATATATTTATTTAAAACAAAGTGTGCAACATTAAATAACTAAAAGGCTTGAATCTAATGTACATATACATGTAGACTCTATACGTAGTATTACGTATACATTTTAGGTCTTAATAATAAACAAAGAATAAGATTTAAAAAGTATTAGACTTCTACTATGCTTTGTATTTAAACAGTATTAGTTCTCCTCTATCGTTAGATCTCGTTTCTTTTAATGAGAAACCAAGGAAGCATCTTAGGTCATTTTGATCATCATTCTGCAGGTCTTCAGTTGTCCATCTGGAGACTGACCAAGGTCAAAAAGTGAAACCCAGTTGAAACGATAAGTGGAATAAGGTGCGTTTAGGTCGGTGTAGAAACCGCTGTTGAACCAGAAACCACTGGCAGTGGTCAGAGCAAGATTAGCTCCACTCAGATCGTTATCTTTATCGTACGTTGAAAATTTCATTCCGTTCTGGAAAACCCACGAAGGAGTCATCTGATTCAGAGAGTCTCCAGCATCTCCAACGTATCCAGATACGTTCAGAGAATAGAAAAGGGATTCGGATGAGATACGGAAGGAGTCGTATTCCGCTGAAAACCATTTCCCTTTATCGAGTGACTGCAATTCGATGCGTAGTCGGTATTTGGTGCCTGAGGTCGTCAGTTGGTGCATCTTCTCAAGGCCCATCCAGAAGTTGGTTGTGATGTTGCCGAATCCAGACTTGTAATCGGACCATGAGCGATTGAAACTGATGCTAGCGTCTACTCTCTGCTGGATGACGATCCAGTTGTTAATGGACATCATTGAAGTGACTCCAGTGAAGTTCGCAATTGTTACATTCACTACTCGAAATGTCACTGAGTAATCACCTGAAAAAAATTGTATGCAGAGTAACTCTCAGCACTAGTTGGGTTTATAAGGGCGCTATATAAATTACCAGATAGCTTTATGCACACATAAAATAGATGCATGCACAAAAACATGTATAGAAGAAGAAGAAGAAGAGCAGTCCCTTAAGCTAGCCCTGAGGCAGCCATTGGTATGAAGTGTTAGCGACTTCATTTTCTTAGCTTCGGTATCTTATGGCTGGTGGCCAGTCCTCTTCCTCACCCTCTCATTTTCCCACCGACGGTCGTGTGTACTACACGGTAATCATTATAGCTGAGTTTGGTAGGGGTGTAAATAAGAGTATAATACACACATACATACACATTCGTGAATACATACTGATTCAAAACCCATGTAGCATACCAGACGATGTTATGATGCAAGTGGTAGCATGTCGGTTCTGATCGAGGCATTTGTTGCAGCCATCTCCAGTGAGGTTCACACCACAGCCAGTCATGAGCTTCCCGTTATACGTGTACGGCAAGGAACAGTTTTCAGCAGGAATACCTAAAAGTGAAGAAATCTTAGAGTAGCATATTACAACATTGTCTAAAAATAATAGTTATTCATTTTGAAATTTCAATAGGGCAAAACTAAAATTACTTTAAAATTCACACTCAGTGTAGGTGTCCACAGTAGGCCTAATTTAATTTCCGCTGCCTGAGCGGCCAACTAACTGACAATGCTGAGAAAGTACACCGAACCGATAGGATCCGATCGTTTCGGATCTGGCCCGTGTACGGTCGCCTTTATTTTCATTTTGACAGTAAATATTCTTTACAGCGTTTATGGAAACTGAAATATTATCATTCAGGCTGTATTTTGCCCGAAGACTTTTGCTGGCGTTAATTTCAGCCATTGAATGCTGGCTTGCTCTTTATCCCAGCACGTAATACAAACTATGTGATGTATAGCCTACCATTAACGCGACTCGATTTCGTTAGAGTCTTAGAAGTAACAATAAAATATGCAGCTTTACTTCATATGTTTAGTTGATACTTTTGCGACCCTTGATCTGATTGATGCTGTTACCATGGTAGAAGCAAGATTTACAATATCCTAATTCAATCAAAAATACAATAACAAATTTGCTATTGTGCCTGTGAATAAGTTAGCTCACTACGCTTAGTTTAAGTAGGCTAGCTTTAGATTTTCTAGCTGATGAGTACTATAATTGTACTTATTACTGGATAGATTACAGATCTCTTAGAATAGCAATACAATAGTATTTTAGTAATAGTATACAATATTATGTACAATAGTAGGCCTAATTGCGATAGTATAACATTAAAGTTTAAAGCCCAACGCTGAATTTACACTAAGCTTAGTTCACAAATGCAGTAAATTATAGCAGTGTATAACTGTATATTATATATAAAAACTATAATGACAATGTAATTAAAGTTAATTAAATTTTTTGTTCTTACCCGCGTTTGGCTGGTCGCTTTGTGCCTAAAATGCAAGCAAATAAAAATTATTACAATTAATGTCGTCTTATTGTTATAACATCGCTATAATTATCACTGGTCGTTCTCATTTGTTATGTCGTCATTCTAAAAAAACTCAGCTAACATTACGCATTGCTTCTGCCTACAGTTGTCTCTACTTCGGAGAGGTTAACTGAAAATGACATTAGGTTGTAATTCGACTGGTGTTGTTGCAAAATTAATATTTCCGATATCATGATTGCAAAACGACGTTACACTTAATATAAATTCCTTACATTATGATGATGATATATTCGTTTATTGAGCAAGCAGGAAGACCTGCTTCACATCTTACATACACAAAGGCTACTATAAAAAAAAGGAATAATGTTCATCATAATTCGTTTATTGTGTTAACAACAGACATAACGCTGTAGGTATACATAGACAAGCTAGATAGTATAATATAATATAGAACAAAATAATAGCTTTAAATGGTGGCATTCAATTTAATAGTTTTCTGCGATAAAGAAGTAAACATTAATTTTAATCATTTTTAAAAGAAAGTCTCGCCCAAAGAGAACACTCCCTCCGTTGCAAACAGTATGATAGACAGCCAAGCTAGCTTTTAGCACTGATGGTCATTACTTCCTATATGGCAGCTGTCTAAGTTGCTGCTGGTCACAGTTCGTAAACTTACATTTCACTGTAGGGCAGGAGCTTTCTACGAAGGTACATATAGTACCAAGATTTATCTGTGATGATAAGCCAGTAAACCTGATAATGAATGCATCCCAAAGAAGGTTCGTAGCATTGAGGCCGATAGTAGAAGATATCACACATTTCGCTCAAGTTCTTGTAATTGAAGTTCACACAGGACGATGTTTCATGACATTTAAGAGCGCAGTTAAGGACAGAATCCGAGGACAAAGATTTGTTCGGTGCATTGATAGCACAGATCTTTGATCCCAGAGGAACTTCCGCCACTTGGAACCAACGTAGATCAAACGCTGTGTTGTACAATGCAACGGTTATTTCTACCGTACACAAGAAACTCATTGCAAACAACAGGAGACGAACCATTTTAGCTTTTCGTTATCAGATTGAATTAGGTCAATTTATTTATGGAGCAGAGATCTTTATAGTCGCGTAAAATTTCGAATGTCAATCAATACATCACCAAGAAATTGTTTGTCATTAATAGTAAGGACAATTTTTCTCAGTCGCAAACAGAACTGTAGCAACAAAATTCTAGGATCAAGTATTGCAGAACGGTCAAACTTCACTGAAATCACATCTCAGTCTTACCACAGCAGATCGCAAACGTTTAATGGTTAATCTTTCAAAACCTATTCGCATGCCAGACTTCGTAAATCCTAGAACGTCACTCCTTATAGTGCCGCCAAAACAATACGTTAACAGAAGCAGAGGCTCATGTTGGAAGCTGCTATTAAGAACCGCTCTTTCTATCAGAATAACAATATCACAGTAGCAAAAACAACGGAACAATGGACTACTAATGTACATGAGTTTTATCGATCATTCTCCAACTGCTTCCTCTCATCGCTTCTCACCTGGAAAAATCCTTAATGATGATCATTATGAGTCTTTGACAAATGCACTGGTCAATATACATTTACATGTAGTATACACATGTCGCCGTTAACGACGACATTGGTAACGCAATGGTTATTGAATACCATTCCAGTGTCATATTACTAAAAAGGTAGGCTGTGTTGCGAATCGATCATTTACCAGAAATATCTCCAGTCTAATTTTAGTTTTATAAACACTAACTTGGCACTCAGGACGTCCTTCAACTGCCATTACATCTGTGTTGCAAAGTCTCTCCGACAAACAAGAGACACTTATAATTTCTCCTTCAATAGTTTGTTGTTTTAACACTGGTAGTATAAAATAATGACACTGCAGACTGCTAAACTCATGCATGCCCTCTTCGTGCCTGTTTAGATCCCAAGACTTCATCCTAAATTTATGTTTTGCAGCTCACAGCTATATATAGAACACTACAAGTTTGACCTAAGGTGGTCCACACACACACACACACACACACACACACACACACACACACACACACACACACACACACACACACACACACACACACACACACACACATACACACACACACAAACACACACACACACTTGAAGGTCAACCAGCGGATTCCCATCAATAACTGAAGAAAGCATCGTGTCCAGAGTTCCTGGAAGAAGCTTCGTCGATAGCGTGGAATGACGATGGGAGGTAGACTCCGCGGCACAGGATAACGCCACCGTCGATCATTGTTATATATATAGGCCCTGGAAACCAGCTAGTCTGACCTATTATATATATACATAGGCCTATATATGCATATATATATATATATTTATATATATATGATGATATATGCATATATATATATAAACATGTAAACATGACTACGTTAGTAGAATCTCGGCTTAGTCAGAGCCATAAACAGGTGATTAGAACAGGAAAGACTTTAAGTGCTTCCTGAAGCTTTCCATAGAAAATCCTGGAACACGCATTTCAACGGGCAGCGCGTGCCAGAACATTGGACTAGATGCAGTAAATTTTATTTTATGCGTCACACTTGCCCTTCTGGACCATAAAAGTTGATCAGGAGATGATGATGCTGGTGCACACACAGTCTTTGAATATATAATTTATACATATATATATTATATATATATATATATATATATTATATGCATTGCACTGAAATCAAAAGCTTGGCATATCAATATAATAGCATCATTGCATTGAAAAGAGCAAGATAGAGTCAGAATGCAAAGCGGAATCAAGGCAGAGTTGACTGTGATGGCTGTTGGTACAGTAGCTGGGCCTCGTATTAGTTATCGTGTATTTAATGACCTGCTGAACAATGAAGGCAGCGTAGGCCGACACTGTTTTAAGTCAATGTCAATACAGAGCTGATGCCTATTCTATGGATTCGCATAGAAACGGATCAATATGACTGTCATTTATTCCAACTTCATAGTTGCTCTTAGGAAATGGAAAACAAATAGGTTAGCCATTGTTTCTTTATGGTGTATGCGATCGGTTGCTACCTGTGAGCTTAGGTCGTCTATAGATTGCCATTCCTAGGCAGCTATATTTCGCTCTGTTATCCACATTTATCTGTTAGCCATTTCTATGGCTTCGTTCCCTGTTTCAAATCATTTCCATTAATAGCAAGAAGAGATGACAGCATTGCAGCTAGTCATGCATTAAATTGTAATTAATGTTGGTTTTACCTGAGGTACAGAATTATTTGTTAGTAATAGTAGTGATAATATTCGTTTATTTATTCAAACTGATAAGTACGCAGTAAGATTACATTATATAGTATTAACAGGTGATAACAAGTTCAACAGGAGTCGAATTTAACTGTATGGCAGTCTGCAAGGCGTCCATCTGTCCTTCTATCCAGTTTCCGACACTTACGGAGTTGAAGGCTGTTTCGTGCGACCCTAGCATCTGTCATTCTCCCTAGAGCGAATTCGGACGGTGAAGGCTGTTTCGTGCGACCCTCTCAATGTCGTTCTCGCTAGAGCGAATTCTGACGGTGACCCCGCTCCCCTCCCTTCCTCCCTCCACTCCACTCCACTCCGCTACAGACGTGACTGGCTGTTGCCACTGCGCGTCTATCGTTTGTGGTTGGCCCGTTGGGTTCGGCGAAACAACGTAATACGACGCGCAACAAAGTACACGCACGCACGTTCATCACACAAATTACACACACATAATTATGACAAACATTTCTGTGCGTTTTTATTATTAATTAGTAATTTTTACGCGAGGTAAGTTCAATCCCTCAAGAACAAATTGCGCAATCAGGTTCAGTGAACGTGTCTCGATGTAGGTATTGTATTGTGATTTGAACACTTGTTATAGCGCCGATGTTCACTATGGCATTGTAAGCGCTGGATACAGAAGGACTTGCCCAGGGTCGCTGGAGACTGATTTTGAACCAGCTGCAAGGCACCACCACCGCGACTGTGATGTGTTGTATTGATGATCACGTTTATAAGGGCGTCCGTAAAGATCCGAGAAATTAATCTCTGATAATCCGACCCGACCGGGAAGCGAACCCGGGGCGCCGGCGCGGCGAGCGGGCACCAACCCACTCGGCCACTCAGGATCTGTACTGTGGTATTGTATCGCTGGATACAGAGGGAGAGACGCTGGAGACTGATTTTGAACTCGTTGACTCTTCAGAGATGACCAAAGGGCGTCCGCCATCCACAAGGATTAAATCAACCACAGTACTGTAGTACTAACTGGGTACAGTGTTTTGGAAATAAACATGCGTAGATGGCTATCCTAACTATTTGTTGATTTTCTATAATATTATGGCAGCCTATTCTACCGCGGTCCCATTTGAATTTACTCCGTGAGCAACATAATAATAATAATAATAATAATAATAATAATAATAATAATAATAATAATAATAATAATAATAATAATAATAATAATAATAATAATAATAATAATAATAATAATAATAATAATAATAATAATAATAATAATAATAACAATAATAATAATACGATTTATAAGAATTTAAAAAATTTGTTAACAATATATAATCTATATCTATCTATCTTATTCTCCAAACGGATTGAATTTTTCATATTGAACCTGATAGTGTGTGCAGCCCGATGTCCCGCCATAACACATCGGTCGATTGTAGAACAGTTCGCATGTCTTGCTAAAGTTTTTGTAGTTGAAGTTTTCACAGTACCAGTGTCGTTGACATTTCAAGGCGCAGTTTAGGACGGAGTCCACGGACTGAACATCTGATGGCGGAGACAGAGCACATAGTTCCAATCCAGACGGAACTTCGACCACTTGGAACTGGCGCATGTCTAATACATGGTTGCATGATAAAGTAGCACCTGCAACTGCACATAAAACGCTTCCAGCGAACAACAAGATGATGTCCATTGCCAATGTTTCCAGCTCGGCTGACGAAAAACATTAGAATGTCAGCAATATGTGGTCCGCAGAAGTTTATGCAGTTACATTTATCCATTTCGTGATCTGCTTGATCAATCATAAGCTTTGGTCTTTCATCTGCACACCATGGAAGCTCAGCACAGGTGGCATTGTTACTGTTCGCTGGTACGGTTGTTTGATCATTGTAAATCAACGGTTGGCCATAGGGTATTGTATAGGATTAGAATAGAATGGAAAGTGGATTTCTGTCGCTGCATTGGGACATGACATTTTATGGGATGGAAGTCATAAATTTTGATGCGTAGCTCCGGACGTTTTGAGGTTTGAATCGAACTCACTCTTGCGTGCTGCGAATGTATCGCCGCGTTGGGTTCATGAAAGGAACCTGATTTGCACATGAGCAGTTTTATTAGATATCCATGAACGCTGCAATAATCTAGCCAACCGGTTTTACTGCTCCTATGGTCTGCATTATTTTACTGCATGTTCTTGAATGGTTCGCCATAAGCGGCAGCAGCACTGCAGCAAAGGTATTTAATTTATTTCTCGTAAGGCCTACATCATTTTTATTGCATTTCCTGAGCGGTTCGCCTTGACCGCAGCGGATAACGTGCGCCCTAGGAGGTCATTCCGTGCAGTTGGTGATAGGACATACAATGGTCACATTGAATATAAGCCAGAAAAATTTGACTGGTGAGTTTCTAAAGCAGAAGGAACAGATTCTATTAAAGAGCGGTTTATTGTGATGGATGCATGTTATGCTTGACCAACTGCTAGGTCTATCACAAATATTGGTAGTAATATCTTTTTATATTGTCATCAGAAAGATTGGTATGATTAAGTCATATTGTAGTGATTCTTCTTATGAAACATTCATCTATGTTAGCAATGAGTTTAAATGTACATGATAATAATGATGCCAGATTTTGGTAGATGTATGCAATGTCATGTTTAGTTGCAATTATATAATGGCCAGCGTCAATGTAAATGACAGCGCCATAGAGGATAATAGCATCCAGGATAAGCTATGTGAGACTGTCTACTGTGTCCTAAATCAGCAAGAACATGTTGGGACTCAGTTGAAGAAATTTGAAATAATGGTTGGCACTTGGTCGTTCGGTTCGAAGCAGACAATCCTTGCCAGGAACAGCAGACAATCGTTGCCATGCGCAGCACCGCAGTCATGCGATTTATTCAGTCGTGCTCATTCGTGTCGAATGTGCAAGGTAATCCGCGATAGGCGATTCGTATTATTTTAAACGCCATGCCATCGTTAAATGATAATATTATCATGTTGAACTTCAGATCGAATCGTGTTTAACTGTGAATAACGCTCCTATCAAGTAACCATAACCACGACTTTTATTGAAACCAGTTGAACAAAAGGTTTTACAAGAGAGAAGATAAACAATGATGATGTTGGTTCAAAGGGGGAGTCCTAAAAGGGCCTAAGCCCCGCTGACAAGGGTCACCCTAAAGTAAAGTAATACTAGTAATAAGGTGGTCGGGAAATATCTATAAGTCTCTGTTTTAAAAGACAGGGAACAAAGGATGAGTTATCAAAGAACAAATCTTAACTAGTTAACTAACGTGCACACAGAATAAACTTAAATAACCGGAGAGAAGAGATACACGCGTAGTTGGCTTTTAAACAAAAGGAAACTATGGACGTTTCTGAGTTGGAGCGGGAGACCATTCCTTAATGCAGGGCCAGCGTTTTTTAGAGAGAATTTTCGTGAGTTGGTGCGAGTGGAGATCCCTCTGAAGTTTGCAGCAGATCTTACTTCGTAACGGTGGATTATATAGATACATGTTTACTAGGCGTTTGCCCGTCCTAATACGGTAAATAACCCTCACAAGGTATACTCCTCTCCCCTCCCTGCACAGGGACGAAAGTGACTTCGATCTATATTCATTGCCATATGGTTAGTGAAATCGCACGATTTATATGAAGTGATAAATCGACGCTAGGGGAAGTTGTGTCCAATATGCCTGATAAAGCAAACATAAGTCGATATTATTAAAAATTTCCGACATACAAATAAAAATCAAAACTCTGATACTACTCTATAGTGTATACTATTGTTCGGAAAGAACAGATTCGTCTACGCCCAAAATGGATGAGGCCCGAATTACAGGAAAAATCTATACATTGACAAGTTGTCACGCAAACATGAAACTAATCCAACGGATTCTCATCCATAACTGACCGATAAGCGTACTCATAGGCTTACGACAGAATGACTGAACGCATCTGAATGTCATTCGAACAACACGCTGTCGAGTAAGCATTTGTCAGTGGGCGATCGAGTGATCGTGGTGTAAGGTCAAAGACACTCTTAAGCTCTTTTCCCCATTGTATCACTGAATTCATAATTTGCGGTATTTGCATATCGCGGATAGCGTTACGGTCCGGATCTGAATCCAAAACGGCTTGTTGAGCTGCTTTTAAAATTCTAGTCGCTCAAAATGGTGGCCTGTCTCGACAGGAACGATAACCGGCGTCTCTCTTTCGATATATATCACCTTTTGTCCCTCTTCCCAAGAAACATCTAAGACTGGCTCTTACGTTGAGACAGATTCGCCACAGGTGTAGACCTACACAGTCGACGGCAGAATATGAGTAGATGAGGTATGCCAGAAGATTGCACGCTATGGAAGAGCTTTTCCTGCATGCCACCTTATCTTCCAATCTTGGCCTCCATTTAATCAAATTAGATATTTTCCTAGTTCACCTTTCCTGCTGTCTGGTGATCCGGACCTGACCAATGCCAAGCTAATCTTAATTAACGATAGGTGACTGTTGCAGACGAAGACGCGGTAACAGAGAGAAAGTGAAGCGTAGAATAAAAGTGCATTGTTTATCGCCATCATGTATGCAACAACAATGGCGCTTAACAAACGTGTGTAAAGGTCGCCACACAATGACTGTCATCGGAAAGCGCGAACCCGCTATATACACATTCACATAGAAAGCGCTCAACCAATCGAACAACTCACGGTGGGCGACTGGTTCGGCTGCTGTATGATGATGTGTGAAACAGACTCATAAGGCTAACAGTAAAACCATATTCATTGTGCTGACTTGTAGCAGTTTTTGCCTTGATACAGAGAATAATGAATGGACTCGAAAACAATAGCATGCATTTGCTGTTAGGCTCTTTAGATTTTCTGCTAGACAGCCAAGCAATTTCTGTATACGGCCATGTAGGCTACTTTACAGGTTGCTTGCACAAAGCAACAAGTAGTTGATGCATTTACCATCTATCGCTGTAGATCCTTAAATATATATATATATATATATATATATACAAACTATATATTATATATATATATATATATATATGCAAGTTTAATGTGTAGGCGCTTCATTCGTTCTTCTCCTTTAATTCATCTCCAAAAATGTAAAAATTCGAAAATACAGTTTGACAAGAAATATTCACAGAGTGTTGGGGAACAAACGGTTTACCCAAAAGGGACCAGAGTCCCGCTTAAATAAGGCTGTCAGTGTACAGGCAGTACCGATGGCAACGAAGAACAGTTTATGTTGCTAATTAAACGTGCAGTCAAAAATTTTAATCTGAAAAAAGTGGTTCATATTACTATATTACTGAGGATCCTGAGTGGCCGAGTGGGTTGGTAGCCTGCTCGTCACGCCGGCGCCCGGGGTTCGCTTCCCGGTCGGGTCGGTTTATCAGAGATTAATTTCTCGGATCTTTACTGCGGGTGGCTCGGTCGCATTATAAACGTGGAGTACAATACAACACACAATACAACACATCACAATACAACTGGGGCGCGGTGGTTTAGGGGTATGTTCGGTACCTTGCAGCTGGAGGGTTGCGGGTTCGAATCCACCTCAAAGTCGCCGCGTAGGGACCCTGGGCAAGTCCTTCACTCGCAATTGCTCATGCGCTTCGGCGTGAAACTCCGATTCAGCGTTCGCGCAGTAGTCGGGAGCGCCTCTGAATGGGAAATCTGGTAGGGGCGCTATAACAAGTGTTCAAATACAAATACAATACAATAAATAAAAAGGGAAACTTAACTAAAATATACAATAAGGTACAAATTGCAGTCGTTTGCTATCATTTAGTTGTTGCACAGTTGTTTTTTAATATCTGTAAGATGGAAAACATGGAGTATGTTTTCCATATAATATGCAATTATGAACATGTCGTGCATAATATTTCGTATACGGATGGGTAAGATACGCAATGAATCCTAATAGATATTTATCCTAAGTTAACAGTATGGTAACGTGCTACGCCGGTAGATTGTTGCCAATCCAATTGGCCTTTAATATAAGGAACAGTTAGATAAAAAAAAATTACACTTTCTTAATAGGCACATTAGAACAGAAGGAAGCCTATAGCCATTAAGCTGTCTCCGGCTTTTTATCAACCGCATTAAGCGATGAACGAAATCCGCGATATTACGGAAAGCAATGAAAATGTTTTGTAGCCTATGCACATTAAGAATGATTATAAGTCACATGAGTGACATTGTGTATCTAAAAACATAAAATGCATCTGTTAACTAATTGACATGTGCAGCATATAGAATCCAAAACTTTTGTCTTCCAAACACAATGGCGCTACTGAGAATACGGACAATAATTGAAGTGCTCTGTTTTCTGCATTACTTTTGAATGTCGTTGGTAGCATACACTCGTGCGCATTAGGCTCCTGCACGTAAACACATCACAACGGAGTAAAATGTCTTTCTGGCAATCGATGCTTATACAGTATTTCCGCATTTCTTATTTAATGCCTACTTTACGACGACCAGGAGAATATCGATGTGGCGCAATACAACGCCGGGTATGCTTGGTAGATTTGGTGCACCATTATAGACCAATCACAGCTCATTGAAACTGAATGGAAAAAAGCATCAAAAGCCAATTAGTGTTTTTTTGCGCTCACCATGGAACCTCGACCGATGTGTCAAAGACAAAACGAACAGTTGAACCAGGTCGTTGTTGTGATGGACACGCCAAGGAGAATATAATCTGGCTGTTCAGGTACTAGATCCATTTTCACCTAAGATTCCGAGAAGGAACAGAAGTTTAGTCGTGCAGGTTTAACTTAAGTCGAAATTTAAAGTCAGAACATTTGCATTGTTAGGCATATTACAATTAAATTCGTAGCATTTGGTCTCTTACACACAAGTCTGGTGCGTCAAAATTTATGCTTAGTTGTAATACATTAACAGAGATTGAGGACTATATCATTTGAAACTGCAAGAATGAAAATCCTTATGGCGTTTTTCTTACTTGCAACGCATGTCTTGTCAATGATCGCTGCGTCGAATTGTCGCCGGTTCACTGTGACTGAAAAAGAGCCAGGGCGGATGCTGTGTGCGCTGGAACCGGCTTCAACTACATTCTTCGTCGACTCTGTTTTGAAATGCGCACTCAACTGTCAACGAGATCCAGACTGTGAGAATTTCAACTATGTTGAACGAGACAAATCCTGCGACATCTTTCTCGACCAACCGAAATGCTACGGAAGGATTCCTGGATGCACTCATTATCAGGTTTAACGAACATAGTAGATTAATACGCTTACAAAGGAGGTTTCTTAGACTCTTCTTTTGAATGCAAAAATGCATGTAGGCACGCATGTATGTATGCATGCATTTCAATGCATGTTTACACGCATGCTCTTATGTATGTATGTTTGCATATATAATCTGATTTTGTATGCAATCCTGTATGCTTGTGCGTAAGCATGAACATGTATGTTTGCATATATATATATATATACATATATATATATATATGTATAATTGTATATTTATATATGTACATATGTATGTATCTATGTATGCATGGATGCATGGATGCATCAATGCATGTATCCAAACTATCCATACATACGTACCGCATGCTGTCTCTGCCATCGACGACATTGTGGACCCAATCACCCGAGTCAAACTGCTTAATGTACCCAACGAACGAAATGCCAATGCTTGTCCTGCTTTCTTGCTCAGAATCTTCGCTATTCTCTCTCGCAGTTTATCTCTTCTTTAAAGCAGAATTTCTTTTCAGCACGATCCTGTCTGGCAAAGACCTAAGAGCATCCATCTGTTATTTAACTGCTAATGCCAGTGTTTCTGTGCATGACACAGTCTTTGCGTTTCAGGTATTCTCTTTCAGGCGTCCGTATTCTCATGTTGTCAAACCTGAATTTTTCCTTATTCTGTCGTGTGGTGGTAGTAGAGATGGTAGTGAAGCGGTTGTTGCTAGTAAAATCGTTGCTGTTAATGGTGGTTGTGTTCATGTACAAATTGAACAATGATAATGTCCGAGCATTTGATTTTGCAGCTATCGGTACCTTGCAGCTGGAGGGTTGCGGGTTCGAATCCACCCTCAAAGTCGCCGCGTAGGGACCCTGGGCAAGTCCTTCACCGCATTGCTCATGCGCTTCGGCGTGAAACTCCGATTCAGCGTTCGCGCAGTAGTCGGGGAGCGCCTCTGAATGGGAAATCTGGTAGGGGCGCTATAACAAGTGTTCAAATACAAATACAATACAATAAATAAAAAGGGAAACTTAACTAAAATATACAATAAGGTACAAATTGCAGTCGTTTGCTATCATTTAGTTGTTGCACAGTTGTTTTTTAATATCTGTAAGATGGAAAACATGGAGTATGTTTTCCATATAATATGCAATTATGAACATGTCGTGCATAATATTTCGTATACGGATGGGTAAGATACGCAATGAATCCTAATAGATATTTATCCTAAGTTAACAGTATGGTAACGTGCTACGCCGGTAGATTGTTGCCAATCCAATTGGCCTTTAATATAAGGAACAGTTAGATAAAAAAAAATTACACTTTCTTAATAGGCACATTAGAACAGAAGGAAGCCTATAGCCATTAATCTGTCTCCGGCTTTTTATCAACCGCATTAAGCGATGAACGAAATCCGCGATATTACGGAAAGCAATGAAAATGTTTTGTAGCCTATGCACATTAAGAATGATTATAAGTCACATGAGTGACATTGTGTATCTAAAAACATAAAATGCATCTGTTAACTAATTGACATGTGCAGCATATAGAATCCAAAACTTTTGTCTTCCAAACACAATGGCGCTACTGAGAATACGGACAATAATTGAAGTGCTCTGTTTTCTGCATTACTTTTGAATGTCGTTGGTAGCATACACTCGTGCGCATTAGGCTCCTGCACGTAAACACATCACAACGGAGTAAAATGTCTTTCTGGCAATCGATGCTTATACAGTATTTCCGCATTTCTTATTTAATGCCTACTTTACGACGACCAGGAGAATATCGATGTGGCGCAATACAACGCCGGGTATGCTTGGTAGATTTGGTGCACCATTATAGACCAATCACAGCTCATTGAAACTGAATGGAAAAAGCATCAAAAGCCAATTAGTGTTTTTTGCGCTCACCATGGAACCTCGACCGATGTGTCAAAGACAAAACGAACAGTTGAACCAGGTCGTTGTTGTGATGGACACGCCAAGGAGAATATAATCTGGCTGTTCAGGTACTAGATCCATTTTCACCTAAGATTCCGAGAAGGAACAGAAGTTTAGTCGTGCAGGTTTAACTTAAGTCGAAATTTAAAGTCAGAACATTTGCATTGTTAGGCATATTACAATTAAATTCGTAGCATTTGGTCTCTTACACACAAGTCTGGTGCGTCAAAATTTATGCTTAGTTGTAATACATTAACAGAGATTGAGGACTATATCATTTGAAACTGCAAGAATGAAAATCCTTATGGCGTTTTTCTTACTTGCAACGCATGTCTTGTCAATGATCGCTGCGTCGAATTGTCGCCGGTTCACTGTGACTGAAAAAGAGCCAGGGCGGATGCTGTGTGCGCTGGAACCGGCTTCAACTACATTCTTCGTCGACTCTGTTTTGAAATGCGCACTCAACTGTCAACGAGATCCAGACTGTGAGAATTTCAACTATGTTGAACGAGACAAATCCTGCGACATCTTTCTCGACCAACCGAAATGCTACGGAAGGATTCCTGGATGCACTCATTATCAGGTTTAACGAACATAGTAGATTAATACGCTTACAAAGGAGGTTTCTTAGACTCTTCTTTTGAATGCAAAAATGCATGTAGGCACGCATGTATGTATGCATGCATTTCAATGCATGTTTACACGCATGCTCTTATGTATGTATGTTTGCATATATAATCTGATTTTGTATGCAATCCTGTATGCTTGTGCGTAAGCATGAACATGTATGTTTGCATATATATATATATATACATATATATATATATATATGTATAATTGTATATTTATATATGTACATATGTATGTATCTATGTATGCATGGATGCATGGATGCATCAATGCATGTATCCAAACTATCCATACATACGTACCGCATGCTGTCTCTGCCATCGACGACATTGTGGACCCAATCACCCGAGTCAAACTGCTTAATGTACCCAACGAACGAAATGCCAATGCTTGTCCTGCTTTCTTGCTCAGAATCTTCGCTATTCTCTCTCGCAGTTTATCTCTTCTTTAAAGCAGAATTTCTTTTCAGCACGATCCTGTCTGGCAAAGACCTAAGAGCATCCATCTGTTATTTAACTGCTAATGCCAGTGTTTCTGTGCATGACACAGTCTTTGCGTTTCAGGTATTCTCTTTCAGGCGTCCGTATTCTCATGTTGTCAAACCTGAATTTTTCCTTATTCTGGCGTAATCCACTGTGGTGGTAGTAGAGATGGTAGTGGTAGCGGTTGTTGCTAGTAAAATCGTTGCTGTTAATGGTGGTTGTGTTCATGTACAAATTGAACAATGATAATGTCCGAGCATTTGATTTTGCAGCTACAGATTTATCAGTCTCTAAACGGTAAGCTTATACAGATGATGCTATAAACTTGCTTAAATTTACATTTCTAATAAACTATGTGTCAATTAATGTAAATGTAGCGTGGTGTAGTTCGCCCACAACTAATTAATTATTGTGTAGATGTACAGAGAGATATTTAGAGATACAGCGACAGAGAGAGAGACAGAGAGAGAGAGACAGAGAGACAGAGAGACAGAGAGAGAGAGAAGAAGGTATAAAAGAGGGAATCAAAGAGGGAATCAAAGAGCGAGACAGACGAAGAAGAAAACGATTTACGACGAAAGGGAGTAGCGAAAAAGGTAATATAAAAACACAACGGCATGGGTAGTACGAGAAAAAATATCCTTATTTGTTTATCACGAGGCTTAGTCAGTTCTTGTCTTAGGCCTTTCGCCGTCGCTAATAACGCAGGACCTTGCGAACATTACAAAGAAAACAGCTTTCATCCGACGCAGGGCAGGGCTGATTTCTTTAGCCTCGTAGCTTAGCCGAGGCCGAAGGAAAGGGCGCTGTACATGAGTTCAAAGTTAATGGCAGTCATATGATTGTTTAAAGAGATAAGTCTTGAGCTGGGCTTTAAATGTCTCCAGAGATGGCGCGTTCTTCACATGGATGGGAAGACTGTTCCATGCAGTTGGACCTGAAACAGAGAAGGACCAGTCACCAAACCTCGTAGAAGATCGTGGTACTTGTAAAAGACTTTTTGAGGATGATCGTAGCCGGTTGTCTGCTACCTTAATGAAGAAGTCTGAGATGTAGTCTGGGATCATGTTATTCCTTGCTTTGTAGGTTATTAAACAAAGCTTGTAGGTAATCCGCTGAGGGACACGCAGCCAGTGCAGAACGTGACGGTGTGTAATCGTAATTACAAACTACAAATTTAGGATGGATTAGGGTAGGAATTCTTTAAGAGGTGAGACTTTGATTTGGCGTGGAAAGCCTGTAGGGGATGAGTAGAGGGACCCGAGGCAGATGACAGTGGGTTAGTGGCGGTATGGGTGGAGGAACTGAGAATATGAGGAATTCAGAGGGAAGTTCGTTCCAGAGTCGAGGTGCAGTGTGGCTTATGCATCGATTGGAGAACTTGAAGCGATTAGTGACTGGGAACGAGAGAGAGTGAGAGAGGAGGAGGATCGAGTAGAGCAGGGTGGTTGTATAGTGAAGAGTTTCGCGAAGGTACTTTGGCTGGTAGTATTGGAGGTAGTTTTAGGTTAGCGATAGGACTTTGCTCATGCATTTTCAACCAGAAGAATTATTTAAGGATGGAAGTGATACTGTTATGCCTGTGTGTCCTGGTAACAGCTCGGGCAATTAAGTTGTGGATGAGTTGAAGATTTAATTTTGGTGGATTCGAGGCTGTGTTTGAACGTTGCATTCAAAGTCTTCAATGCAACGCAAAAAACATGATTTTAATTATCAACTCAGTTTCGAGCTACGTTGGTTGCATTTTACGTGTGCGTTAGAGTTTGTGATTATTTTGTCCTGAATTGCATTGAATAATTTGAAAATAAGTGACTGATTTCCACTATTAATACCCAGATCTTATGAATTCTAAACTAAAATGAAAATTTTACCCAACCCAAATCCTACAAGTTCAACGTTTAAGAATCGTGGAGTTTAAGAACTCGAATGTTAGAGTGTAACGTGTAAGCGATCAAAACATTAAAGCGCAAAACGTCTGGATCAGGCTTTCAAAGCCTTTAAGTTCAAACTTTACGAAATAAAAATCTTCGATTCAATTTCATGTGCATAAGCATCATATAAGTTTAAAATTATTTCTAAATCGTACGATTAAAGCTTCGGCAGAAAATCAGTGACTGCACACTCAAAAAACATGTAGATGCATCTTAACCTTATTACTTTCAGAATTAGACACTACCGACAATTGTTCTTTGCCGTTTACATATGAAGAAAAACTGTACAACACCTGCCCACGTAATCTAACAGGTTGCAGTGCCTGTCTCTTGAAGAATCGATTCGTTGCACATTGCAAAGCGCCAACAGGTGGGTGACAAATGCATTCTCGTTCTATAAGCGTTTAGCCTAACTAACTAACTAACTAACTATCCTACTTGTGCATGTTTGAAAGGTGCGAAACATGAATTTATGTATTGGGTCAGACCACTCAAATCGGGACGTCAATATATATGCCAGATATAATATAAAGGCATATAATAGGTAATAATACGTCGGATCTCAAATTGCTGCGTTTTGCTGTTGACCTTTTAGTTGATCTTTTGAATCCTTACGTCAACATCAACTTAACGATTCCGTCGTTTTCTCAACCAACTCTTGTGTCGTCTATCAACAACTGGATTCTAATTCAACAGAGACTCATCACAGGTGACTACTCCTTCAACCGGAGCTGGATCCAGTACCAGAACGGTTTCGGCGACATCTCCGGCAATCATTGGCTTGGCCTGGAAAAGATCCACCAGCTAACCTCCAGCGCCAGCTATCAACTGCGCATTGAATTCCAGTCTGTTGACAAAGGAAAATGGTTCTCGGCCGAGTATGACTCATTCTTAGTGGGCTTGGAAAGCATGAACTACACCTTTAACGTGTTGGGGTACGTCGGAGATTCCGGAAACGCCCTAGAATATCTCAACGGAAAAGGGTTTGTTACGTTCGACAGAAATGATGATATCTACCACTGTGCTCGCGGCTACTCTAGTGGCTGGTGGTATACCAATTGCGGCGACTCCGATCTGAACGGGAAACCACCCTACTTGGCCAATTTGGCCAGCTATGGGTCGAATCCTGAAGGCATGGCGACACGAATGATGATCAAACGCACCTAAATCGACTAAATGGATTCATGCAAGCACACACTTAGCCAAACACACAGACAGAACATTGACTAATCGTTGTAAGAGTAACTAATCGTTATAAACATTTAGTTTGCCGCACAATTAAAGAGACGATCTAAAAATCAGAAATAGACGAACTGTCAAATTGCGATCTCAGAATAAGAAGCAAAATTACTCACAAACGAACAGCAAGCGGGCATATTGCAATATACATGTACACATTGTACAGCTGTATTGACAGAAACAGACGATCATACATAAATCAACACGTACATAGTCAGAAACAGGTACAAATCTCCGGACTTGTTAAACTGGTGGCAGATAGATAAATGCATATTTAAACGGAATTACAGGGACGCGGAAGAGACAAGGCAGTAGAGAGAATGCAATTTCTTCTAGAAGATTTTCAGGTAACAGGCATTTATAAAAACAATCCTTAACTTGTCTTGCCTTGTCTATTTACAGTTTACACTACGTAATAGCATAATCCTTTTTGTTCCTAGGACTAGGACTGCCTTGGCTCAACTCCGGACATTTGCAGTGGTTGGTCCCTCTACTTCGAATAACCTTCCCCCTCACTAAGGGCTAGCTAAACTAATGACTGTTTTTCCTCTTTGGTCTATCGTTCTTTAAAGACGTTTCTTTCCTCCCGGGTGTTCGTGCTGAGAGCACCTCTGAATAGTTATTCTGAGAGAGGCGCTATATAAATCTATAGCTACGATACGATACGATAATCCACATCTTATGACATTGCATTTGCCTACATTATATTCACACTATCCCTAACAGGATCGTGGCATGGATCCCAGTCATGATATTATTATGACATTGGGTTTGTTAGCTAAGGCTGTTGTCTAGATTTTCAACTGGACAAAATGGCCCTGATTCAACTAACATGAGCGTTCTAGTTCAATATCTTCACGGAAACCCCGTTTAAGGCTAAACTACACAAAGACCATTTCGTAACTTCACCGATTTCAAATTAGACCTCGTCGAAGACATATAGCGTGCAGTCTTTCAGCTTACAGTTTCCTTTCATCTGAGTACCAATATTAAAAATTTTCCTACAATGGTATAACCTCAACCTATAATGAGATTTAAAAAAACAAGTAAATGCGCCAACGCACTGCACTTAAAGCTAAACCATTCTGCTCTTATATCCCAAGTGACAAACCAGGATTGTCGTGCGAAGTCAGCGATTCAGTGTCGTGCCATGAGACAGATAACTGCGAAATATGGTCTGCTGTTGAGATCACTTTATTAGATAGTTCCTAATAATACTAATACTAACACTAACACTAACACTAGCACAAAATAATAATAACAATAATAATAATAATAATAATTATAATAATAATAATTATTATTATTATAATAATTATTATTAATTATTATTATTATTATTATTATTATTATTATTATTATTATTATTATTATTATTATTATTATTATTATTATTGTAATTATAATAATAATAACAGCAATAATAATTATTATTATTATCATGTATAACAATAGTAATAATAATAACAATAGTAGTAATAATAATAGTAAGTATAATGGTAATAATAATAATAATAATAATAATAATAATAATAATAATAATAATAATAATAATTATAATAATAGCAATAGTAATAATAATAATAATAATAATAATAATAATTATTATTATTATTATTATTAATATTATTATTATCATGATAATAATAATAGTAATAACTATAGTAACAATAATAGTAATAATAATAATAAGTTATTAAGTGTGTTGCTGTGATAGGCCATTTTTCTTTAGCCTATAGCGGATCTTAATAATTCTTGAAGTATTCTTTTCGCACGCGTTGCATTTCTTTCCTCATTTTCAAGCTGTTTAATGCAGTTTTGCTTAAGGAATGTTTTCTTATGCTTTACTCATAATCAACTTAGTACCTGACACCTCCTGTCAACCAAGTTTATGGCCACGTGGTACGAGCTACTAGGCTGTCCCGTCTGTTGATGCCGTTCCGGCATGGTGGGGATATGTTGGACAGCAAGAAAGGGGAAGGATCCAGGCCGTGATGAATAGGCTAATTCGTCAGGGATAACCGCTTGGTGATAACCCAAAGTTCGAACAACTATGCCGTCTTGCCGACACCCGCCTGTTTTTCGGCGGTTCTTGGAAAACCGGAACATAATATTATCCTCCACGGGTTGCTTCCCCAGCGAAGCCAACGGTTTACAGCTAGGGGCCTACATTGAACACCCAGACGCCATTAGCGGGTGTTTCCAAAAGCGGACAACCAAATGAGGAAAACATTTATAGTTAGCATGTTGTTCGCATAGTAATCAATCTAGTCGTATCACCTAACTGGTCCTAAATAGATTTTGATGTCCATGTATTTAAATTGCTGATGCTTATTTGCCCTGAATGATCACTTTACTAAATACTTCCGGAAAATTCTGGTGGAACACAATTTGCAAGCCGATTTATATGGCCATGTAGATGTTGGCCGATGCTAACATCCAATCCAAAGGCCGCGAGATTCTTTGCTGACCCAACTGGAAAGATATATCTTAGCGACTTAATCTTTAGCCATATGCAACGCTGAAGATGGTCGAAGCATGGTGTCGGAGCAGAGAGGTGCTTATTCTTCAGCTCGTCAAATGCTTCCAGTGAGTCCAGAACCAATTTATCCTCGCTGAGAACATGAGTAGTCTTTCAGATTCAACCATTCGACACAAGAACTTCGACACTTCTAAGCGTAATCGACCGTTCAAATTTCCTTACTTATCGGCTCTATCGTTTAACTTGTCTGTGATTTCCCTAAAGGGTGGGTTGGTAAAACCTTTTAGACAATAAGCAACAATAAAAATATATCTTTATTACATCTCTCAGTTATCATAAAATTTTATTAAGATATATTAATGGAATTAGTAGGCTGTCGGGTAAATTTAAACTGATCAGAAGAAATATTTGTCAGAATCAGATCTGTTAATAAACAGAGAGACTAATTTCTACTCAAAGAGTAAATATTAACTCCTTGGCCTTCTTTATCTCCTCCAACGAAAAACTGCTTCTTTTCTGCGTCGTAACACAATTTCATTGGAGTTCGGATCTTGATTTGTTTATTTTCTTCTTTTATTGGACAAAGAATTCTATCCCATTTAAGATTGGAATCCAAGAGAATCACTCTATCATTGTCCGTGTCAACCACAAACACTCGATCGTCTGAATCGAGTGAGAGATAAGCAGGATAGTTCAGTTCTTGTGTTTCATTTGAAGGAATAAAACGACGGATGACCATCTGTCCATCTCTGGTAAATTCACTTACGACCCTCTCCTCCCCCTTTTCTCTCATCCTGTGAAGGATGATGAAATTCCCTATGGATGTTTCCACTGCGTGAATCGGTTCCTCGACGTCTCTTGATAACTGAATGCATCTAAGACCTGCACTTGATTCGTGTAACATCAAAAAGGTCTCTTTTTCAAAGACCACCAGCAACTGACCATCAGTGGACACTGACAGGGACAATGCCTGCTCACTGGCCGGCCATTCAATGATTTTGTGTTGGTCATCTGGCTCTCTTGTAATCTTCCAGATGCAAAGCTCAGCATTGTCAGGGACGTAGAGGCAATTTTCCTTCTCACTGGAGCCAATGTCTTCGGGGGATCTAATCCCATCTATTTTGATTTTCGTCTGAAGACGAAACGGTTTTCGATCATCAAAGACACGAATTACATTAAGAAAAGAAACTGATGATCTACAGAGTACGTAAATTTTATTTCGCAGTTTAGTCACTCCATACACATATTCATTTTCTCCAATCTTGATTCTCTGAATGAAGCTGATGGATTTCGGACACACGACTAAAATAAAACAAAATAATCAATTATACCGGTACGCAAATAATTGACTATTATTAATATATTTCTTCATTATTTATTAATATTTGTATTATAATCGCAAATTAGTTTGCTTTCAATAATTATTATTGATTGCCTTGTTAATGTGTTATTATTATTCTATTTTAATTATATACAGATAATCATAATTAAAGTAGATCTGACAAAGTGTGGCCACTCAATTCTTCTCAAACACAACTAAAATAACACAAAATTAATGTTATATTAATGACTAACATCATTTTTTCGTTTTGTTTCTAAATTGTACGAAAAGAATTATAATTGAGTGCTGTTCGTTACTGAGATCATTGAATCTATTATTGTATGGTTCAATATTTTTCATATTATTTATTAATTCAACTGGCTGCTCATTTTCTCTTTCGTTGTCTTTCTATCGTTCTGAGTTTGTCTGTGGCTGTTTTTTTCTGATTCAATATTTCGCTTCAAATCTTTAACTGCATACCATTCTATTTAATAAAATACAGCCCGTAAAAACAAAGTTTTTACTATATCCATCTAGTATCCTATAATGCGTCTTATGAAGCAGTTACCTCTACAAATATATAGTCCGCGTCATTTTACGACATAGCGTGCGTTTAATGAGGCAGCGCGCCCGTTTTTGTTGCGGCCAATCACAACGCTGGCCAATGACAACGCTGCGTATCGGAAAAGGGGATTCCCCGATTCGAAAAGTTGAGTCCCCTGATTCTATAAGCTAGCCTTTTTGGGGAGCTGAAATTTTTATAGAATGAAATCATGAAATGTCTGCGAGGTCGAGTCTATCTGCCAAGTTTCACGACGATTGAATGATTGTAAGTGATCGAATGAGTCGTCGCAAGATTTGACTTTTTAGCCTGTGGCTCAAACATAGTTACATAGTTACATTCAAGATTTCCGTAAGTTAAACTAGATGGATAATAAAAATACAGCCCGTAAAAACAAAGTTTTTTACTATATCCATCTAGTATCCTATAACGCGTACTCTGAAAATAGTCCGCGTTCATTTTACAACATAGCATGCGTTTAATGAGGCAGCGCACCTGTTTCTGTTGCGGCCAATGGCAACGCTGGCCAATGGCAACGCTGCGTATCGGAAAAGGGGATTCCCGATTCGAAAAGTTGAGTCCCCGATTCTATAAGCTAGCCTTTTTGGGGAGCTGAAATTTTGATAGAATGAAGTGTCTGCGAGGGCGAGTCTATCTGCCAAGTTTCATGACGATTGAATGATTGTAAGTGATCGAATTAGTCGTCGCAAGATTTGCCTTTTTAGCCTGTGGCTCAAGCAATCAAGCAAGCAAGCAAGATTTCCGTAAGTTAAACTAGATGGATAAATAAAATACAGCCCGTAAAAACAAAGTTTTTTACTATATCCATCTAGTATCCTATAATGCGTCTTATGAAGCAGTTACCTCTACAAATATATAGTCCGCGTTCATTTTACGACTGCGGCCAATCACAACGCTGGCCAATCACAACGCTGCGTATCGGAAAAGGGGATTCCCCGATTCGAAAAGTTTAGTCCCCGATTCTATAAGCTAGCCTTTTTGGGGAGCTGAAATTTTGATAGAATGAAGTGTGTGCGAGGGCGAGTCTATATGCCAAGTTTCACGACGATTGAATGATTGTAAGTGATCGAACTAGTCGTCGCAAGATTTGACTTTATAGCCTGTGGCTCAATCAAGCAAGCAAGATTCCCGCAAGTTAAACTAGATGGATAAAAATACCTGATTTCCTTACTGCTCATTAGCAAAACCTTAATAAAAATGCTTCCCGTTTGACCACCTGGCCCTATCATTAATGTCGGAATATCCTACTTGTTGTTTTTTACATACTTTCCATCTCACAACAAGCCTTTTATTGCCTCTGTGCCTTTTCCACTCTTGATATTTGTCTATTTATCTTTCAATCCCACCTTATAGTTTCCAATATCTTGATATCAAAGTAGACTACATCAACGCAATTTAAGTAGTTTTACGATAATACAGCGTCTTTTAAAACCATCTTTTTGTAGATAAAGTTTCTCTCTATAACAAACATTTGTCCATTTATCCAGACTATCTTGGTAGACAAACTCTCTATACTCTATATATATATATAACAAAAGTTTCCTTTGTGATGAATGCGTTCATAAGAACTTGCCAACGGTCTTCTTGAATTGATTTCTATCAATGTTGATCATCTTTGAAATAGATGGCTGAATATTTCCAAAGAATGCATCTCTTAGCTGATTCGATTCATACAGCCTCTGCGTTTCTTCGAGGGCTGCTTGTAAACGACACCAGATCCAAACGACCACAGTCTGTCTGTCCAGTTGAGAATTTAGGATTTCCATGCCTCCCTCCGTCAATTTACTGATGAGTTTATCAGTTTGATGTGACCATGGTTTGGTTCTGTTTCGAAGATCTTCGATTTTATGATGAAATTGCTGTGTTTCCATTGACGTTGTACAATTTGCACCACGAGTTTGCACTTCGATTTTTACTACACCTAAAAGCAAAAACAACGTAATTCGCATGTTGAACTACTTAATCCGGTGAAGTTGTAGATAAATGCAGTTGAATTAAAATGCTCTTCAGGTTGTAGATACGTGACCAATACGGAGTTTAGTCTCATTTAGGCGAATTGCGTAAATGGCCATTTTCATAAAGAGCATTCGCATGATTTTTTTAAATGTGTTTCAGGTATTTATTACACCGAATTTCTGACTTTACTAAAAGCGCAAATGGTCCTAGGGGGCCGTCCATAAATGACGTCACGCACCTAGGGGAGGGGGGTCGGAAATTTGTGACGAAGTGTGACATGGGGGAGGGGGGTCAGCGAAGTGTGACGTCACACCAGGTCTGTGTAATTAAATTTAACAATTAACAACATTTTAAGTTTAAAATAACAGCACTAATTTTGAGTATTAAAATTTTCATAATTTTTTGATTATTTTATTGTATACGGGCACCATTATTAATAATTTTCTAATTATTTAAATATTTTTCACCATCCGATTTTTAAATACTTATTACAATGACAATAAATGGGATTTGAAACATGTTTTATTATCAAGTGGAAATTTGGTTTTAGGGGGTCAGAGCTTTGTGACGTCATTTTTCAGGGGGTGTGACTTTTTGTGACGAAGTGTGACATGGGGGGGGGGGTCAAAATCGGCCAAAATATCGTGACGTCATTTATGGACGGCCCCCTACCCGGAAAGATCAATTTCAAGAGAAGCGAAATACATTGTGATAAAGATTAGGGATTAGTAAAGCCAGAGACAGTGAATTAAAATAGTGTGTTCTGTGTGTGCAAAAATGCACAAAGCCTCAATAGTTTCTCTGATGTTTGGGATATATTCCCAAATATGATCCAGTTTCTGCCTACATGCTTGATGTATTGCGCTGGCTTCCTGTCTCGCAACGCATCTCCTATAGGATAGCAGCACTGTCTTGTCTGGCGGTGTCTCGCTGGTAGTGCTCCGTCCTACTTATCTGATCTCTGTCGCCCGGTTTCCGACTTAGCCTCTCGTCGAGCTCTGCGCTCTTCGACTAAGGGGGAGCTATTGGTCCCTCGGGCCCGCTCCTCGGTCAGACAGCGTCGAGCCTTCTCGGTTGTTGGCCCCTCCACTTGGAATGGGCTCTCGCTTGCGTTACGCTTACTGCCCCGGAATAATTTGCCTGCTTTCTACCAACTGCTAAAGTCTGTTTGGCCGTGGCTGGGCTGGGAGCGCCTCTGAGTGGGCTTCTTGAAGAGGCGCTATATAAATCTCCGGAATGAACGAATATAGCAGCAGGCATTTTGAAGATGATGACAATTTTAGCATATTTAGTTTATACTGAAATTATTTTAAAGGCGTAGAGATGCACATGAACACAACTGGTCGAGGGCTTTTATTTTCCTTCAACCTCCGCTAGCGCTTTTCATGGAAAATTACTGGCCCTAAGCAAGTGTCAGGATGGTTTTATCATGTTCTTTCGAAATTTACGTTTGACCTGAAAGTATCCTATTACGAACTTTTTATAAGGAGATTTATGCAAGTTTTCACCACTTGTACTAGAATTGTAATAATAAATTATGCCATAGCTAGTAGGCCTCGGAGGGCCTCCATGACACGATAGGGCAAAATTAATTCTAGAAACTAGTCAAGGTCTCCGAACGATCTTCGATATCAATGCATAGATGCTATTATTAGTAGTATAACGCAAATTATGTTAATTTTAAGCCGTTAGGTAAAGTTTGTACTTCAAACCTCCTCCGTTTTCCAAAATCCGTGCCACTGTCTTCTGGTTGGTTTGTCGAAGACACTTGACGAAATTTGAAAACTTTGTCTCGTCGAAGGATCTCACGACGTTCAAAAGTTCTGCGTTCTTATCTCGGTTTAAACGTTGTCTCTGAATGAAGTGACTTTGCTTTTCTGTTATGCAGTTGAGAGACATCAGTGAAGCGATTAACTCGTGAGTTGGTTGAATATTTTCAAGCAGATAATTTCTATTGTTTCTAATGATTGCAGATCTTTTCTTGGCTTTTGCATAGAAATCTAAACAGACAAAAACTATCACTACTTTTGAATGGCATCACAGCTTTGTTACATCACAAAAATAATATCCTCATCAGCGAAAGATTTTTTGTCCGAAGTAAATAGAAACCTCTGCTGGATTAGACAGCGGTGATGATGTTGATTCAACTTGAAAAAACATTCAAGCCAAGATGTCTCACTCGTCTAAATGTATATTTACCTCGTCTGGGGGCCCGATAGCGCATTTGATAACACACTGGCATAGTGAGCGAGAGGTACCGAGTTCGAGTCCCGTAGGGCGGACATGCTTTGTAGGCTGCTATTAGCGTCGTGTATTGCAGGCTGTCTGTTCTGTTAGTAGTCAAGATTTATGTCTTCTGCCATTTGTGTTCTTGTGATTTGTGTCAATTGCATAATTGTACACTGTAACCGGTTGCGGTTTGTTAACCGGATTGTTTCAATAAACGAAAATATAATAAAATATTATTATCCATTTTCGGATTTTTTCCACGCTCTGTGATTCATAAGATACAAATCTAGAGTTAGTCCGAGCACTTAGCATCAAATCGCATTTAAGTGCTACAAGCCAAAAAATTATATTTTTGAGTTCAGGATGAAATTCTGATCAAAATCTAATATTGTGCAAGTTGAAAATGTGAAATTAATTTTTCCAGTTTTTCCATTATTTAGTCATTCCAGCTAATACGCCAAGAGCATTAGTTAAAAGGTGGAAATTGCTCAAAAGAAGCTGAATTTTTCAGGCCCTGGAGCTGTTTCAGAAATCCAAGATGGCGTCCAAAATGTCCGTCATTTTTCCAGTAGGGGAGACCGGGGCTAGATGCAACAGGGGTTGGTTGCGCTAAATAATAGTAGCGTAAAATTAAATCACCTACCTTGTAAAGAATATATTTTAGATCAACGTGACTTAATTTCTTGACAGGCAGTTGATTAGAACTACCGAAAAAAGTCAAAATTTAATTTCGGCAATCTAAAGTAAATTTTTCGGTTTTGTGTTTTTGTGTAATTTAGCTTAATGTTTTGAAGCAATTTAGTGTTGTTTGGTGCCATAAGTTGGACAAGGAATTGGGCTTGAAAATGCATTTAGTCATTTTATTTAAAACCAACGCTGTCGATAAAATTTTTCTATAACAATGTCTATGCATTGCTTCGGGGTTGGTTGCAACATTTTAATCGGGGTTGGTTGCAACATGTTGCAACCAACCCCATGCATTTATTTCAATTAACCGTGTTCAATTTAGGCCTGCTCGTCACAATTAGGGCTATCACAGACACTTGAACAAAGCAGCATTAGAGGGAGGAACTCGCCGACAAAGCAGTTACAGCTTCTAAAAAACAAAAAACCGCACCAGAAGAAAAAGAACCATATATAAGTCCCAGTGAACGAAAAAGAGTGACGAAGCCTCAGTCCACGGTCAGTCAACCGGTGCCTAGTCAGTCGTCGAGCGTCACCAATCAACCGGTGCCTAGTCAGTCGTCGAGCGTCACCAATCAACCGATGCCTAGTAGCCGAATAAATTCAAAAGAAAAGCAGCAAAACGACATACCATCATGTAAAAGACGAATTTTAGATGAGACAGACAGTGAAGAATCTGACAGTGATAGAAATGATGACGATGATGGAAAAGGTTTTTGTGTAGGCCTACAAGATCTGACAGTGCCGATAATCTTGATGAAACACGGTCTGTGGAAGATGGCGATGATCACTCTGTACGTCATGATCGTTTAAAACAAGGTGATTACGTCCTGGTCAAGCTTCAAGGACTTAAAAATGCAGATCATTTTGTGGCTTGTATATCCGACAATTCAGCATCGGATGATCTAGAAAGGGAGGTAACATATTTTGCCAAAAATCGACTGTCCCCATTTGACGATAAAGAAACTGTTCGATTTGTAATTCCAAAAATTTCAAGAACATATCCGGTTCCAATGCAGGATATAATGAACAAACTGTTTAGTCCGTTAATTAATAATGGATGGCACTAAGCGAGTCAGTAGGCAAATAACATTCCCATTTTCCTTTTCTGGTTACAATTTGAAGGCTTGAAAAAGCTCTACAATTTTTAATTAAATCTTGAACATTATAAAGCCTAAATAGGTAGAAGTAGACTAGCCTGCTATGGAGGGTATACGCCTATATCGAGTATTATTTATATATATCGGACATTTTACATGACGATTATTGCAGCAAAACAGTTTAATATCTTGATTGATGCTTTTGATTAGATTTAATTTTGAATTTCTTCATTTATCTATTACATTATTATATGTAGGCAGGCCTCAGTAGCCCTAGGCAATGCAACCTCAGTTGAATAATTATACTACTTTCAGTACTGTTGCAACCTTCCCCCAGGGTTGTTGCAACCAACCCCGGCCCGGGGTTGGTTGCAACACTTTGAAGCCCTCTGTTCAGTTAGCTATTGTGGTTACATCTTTGATCACTGAGATCGTCACTATAGCTTGTTTTGGTGCTGAGATATAAAGGATATATATGGGCTAAACAATTTTTAGGTTGTTCCAAAAATAAAAAGGGTGGAACATGAAAATATGAAAATTGTTGCAACCAACCCCGGTCTCCCCTATTGAAAAGAGTTATTGAAAGAGTTATTGAAAAGAGTTATTGAAAAGAGTTATTGCAAAAGAGTTATTGAAAAGAGTTATTGAAAAGAGAGTTATTGAAAAGAGTTATTGAAAGAGTTATTGAAAGAGTTATTGAAAAGAGTTATTGAAAAAGAGTTATTGAAAAGAGTTATTGAAAAGAGTTATTGAAAAGAGTTATTGAAAAGAGTTATTGAAAAGAGTTATTGAAAAGAGTTATTGAAAAGAGTTATTGAAAAGAGTTATTGAAAAGAGTTATTGAAAGAGAGTTATTGAAAGAGTTATTGAAAAGAGTTATTGAAAGAGTTATTGAAAAGAGTTATTGAAAAGAGTTATTGAAAAGAGTTATTGAAAGAGTTATTGAAAGAGTTATTGAAAAGAGTTATTGAAAGAGTTATTGAAAGAGTTATTGAAAGAGTTATTGAAAAGAGTTATTGAAAGTTATTGAGTTATTGAAAGAGTTATTGAAAGAGTTATTGAAAAGAGTTATTGAAAGAGTTATTGAAAGAGTTATTGAAAAGAGTTATTGAAAAGAGTTATTGAAAGAGAGTTATTGAAAAGAGTTATTGAAAGAGTTATTGAAAAGAGAGAAAGAGTTATTGAAAAGAGTTAAAAGAGTTGAAAAGAGTTATTGAAAGAGTTGTTGAAAGAGTTATTGAAAAGAGTTATTGAAAAGAGTTATTGAAAAGAGTTATTGAAAGAGTTATTGAAAAGAGTTATTGAAAAGAGTTATTGAAAAGTTATTGAAAAGAGTTATTGAAAGAGTTATTGAAAAGAGTTATTGAGTTATTGAAAGAGTTATTGAAAAGAGTTATTGAAAGAGAGTTATTGAAAAGAGTTATTGAAAAGAGTTAAAGAGTTATTGAAAAGAGTTGAAAGAGTTATTGAAAGAGTTATTGAAAAGAGTTATTGAAAAGAGTTATTGAAAAGAGTTATTGAAAAGAGTTAAAAGAAAGTTATTGAAAAGAGTTATTGAAAAGAGTTATTGAAAAGAGTTATTGAAAGAGTTATTGAAAAGAGTTATTGAAAAGAGTTATTGAAAGAGTTATTGAAAGAGTTATTGAAAGAGTTATTGAAAAGAGTTATTGAAAAGAGTTATTGAAAGAGTTATTGAAAAGAGTTATTGAAAGAGTTATTGAAAAGAGTTATTGAAAAGAGTTATTGAAAAGAGTTATTGAGTTATTGAAAGAGTTATTGAAAGAGTTATTGAAAAGAGTTATTGAAAGAGTTATTGAAAAGAGTTATTGAAAAGAGTTATTGAAAAGAGTTATTGAAAAGAGTTATTGAAAGAGTTATTGAAAAGAGTTATTGAAAGAGTTATTGAAAAAGAGTTATTGAAAAGAGTTATTGAAAGAGTTATTGAAAAGAGTTATTGAAAGAGAAAGAGTTATTGAAAAGAGTTATTGAAAAGAGTTATTGAAAGAGTTATTGAAAGAGTTATTGAAAGAGAGTTATTGAAAGAGTTATTGAAAAGAGTTATTGAAAAGAGTTATTGAAAAGAGTTATTGAAAAGAGAGTTATTGAAAGAGTTATTGAAAGAGTTATTGAAAAGAGTTATTGAAAAGAGTTATTGAAAAGAGTTATTGAAAAGAGTTATTGAAAAGAGTTATTGAAAAGAGTTATTGAAAAGAGTTATTGAAAAGAGTTAAAAGAGAAAAAGAGTTATTGAAAAGAGTTATTGAAAAGAGTTGAAAGAGTTATTGAAAGAGTTATTGAAAAGAGTTATTGAAAAGAGTTATTGAAAAGAGTTATTGAAAGAGTTATTGAAAAGAGTTATTGAAAAGAGTTATTGAAAGAGTTATTGAAAAGAGTTATTGAAAGAGTTATTGAAAAGAGTTATTGAAAAGAGTTATTGAAAAGAGTTATTGAAAAGAGTTATTGAAAAGAGTTATTGAAAAGAGTTATTGAAAAGAGTTATTGAAAAGAGTTATTGAAAAGAGTTATTGAAAAAGAGTTATTGAAAAGAGTTATTGAAAGAGTTATTGAAAAGAGTTATTGAAAAGAGTTATTGAAAGAGTTATTGAAAAGAGTTATTGAAAGTTAGAGTTATTGAAAAGAGTTATTGAAAAGAGTTATTGAAAAGAGTTATTGAAAAGAGTTATTGAAAAGAGTTATTGAAAAGAGTTATTGAAAAGAGTTATTGAAAGAGTTATTGAAAGAGTTATTGAAAAGAGTTATTGAAAAGAGTTATTGAAAAGAGTTATTGAAAGAGTTATTGAAATTGAAAAGAGTTATTGAAAAGAGTTATTGAAAGAGTTATTGAAAGAGTTATTGAAAAAAGAGTTATTGAAAAGAGTTATTGAAAGAGTTATTGAAAAGAGTTATTGAAAAGAGTTATTGAAAAGAGTTATTGAAAGAGTTATTGAAAGAGAAAGAGTTACTGAAAGAGTTAGGGGAGACCGGGGCTAGATGCAACAGGGGTTGGTTGCAACACCATCTCTAGTTGAGCGCTAAATAATAGCAGCGTAAAATTAAATCGCCTACCTTGTAAAGAATATATTTTGGATCAACGTGACTTAATTTCTTGGCAGGCAGTTGATTAGAACTACCGAAAAGAGTAAAAATTTATTTTCGGACATCAAAAGTAAATTTTTCGGTTTTGTGTTTTTTCGTATTGTAGCTTAATGTGTTGAAGCAATTTAGTGTTGTTTGGTGCCATAAGTTGAACAAGGAATTGGGTTTGAAAATGCATTTAGTCATTTTATTTAAAACTAACGCTGTCGATAATTTTTTCTATTACAATGTTTATGCATTGCTTCGGGGTTGGTTGCAACATTTTAATCGGGGTTGGTTGCAACATGTTGCAACCAACCCCATGCATTTAATTCAATTACCCGTGCTCATTATAGGCCTGCTCGTGACAATTAGAGCAATCTGAGTTACTCACTGACACTCGAACAAAAGAGCATTGGAAGGAGGAACTTACCGGCAAAGCAGTTACAACTTCTAAACAACAAAAACCGTACCAGAAGCAAAAGAACCCTAGACAAGTCCCAGTGAACTAAAGACAGCGACGAAGCCTCAGTCCACGGTCAGTCAGCCGGTGCCTAGTCAGTCGTCGAGTGTCACCAATCAACCGGTGCCTAGTCAGTCGTCGAGCGTCACCAATCAACCTGTGCCTAGGTAGTCGTCAAGCCGAATAAATTCTAAAAACAAAAGAGGAGCAAAAACAACATACCATGATGTAAGAGACGAATTTTAGATAACACAGTGAAGAATCTGACAGTGATAGAAATAATGACGATGATGAAAAAGGTTTTTGTGTTGGCCTACAAGATCTGACAGTGCCGATAATCTTGATGAAACACGGTCTGTGGAAGATGGCGATGATCACTCTGTACGTCATGATCGTTTAAAACAAGGTTATTATGTCCTGGTTAAGCTTCAAGGACTTAAAAATGCAGATCATTTTGTGGTTTGTATATCCGACAATTCAGCATCGGATGATCTAAAAAGGGAGGTTACATATAATTATATGTCCCCATTTGACGATGAAGAAACTGTTCGATTTGTAATTTATGAAAATTCAAGAACATATCCGCTTCCAATGGAGGATATAATGGACAAACTGTTTAGTTTTAGTAAGTTAATAATGGATGGCACTAAGCTGTCAGCAGGCAAATAACATTCCCGTTTTCCTTTTATGGTTACAATTTGAAGGCTTGAAAAAGCTCTACAATTTTTAATTAAATCTTGAACATTATAAGCTTAAATAGGTAGAAGTAGACTAGCCTGCTATGGAGACTATACGCATATATCGAGTATTATTTATATATATCGGCCATTTTACATGACGATTATTGCAGCAAAACAGTCTAATATGTTGATTGATGCTTTTGATTATATTTAATTTTGAATTTCTTCCATCTATTACATTATTATATGTAGGCAGGCCTCAGTAGCCCTAGGCAATGCAACCTCAGTAAAATAATTATACTACTTTTGATACTGTTGCAACCTTCCCCCAGGGTCGTTGCAACCAACCCCTGGCCCGGGGTTGGTTGCAACACTTTGAAGCCCTCTGTTCATTTAGCTATTGTGGCTTCATCTTTGATCACTGAGATCGTCACTATAGCATGTTTTGGTGCTGAGATAAAAAGAATTAACATGGGCTAAACAATTTTTAGGTTGTTCCAAAAATAAAAAGGGTGGAACATGAAAATATGAAAATTGTTGCAACCAACAAACAGCTCCAGGGTGATTGTCGGGGACTTTTTAAGTATGTTATTGTACTCATATTCTTAGACATATTCTGAAAAATTAAGCTTGTTATGAGCTATTTCAATCTTGTAACTAATGCTACTGGAGAAATGACGGCCATTTTGGACGCCATCTTGGATTTCTGAAGGAGCTCTAGGGTGATTGTCGGGGACTTTAAGTATGTTATTGTACTCATATTCCTAGACCTATCCTGAAAAATTCAGCTTCTTTTGAGCTATTTCCACCTTTTAACTAATGCTCTTGGCCTATTAGCTGGAATAACTAAATAATGAAAAAACTGGAAAAAACTGGAAAAATTAATTTCATTTTTTCAACTGGCACAATATCAGATTTTGATCAGAATTTCTTCCTGAACTCAGAAATATTATTTTTTCTTGTAGCACCACAATGCACAATGTTACGCTAACATCTCTGACTAAGTATGAATACCCTGACATTTATATAGCGCCTATACCCTATCTTTCTTTGTTTCATTATAAAATGTATTTCTAAATTATCTAACAAATCTTTTTCTGCGCCACTGACATAATAAATTGGGGCAAAGAGATGATACACTTGGTGTTTCAAATATGCATCAACATATCTGCCGAACTGGCAGCAATCAGCTAAACTTATTTTAAAGAAAATACGGCTGTGGATTGAGTTCATAACGGGCTCAGCATCAGCGACCTCTAACCTCAGCATGTCGGGACTGAAACTCAGATCAGATATATGTAAAAGCACAAAGATTGTATTAATGGAAACAAATCCATTTTGTAACTGTAATTTGAACATCTATGTCAAGTTCACAAAGGTGACAAGTTGGCATAGGGCTTATGGTACTTAGACAGGATGCCGCCAGATGGATACCGCAAGTCATAGTCAGTAAGTCTTTGAAAGTACAAGACTTACTATTGCATGATGTAACCTCAAAAACCGCGGGTACGGGTCGGGTACAGGTAAAACTCGCGAGCATGGGTATGCCCGCAGACCCTAGTATCAATTCTTTTGAAAAAGGAAAACCTTCACGAGCAGCCTTAAACGAGGAATATGGAACATTAATTTCCGGCTGACAAGAAACTCCGCCCATTTAAGATATGCATCTAGCATGTTTTGCTACATATGGAGCAGAGACCTGGACATGTACCAAGGATCTGGAGACGAAACTCGATGCCTGCCATCGGTGTTGCCTCAGGAAGGTAGGCTACCGTGCATTCCCTATGCAGTGCATTTCAAGAACGCGGAAATATACCGCCACAAGATGCACCTCCCAGTGTCGGAGATGTTTCAAGCAAGGAGGCTCCGGCTGTTTGGACACACAAAGCGAACTGAGAAAATAATACAGACCATACCAGAACCTTGTGGGCAAAGATTTTCGGCCCTCCGAAATCTTGGAAGAAACCTATTGGACGTCGTCTCTATACATGGACAAGACCGGTGGAAGCCGAGTGAGCCGACCTGTATCCAAGAATTTTGGGTTGCATACAGCCTAGAGACAGGCCCATAATAGAGAAGGCTAACTACAGGTCGTGGAAACAGCGATGCTCCAGACTGGTGCATGCCTCAGTTGGTGGTAGTGGTGGTGGTGGTGGTGATGATGATGATGATGATGATGATGATGATGATGATGATGATGATGATGATGATGATGATGATGATGATGATGATGATGATGATGATGATGATGATGATGATGATGATGAAGCGATCGGCCATGAATTGAACAAGTGAGATCTTGATCTGTTGATAATTACACATAAAAATGACTATCGTAAATTGTTATCAATAAAAAACACGAGATTTCACTATCAGATTCTTTAATTTCGAACAGAGACTTGAACGTTGCGACTTAGCCTAATTCTCATTTGCAGCATTGAGGGAGATCTGCATAACTACAAAATAATGTTTCAAATCTATCTGTCTGGAGCCATAACAGGGACCCACAAAATATGAGCCTGATAATTACGTCAAATACTGCCCATCCAAGAGAATCCAGTTTAAAATCTGTTTACATTTGAAATGGAATAACATTTTAATCACCTTGCCTATATCCGCTCGTTTGCCTCGCTTGAGGCAGAAAGTAATAGGCCGGGATGTTGCAAATTAGCTCCAAAAAAATATTCTTCTGTTCAAGAGGCTGTTTAAAGTATATTTTGAATTTCAAATCTTAACAGAAAATGTTCAGTCAATCAATATTGATGGGTTGTAAACTGTTAGAATTGGTTTTTAGGCCGTAGATTCCTTCGCTCTGCCACTCAAGGCGACCTGTTGTCCCTATGGCTCGAACATCCACGGTGCTTCATAAGAGCTTTGCTGTGGTCGGTCCATTTTTCTGGAATAGGTTGCCCTAGCAACCTCTGTAATGAGCTTCTTGGTCTTTCCTTGCCCCTTTTCCGCAGGCGTTTGAAAACCATTCTTTTCGATTGTGGTTTGGTGTTGTCAGGTCGGGAGCACCTCTGAGGAGTATTTCTGAAGTGTCGCTATATAAATTTACGATTACGATCGCTCATATTCCCGAGGCTGTTTAAATTACATATTTTAATTTCAAGCAGTAGCGAAGCATTTAAAAAATTGATGCATTAAATAAGCTTTGCTGTTTATTGCCCAGGTGACAAGGAATAATAAACTGTTGCACTCTTCAGTTTTAATGGGCCCGAATTGCTCAATAGCCAAGGTATGCAGCTGCATGGATCAGGCTTTTCAGTTAAACTAAAGTCTCACTTCTTCCAGAATTCCTACCCAGATTCATCCTGTTCTCCACCTTTCGCTATTTCTACCCTATATATCTTCTTTCTGGTCTCCTCGAAAGCGGAGCGGTGTGTTTCGTGATTGGCAGTGAAAGTGCATGTCCTTCCCGGGAGATTTAAGGATGCTCAGTCTCCTACTATCTACGAGGGATTGCTGGAGGGTAATCATGCCCCATCGTTATTGTTTACCTTCGATGCAGCTTGGTCCAGGAACTCCGAAAACGGTGTCAACCGTTGACTTTTATGGTACGCCTTCGTTATAAGGCATTTCTTGTATGCAAGGACCCACCTGTGGTCACTCTTCAAGTTATGAGAACATTGCTCTGTTACTGAAGAATGTTTCGGCCTTAATAGCTTTCATATCATTTAGAATCTCGAAGGCGGCGCTTTTGCGAGTTACTTAAAAAGCACTGTTACAAGCGTCTTGATAGCTAGCCAACCATATTCGCAACGTTGGTGAAATGCTGAAAGTTTTCAGGTTATATCAAAATATTTTATCAAAGTAATTCCTTGTGGTAGCGAAGTAAGTTGGTTATTAATGTATGGAAGGCACCAACCTTCCAGGCAACGCCGGATTGTCTTTTGGAACCGTTGTCTGATAATTCTTCGATTAAAGCAAACGTCGACAGACATCAGAGACCTGATTACGTCTTCGTCTCTCTGGTTTGTTGATGAATTCAGTATGTAATGCAGATAGGACTGTTGTAAGATAATGTCCAACATCTCCAGTGGCAGATCGTATAACTGCAATTTTAAAAATGCAACGTTAAAACTGGAAGACTATATTGTATGTTATGATTAGTTATTCTAGACTTTTATGAGGGATATCGAATAAATTAGCTTAGTATAGCCTAGATCTCAGTTCAGAAGACTCCTGAACCAGTGCAATTATGTATGTTGTCGAAATGATTCAGAAAGGGAGTAAATCGGTCACTCCAAAAATGCTTCCCGCTGAGCGTAGGGAGCGACTACTCCGAGTACACGACACAGGTCCTCAAAGGTGCATTTTTATAGAAATGCACAAAGCATCAGTTCATGTGAGATCACAAGGAGTTTATGATGTTGTTAACCTTGTCATTTTTTGTTTTAGATAAAACAGTGCGCAACTTACCGCTGTTCTAGACGGAACTTCATTCTGTTCAATTGTTTCGTTCAGCAGTCTTTGATATTCTACTTTGAAACAAAAGTATTTAAATAAAATTATTTAAATGTTTTCATCATAAATATACTCTACATTACTCCAATTTCCAAATGCTTATTTTGTTACATTTTTCGTTGAAAATGCTGACAACTGACACCTGAGAAGCTTTTTTCCCAGAAGCACAATGCATAATTGCATATAACATTATTATAACTTCACTATTACATATCGGTGCACTGGCTATGGAACAGGGAGGCCCAAAAGGGGGGGGGACAAGTCCTCGCTTAATTACAGTCACCCTTTTTTAGCTATATTCAATTATGGCTGGTTAGGCAGTTGTAAAGAAAGAAAGGTTCATCAACTCAATAATGTTCTTAACTAACTAATAACACCGAAATTTGCTAAGAAGATCAATATGTGAACAACTCAATGAAGCAGTGTTAAATGAAGTAGGCCTATGGTTAATCTTTCAACAGTCCTTCAAGTAAAGTTCTACTTTATGAGAAAGCAATATCGTTTGATTCTTAAACAAGAAAACAAGCCAGTTTACCTTCTGACAACTAACCGCAAATTGTGAGTTCTTATATTTAAGAATATTTCTTCAATTTTCAAATAAATCAGCCTAGAAATTGCGAACATAGCATCATTCCGTAAAAACAGATGCGAAAGGAGAGTTTCTTGTCATTCTGTATGTGCTAGTATTATGGTAATCAATAAAAGTATTGATTCATTGATTCACATACGAGAACGCAGAAGATACCAGTCTGTGAAAGAGTATCAAACGCAAAAAAGTATTCAGACGCAAATTTTGCATTAGGCCTACTTTCCAACAAGGATTTCATAGTTATTTCAACTTTAATGATTATTTGTGTTCGAGTAGGCTATTAGTAAAAAGTCGCTTCTTTACGCTTACCGCTTTCTGGAGATGTAGAAACTCGCAATTCAGGATTGTGACGTCTACGATGACTTTCGTGATCGATTCCCTTGTGCTTTCCTACAAAGGAGTCCATGGTTCCCGTATCTAGAAATTAATTTGAAGAGGTCTTTATTGATGTTTCTGCATTACGCTTCTCATTACAAATGTTAACCGCATAAGCACTTCTGCCTAATGAGAAATGGCTACAGGTGTAAGAAGAAACATATATATCTTGATTCATGAAAGTACAGTCTTACTTCGTATAGAATAGAATAGAACCTTCGTTTATTCGTTAACACATTGTCTGAACGCAATGTGATTTTTTTAAATATGGCGTAAACCAGGTGCAAAGTAGATGTGTCGGAAAATGATTGGCGTCTATTTTTAGGTGCCAATATTGGCTCATCGAAGCTTAGCTGCCTACAGAGCTAAGGACCTGCTTTGCGCTTTGTTTGTACATTGGTGTTTACTTTTTATTTACAAGTGCTGCACATAATTCATTGAGTTCAAAGTACTATTGTGTGAGTATATGATGGTTTAAATGACAATCAATGTGCGACCGTACGTAGAAGACGTACGTTATTTTTTCTATAACGTACGTACGGTAGCCGACGTGTACGTTATTATGCCGTATCCGGTGTCACGAAATACGTATCCCCATACATGAGTTATTATGCCGTATTCGGTTTAGTTTTTGGCGGTACAGTCTGGATTTATTGTACATTAATTTTTAAGTTGCTCTTTAGTTTGTGTACGTCGCCTGAAATCTGACTCATCTGTTCAGTATCGGACTCGGTGGATACTGGAATCACGTATACTATTAGCATATCAACACACACTCATAATTCCACTCAACAGTTGTCTAGTGATAATCCACATAGTTTATTAATTTTCCAAACGACGATCATTTGCATTATTGTTATATTCGTTTATTGGTCCAAAATCAAATAGACACACCGCTATCAGTTACATTGCATATAATAGAGAATCTGAGAGCTATCACCAAACCAGTCCAGGCAATGTCGTTGGATAGAGCATCAGAAACAAAATGCTGCGACAAAGGGTAAAGAGAGGTCCGCATCTTCGTGCCAGCGTGTTACCATTCAACGACCTGAAGAAAAAAGTGTGTCATGCGCAGTGCAGCTAACTGTCACCAACGCGGAACTTAATCAGCGCGTGATGCACGACAGCCCTGTGTTGACGATGATTGGGCTGAGGATAGTCGGGCTATTTAACACAAAACACTTTGCGAAAGAGAGCAAAAAGATGCTGAAACACCGCAAAACAATGACACGACACAAAAGATAGATAAGCCGGACGTAGGTTATGTCTGGCCATATCATTAATATCACAGCAGTTGCCATTTTACCCACAGATGTCCGCCATCTGTGTCATCTGTGGACGGATATCCATTGGCTGGGCCCCTAGATGGATCTGCTACTAATGACTCTCATAGTCTTCTGTGCATAGTTTTGCTAACCGATGAAATTCCAGTTCTTAATGGTATTTAAGATTATTTACAATAATGCAGAGAGCGCCTCTGATTAATTTGCTCTTGGAATGTAATGTAATGTAATGTAATTTGCAACTTCTATTGCGCCGGTGTCTAATGCACAAGGCATCAACCGATGGCGCATCAAAACATTCCGTAATCAGGTCAACATCCAGAAGATCAGTCCGTAAGAGAGGAATGCCCTACATCAATTTTCAGTTACAATTACAATTTCTGCGAAGCGAGAGGCGACGCATCCTCTAGAACAGTGTTAATTAACTACCTCAATTAGCAACGTCGTATGCAGGACATGTGAAGTTCACGTGACATACGATCACATGGGCTACATTGTAGAATGCTATTGTACATTTGGCAGACGATCATCCGCAAAGACGTTATGTTGGAACGATGGTGTGGTTGAGCTCACACGAATTCGAGGGTGTCAATATATGAGGCTGCTGTTGGAGAGGGGGGACAGCAACAACAGGTGCAGATGCTTAATGGAGATTATTAGCTAATTGTTACATCCTGCATTCAGCTGTTGTGAAGGAAGTTGACGTGGCAATATATGAGGCTGCTGTTGGGGAACAACAACAACAACAACAGGCACATATGTTTGTTGGAGATATGCTCTAACTGTTACAATTGCTACAGTCAGTCGATATAAAGGGCGGAGTTGGAACGCTTTCAAGTCAGTTGTACGACCACCTATTACACAGTAGGCCTACTGTGTGCAATGTGCATGTTCACTTTCTCATATCATATAATTATTGTTTATGTATGGCGGCACCAGATTATTGTTTATGGTGACAAAGTATTAATCGATGACGGAATTACTCAAAAATTCAACCTGTACAACAATCGTTTCAGCAAGACTCGAACCCAGCATTTCGTGCATTGGTTGCAACTGGAAAACATCGCGAACGTAAAGTGATGCACGTAATATTAATTAAAGTTTGTGTAACACCGCGAACTCAAAACACCGAGATCTGCCTATAATAATTTCTAATGGTGGAAATTCTATGTTCATGAGACGCAAAGCAACGACCAACAAGAAACTTGACACTTTCGACACGTGGTGTGTCAGGAGTGTCCGGATTCCTCGCTCAGAGCATTAATTTTGAGCAATCTCGTGATCAACAGGAAAACCGCCATAGGCACCAGTCTGTCACTGTCCGAGAACAGCCATTTGATAACCTACAGTATGCAGAGTTCCTACTTGCACAACACTTATGCCACAACTGTGCTCATTATCCTACCACTTATGCTGATTAAGCTAAGCAAGCTTTATAATTAACCTTATTAAGGCTAACAGGACACTAACGAACGACTGTCTACGGATACGTTGACTGAGTATAGGCCCTATGATTCTGTGTTTAATCGTATAATGATGCAACATAAAATGAATTAGGAAGCCTACTTTATACACTGTGTCGAGAAAAAAGGCACATCCCAATAACTAGACAAAACTTTTTGAAATTTAAATCGAATAAAAAATTTCTTTTCTTACTTATTTACTTTTAACTGTTTAAGTAACGAACGGTGTATTCATTATGAAGTACTATTATTGCGCATTGATGGCTAACTACAACGCTGTCTTATTTGTCAGCAGACGTAGCTTTCTTGGGATTGTCGGTTTGTAACGTTGGATGCCGCTGCTAATTAGAGCATGCAGTGCCATGCACTAAACTCAGCATGACAATGGGTGGGAAATTGCTGAGTTTTGACGATAAACTGTATTAACTCAATATATAGCTCTGATAAAATTGAACTAATTGATTAATCGTTGGTTCAAAACTGGCAAGCTCTTGGAAATCGTCCCCAAAGCTGGCCATCGCGGTGCATTCACCAAAACCCCGTGGCACTCGCGCCCTGGTAAATCCGAAGCCATTATACGAGTTTCGAGGAAGAAGGCTGATTTGAGAGCCGATGGTGCAAAGCGTTTGTTTAAAGTATTTATAGATTAAGAATGAACACTGGACGGACTTAACAAACTGAGGGAGTTACTATGACTCTATAAGTGTCTGCAGATCGCAACGGTAGACATGGCTAGCTGCTCGATCAGCCTGTACCAGATATTTGGTCCTGTTCGTTTGCTCCCGGCGGATCATGCCCGCAGATAAATATTTGCCAAGCAGGACTAGGAATGACCTGGATGGGTTCCGTTGTTCCCGTAATGTCTGGCGAATGCTCCGCGGCCTCTAACGGTGCCACTTGCATAATAATGGTAACACTAGTCGATCGATGCAGTCAGTTGCTCTTTGCTGGTTATGTTCGGTTAGCCATAATTTAGGTGACGCTCCGCCTTGATGCATATCGTGTTTTCAGAGGTCGATTGGTTGGATGTCACCAAACACAGTGACATGCAGTTCCTGGCATGCCTTCTTTTTGTGTCGGGAATGGAAGACATGGAGTGCGGGCGGTGAGGTCGACCCCGACCCCCTGAGCGGGGAGTCGAAACACCCGTCTGCTTAAAGCCGTTGGTCGCGTGTGTGGCTCTCGGTGGTCTGTCCTAGGAGGTGTTTTTATGGGTCTTTGTTGTCCATGCTTGTTGACCGTGTTCCGCCTGAATGAACGAGGAACGGGTCCACCACTTCCCTGAACGTTGAAATTAAGTGAGTCGAGTGACATTCCTCAGTGCATTAGTGTTTGCACCCTATTCACTGGTCGTCGTTGGAACATAGTATGTAAACCGGGGTGGAAACTCCCACACACCTGCCGCTAGTGAGACCGCGAGTGATTTCCACCTGTGGAGAGGGTGGCAGGTCCCGCGAATGCACAGGGTAGTGGTATGTGGCCGCTTGTAACTCAAGGCGTGGTCCGTGCAGGGTTAAATCCGAAATCCCTGACCACGGGGAGGAAGGGGAGGGCCCTATAGTATTCACTAACTTGACACCGGAAGTTGCATCGAGACACTTGACGGACGCGACCCCCCGCCCCACGGTCACCACACCCCTACAATTATAGTCAGTCTTATCTATGTCGCAACCTGAATATTAAAGCGATGAAATTCAAACAGAGCAAGGGTAACGGTGATCCGTGTCCTATACTCGTGGAGTGAACATTGACATAACTAGATCTTACCAACGACAATTGCAGTTCATCTTTTTTCTGCACACCGTGTAATTAGCTAGCAGTTCAGACAAGCGATCAAGTACTATAATAATTAATTGTACCATTGGAAAAGTCATTTGAACATCCGTGGCAACTTCTTAGCCAACAAACAGACAGATTTTTTGGCCAACCTGAAGAATGTTTAGAAACGCGTTTTTGATTCTAATCGTGGTGTTTGTTGGGGTCTTCTCGGTCGAGGGCCAATCTACGCTTGAGTTGTGTGAGGCTAATGGCTTGAACTGCGCGGCTGACTTTCAGAATCAGTTGCGCGTATGCACTCATATCGAAGACATCCTTCAAGTGCTACATCAAAATGTTCAGAAAGGTGTAGAGTTTAACGAAGGTTTGCAGTTAAAGTTTCAAAATCTGTCAAATCTTTACGAAGAACAGGTCAAAGTTCAAAGATCTGTTGGCAGATTGCTCGAGGAACACGATCAGTATTTCCGGAATCAAAGTGCAGCTTACGCCCATTCTCTTCAAGGTAATTGTGATCTTTTCAATTCACCACACAAGAAAACAACTTATGCAAAACAATTGTTCTCTTCCCCCGTCTCTCTCTCACTCTCCCGTTCCACGTGCGAATACTGGTGTCAATCAAACGTCCACACACGAATATTAATAAGTTAATCAATACAGATGCCAACTCCAGATCAATGTCACTGTTCTCAGAAAAAAAGTGACTGTATTTAGTTTTACCACAGATTTTAATAATGTATTGTAAAACTTTATCGTCTACTTAATTTGGGAAGATCAGTTGGACTTTGGGCAGTGTCGACCTACATTGTAAAAATTTGGAAAGTAGGCTACACGACCAGAACACGCGATCGTTATTCAGGCATAATTGCGCTACCCAGACTGACACCTGGCAGTTTGCTTTGTTATCTGTGAACCGTTACTCTGGAATCCCAGCCTATTGAAGTCACTAATCTGCCTACATTGTTTCAATTTGAAATAAGTCTAATACCGTCTGTTAAAGTACTTTAATGATGTGGTATTGCAGTAGAATGATTTCACCTATTGCAAAGGTAGAGGACCGTTCTTGTTCCTTCTGTGTTTGCCTACAGCACTGAACCCAACGCACATAATTTATCTTCTGGAACGTGCATGCTATTTTTTATAAAGCATTGCCCTGGACACTCGGAAACTCCTGTTTCTAAGGAAGACCTCAATGATGTCCACCACCCATATATGAGCAGAGCCCTGGGAAGCTTCAATATTAGGTCCGCACACCATTAGACCGAGTCGTATGCCGTAATTGGGTCAAGAAAAACGGTTCCCATCTTTGGGTGTTGCTGAAATCCGTTTTGATTGAATATTGTGACAGCACGAACTTGATCGCAAGTGATTCGGCCTGGCCAAAAGTGTTCTTTTGTTTTGTTTAAGGTATTCGTGGTCTTGAAATGTGGCCAAGAGACTGTGCAGACATAAGGAAAGTCGGTCAGAATGTAAGCGAGGTGTATCAAGTTTCCTCTCTTGGACCTGGTTTTATACCAAATGAAATTTCAGTCTACTGCGACATGAATTCATCGGACGCAAGTTGGCTCGTGAGTAAATGACGACTGCATTCTTTACTAACTTCCATTCCGCCTTTTTATAACATTTCAGAGTGAAAATTTGGATTGTGCTAAGAACAATCATAATTTTAGTATTAGGAATCGTGTTCACTCACATATTATGTAGGTTAAATAAAGCAACAGGATTTTCATCTCAGACACAGTGCAGAGTAGCCAAAAGCGCACTTATATATCGCCTCCACAAGATATCTACTCAGAGGCGAAGCCACCCAACTTCCGGCGAAAGAGAACAGTTTTCGAGTTATTGTACAGGATACTTGCCGAGTCCTCGGCCAAAAGAACGCAAAGATATGAAGGGAGTTTATCCCAGGTGGACGGCCCAACCACTAGGTATGACGTTGCATCTTCGAAATGCGGTTAAAAGTAACAAGTCACCTCGACCAGCAAAACCTGAGATGGCGCAGTAGAGCTTTCGCAAGTACCCAGAGCATCTCCCAACTGAAATCTTAAATTCAAAACTCTAGAAAGTAAGCAGGCAACCAGTGGAGTACTTTACTGCGATTATACGATACGTCATGAAATTTTGAAATGATACCTACAAGCCTACCAGTTGCACGAAGCACGGGTTCAAGCTTCCCAATGCCCGAAGGTAGGACCACGTCATAGATGGCACTGCAGTAGTCATGACCTGTTACAAACAAACGCATGGACAAGTATAAGTGCTGCACTACAGGTGAAAGCGAGCGAGAAATCACCCGTAAAGTGCTACATTGGCTCAAAGCGAACGAGAAATGACCTGTAGGCTAACTGTCAAAACGAAGCACGTCTTATGAAATGTAGGTGTTTAGAAAAACTATTTTCAGCTCTCAGTTACGACCACACAGAATACTACACGGTGAATTAATTATAAGTCGCAATAAAATGCTTGCACACTATTTAAGGGAGAAATAGTTCTTTATGGCACATATTTAACTGGCTAAAAATAACACTACCAGATATAATCATATAATATAATATATCACAGAGTATGCTTCTCTGAGCGCTCAAGCCACATAGAGTATATTTCTGTAGCATGCATTACCATTGATGACATATGATACCACGTATTGTCATATTGCAAAATGCCGAAACTTCAAGACGCACGTGTAGGAATATGGCTTTCGAAGGAGCTGTCCACTCTTTCGGATTAAGGAAAAGTTTCGCTTTGAAGCCTCTAAGTGCTCCATTTGATTCAGAAAACTGGTTGACGCTGAATGAAATGTTGACTTCTATTAAAAAAGGTAAAACACGGAACAGTTTATTCGACGTTGCGTTTGTCGTTAACGTGTAGGTGTTCCAGAGACGTAAAGACGGCAGCGAGAATTTCGAAAGGACTTGGCTCGAATATAAGAATGGCTTCGGAAATCTCAGAGGTGAATTCTGGCTTGGTAAGTAGTCTTATGAAGTCAGTTCTAACATTGCCGGTGTCTATATCCATGCTACTGACAGTCTGTTCAGACTCGAGTTCAGTTCGTCAACTGAGGCAATGTAAGATAAGATAGCATTACGTACCCCTAGAATTATAAGGTTCTGTGTCCACTTTATTGAAAAATCAACCTAACGCTATATCCGTTACCGGGATGACAGGTATATATGTCCTGCATAGTCTAGCTCTAACTGGAGACGCTTTATTTTAGGAGTGCTTCAGTGCTATGCTTGTTCTACTGTCCACAAATTTGGACCTGATTTGGACAGTTTCTCAAAGCTATAGAGGAACAGAAAAGTCATCCAATAGAATCATTGAATTGGAAGATTTCGATAGAAATCGACGATACGCAGAATATGCACAGTTTGCTGTCGGCCCATACCATCTGACAAATATAGACTCAATGTTTCTGGATACTCTACATGCAGGTATGTATATTAGTATGTACGTGTATGTGTGCATTTGTTTTAATGCGTAAGTATCTATGTACTTAAATATTTATGTATGAAAGTCCGACGGAAAAACTCATAATCGGTCACATATATAGCAGTGGCGCGTGACTGTATAAGTGAGGCAATCTGACAAAATTGGCAATTTATATATGAACAGCAAAAAAGGCGAGAAATTTGGATCACGAAATTCGACTGGACATAAGTCTAAGGGATACAACCTTTGCTTCTTTACGGAGCTGAGACCTAAACGATTACGGTGGCGTAAGAGAAATCAGAATTTATATAGCTTCCAGAATTCCTCTGGCGAATTCTCCTGACTTCCGAAAGTAGTATTCGCTCACATAACTATAGCAGAAATCTTCAGGCGTTGGTCAGGAGTGCATCGGATTTAAGACAACTGTTATGTGGGGTAAGATCAGAATTCAGGAAACAGCTTACTTCATCTCTCCTCAAACAGAAAATAGTAATGAGGATTGATTTGGATCGATTTCGTGTTGGTCGACGATCACGCAGAATATGCACAGTTTGCTGTGGCCCAGCATCTGTTATGACTCAATGTTTCGATACTCAGGAATGCAATGCAGGGGCTTCATCTCTTGATTGCCTGTCAAACAAGAATTTATGAAAGAGTAGTATGATAAGTTTGGAAATATTTATGATGGAAAGGTGACGCGAACGCAGAAGCGTGCACACTTTGCTATGAACAGCCTTGATCGAGAAATATGGACACGAACATTCGACTGGACATAAGTCTAAGGTATATTAGTATGCACGCCTACAGTATGTGCTGATTTATTTTATGCGATTATGTAGGCTATGATTTAAATATGATGTATGAAATTGACTGCGGAATAGCAGATGCGCGTGATGTATATATGATAGCCTTGATCGAGAAATTTGGAGCACGATGATTCGACTGGACATAAGTCTAAGATATACAACCTGTGCTTCTTTACGGAGCTGAGATTCCTGGACGATTACGGTGGCCTAAGAGATAAGCTGAAGGTCTTCCTATAAGGGTGCCTCCGGATCGATTCTGAAGACTGCCGATATATTGCTGCATAGCTGAAGATGAAAATTTCAGGATGAAGATGACAGACACCATCGATTTCTACAGATTCCAATAAGGTTAGAAGATGAAACCAGCTTATTCCCGGGTTGGTCAAAACATAACCGATGGGCAGGGAAGGTGAATCGGTTTCAGCCTTGGAGACGATCGATGACGAGAAGACTGCGGATGTTTCTGCAATTTGCACGATGCGATATCAGGAAGGCCATGTTAGGGGCGCCCCGAGATCATGATTGCCTGTGTTGATGATGATGAAAGAGACTAGTTGGACAAGTAGGCACACGTGGACACGCACGGTGAAGGTGGATACTTTGGTATACATCCTGGAAATAGCCTAGGAAGGAGACGAATAGTAAAAAGAGTCGGGATGATAATGTTGTTGGCATGCCGTGATGATGATGATGATGATGATGATGATGATGATGATGATGATGATGATGATGATGATGATGATGATGATGATGATGATGATGATGATGATGATGCTGATGATGATGATGATGATGATGATTAATGATGATGATGATGCTGATGATGATAATGATGATGATGACCAGGGTAGAAGGAAGTTTAAACATATTTTAAATTGCAATCGTTAACTCAGCATTTCCAAAGCGCTGCTCTAAAGCTAGTGGCAGGTACCAGCTTAGTCACGAGCACTGCTTCATGTCAAAGAGATTATCCAGTGATCTCGGGTGAAGATCCAAATCTGGTTGCAGAGAGACCAGAGACAGGAGGGTTTTGTTGAGGACGAGATGGATTGGAAAGCTGGAGATTATCTGGATGGATCATAATAGGAATTTTTAAGAGGTGCGACTACATTCTGGAGTGGAAACATTTGGGGTAATTTCTGCTTCACTTGCGCACTCTATAGCTACTACTGTACAGCTCTAAACACCTTACACTTTTCATCGGAAGATCAACATCTGACGGAGAGAGAACTGGTCACTCGCTTTATAATGCCGAGGCTTAGAGAATGAAGCCACATCCATGCTTGCCACTCTATACCATTTATAAGGCGCCGGATTTTTTCCATCTAACGTATAGGGGAAGTTTAATAACATTTTAGTATCCACGATTGCCATCTACGCTAATCATAAAGCGCTTCTTATTCTTTTTAATATATTCATCTAACGTATAGGAGACGACATGGCATTTCACAACGGACAGACTTTCAGCACCAAGGATGCTGACGATCATAACAACTGCGCCCAGATTTTTCGCGGTGCTTGGTGGTACAGTGAATGCCACAAAGCAAATCTCAACGGTGTGTATCTACGCGGCAACCATTCGTCGTACGGTGATGGAGTCGAATGGTTATCGTTTCGTGGCCACCAGTACTCTCTGAAGATGACGGAAATGAAAATTGCTCCAATAAATTAGACTTTCAATGCAGGTCCACTTTCAATTTGATGATTTGAAGAAACCGAACTAATGACTATTTTACGCAGAGATTGGTCGACAAAGATCATAATGTAAACACTTGTAGGTCCGATAGCGCATTGAATAACACACTGGCATAAAGAGCGAGAGGTACGAGATCGATACCCGTAGGCGGACATGCTTTGTAGGCTTCTATTAGCGCCGTGTATTGCAGGCTGTCTGTTCTGCTAGGTCTAAATAAGATTTATGTCTTCTGTCATTTGTGTATTAGCAATCAATTTTAATAAGACACTGAACATAAGTTTAGAAATTAAAACAGTTTGTCAACCGGATGTTGTTTAGTCTACACAAATAGCATTGTCAGAAAAAAAATGAGAATAACTGGCTTATAAAAAGAATATTATTATTATTATTATTGTTTACAATAAGGAGATGTTATCAAAGTATTAGCATTTTAATCAGACACTGATTCAGTCTTTGGAACAGTTTGTGTCTATTTCAATCAGTATAAATTTATTGATATCCTAATGACAGGAAACAGTATTAATTAAGCATGCGTGATATATTTAGACATTATGATCAGATATTTATTAGTTCTACGAGTATGTTATATTTGAACATTGTTATATTTGAACAAGATATTAATTAACGAGTATGTTATATTTGAACATTATAAGATATTAATTAGTTCTATATGTGAACATTATAAGATATTAATTAGTTCAAACGCAGTATTTTGTCTAAAGCTGGCCATCGCGGTGTATTCACCAAAACCGCTTGGCACACGCGGCCTCGTAAACCCGAAGCCATAATAGGAGTTTCAGTGAAGAAGGCGGATATGACAGCCGATGGTGCAAAGCGTTTCTTTAAAATATTTCTGGATAAAGAATGAACACTTGGCGGACTTAAGAAACTCCTGCGGTTAAACGGCGGGTACAACTTTTGGAGACGGTTTATGGTAATGGTGACACTCTGGTACGAAGAACAGAAGATCAACAAGAACGCGGGATCGTTTCCCGCTACCCTTCTAGAGGTCGACTCTGCCTTTCATTCGACAGATGGTGTTGGTAAAATGAGCAGTAGGAGCGATAGGCGCCTTGCATGGCTGCCAAACAATTAAATTCGACTCCTGTAAAAATGTTTGATCATCCGTTCATACTGCGGTGTGTCAGTTTGAAATAATAAAAGAAGATGATCAAAAACTATTACTCCATTAAAAACTATTACCCTCTGAGCGCCTGCGCTTATATGGGTCTTTGTTGCCTAGGCCTGTTGGACGTGTTCCGCCTGGGATATACGGGAGAATGGGCCCAAAACTGTCCCTCGTATGGAGTCGGGTCGAGTGCCAACCCTCGAGCCAGTGGTGATTGGACCAGGCCGTCGTAAACAGAGGTAAAAGCTCCCACACACCTGCCGCTAGTGGGACCGCGAGTGAGTGCCACCTGTGGCAGGTCCCCGCGAGTGCACAGGATAGTGGTATGCGGCCGTTTGTAAGGCAAGTCGTGGATCACAACTTGCCTTACAAGCGGTCCGTGCAGGGTGAAAACCCGGAATCCGCGAGCACAGGGGAGGAAGGGGAGGGCATGACAGCATTCGCTGACCTGGCGTCGGAAGCAGCATCGAGACACTTGATGGACGCTTGCCTCCGCCCGGTCACCACACCCTGCAAAGGGTGAGTCTTATATATGTGTCGCCACCTGAATATCAAAGTGATGAAATTCAAATAGAGCATAACCTAGGAGTGAACATTAACAGTACTAGATCTTACCAATGCCAGCGTCAATAATATTGTAATTTATCTTGGGGTTTATATTTTCTGGACACCGTGTAATTAACAGTCTAACCGTTCAAACAAGCGATCAACTACTATAACTGGGCCCTTGTGAAAGTCATTTGAACATTCGTGGCAGCGTCTTAGCCAACAAACTGACAGAGCTTTTTGGTCAACCTAAAGAATGATTAGAAACGCGTTTTTGATTCTAATCGTGGTGTTTGTTGAGACCTTCTTGGTCGAGGGCCAATCTACGCTTGAGTTGTGTGAGGCTAATGGCATGAACTGCGCGGCTGAAATTCAGAACCAGTTGCACGTATGCACTCAAATCGAAGACCTCCTGGGTCGGCATTTAAATAGTATCACTCAAAATCTTCAAGTGATACATCAAAATGTTCAAAAAGGTGTAGAGTTTAACGAAGGTTTGCAGTTAAAGTTTCAAAATTTGTCAAATCTTTACGAAGAACAAGTCGAAGTTCAACGATCTGTTGGCAGATTGCTCGAGGAACACCGTCAAGGTAATTGTGATCTCTCCTTCTTAATCGCCTACTTCAGCTGTACTTTCTCAACCCTATCTCTGTCATACGTACCTTAACTATGGTAATGCGTGGCTGTCAATTCACATTAAGTACCTTCTAAAACCCAGTTTATTTGACTTGGCACGCGCCAGCAGCTCACCAAGATTGACTTGGAGGCCCTTGCCCAGGACTTCCCGCAGTTTGCCTTCTCATCCTCTGTCCGGGACCTTGGTGTCACTATGGACCAAGAACTAACCTTCACGCGGCATATCAACCTGCTATGCCGCGATTGCTACTAGCAGCTGCGTCAGCTTAGAGTGGTCATCCGTTCTTTAACCTCTCATGCTGCCTTAACGCTTATCCACTCTTTTGTTGTTTCCCGCCTCGTTTATTGCAGCGCCCTCTATGTGGGTCTTACGGCGGCTCGGGGTGGGTGCTTGAATCGGGTCATGCGCGCATCCCAAGACTTGTTCATGTCACTGTTTAAATGCGGGATGTCCTGCATTAGCTTCCTTTCCAGCAGCGGATCACTTACCGGATCTCTGTCTTGGTTTGGCGCTGCATCGCGGGTTTGGCCCCTGTTTACTTACAGGAACTCTGCTGCTCCACCCTGAGCGTCCAGCGCCGTGGCTCTCTCCGCTCCTCTAAGCAGGCTGAGCTTCTTGTCTCCCGGTCGCGGACATCTATTATGCAGCGCCGTGCCTTTTCTGTTGCTGGCCCTGCAATCTGGAATGGGCTTCCTGTGGCTCTACGCCTAATACCTAGAGCCCTTGCGGTGTGTGTGTTTCCTTTTTAACAACGTTTTTCTCTTTAGCCGGGGTTGGGTCACTGTCAGAAAGCGCTGGCGGAGTTAGAGCCCTTGATTGCAACGTTTTTCTCTTTAGCCGGGGTTGGGTCGGGAGATAATAATCTTGAAGGTGCGCTACATAAATATCTGAAATGAAATGAAAATGAAAATTAACAATGGCTTAGCCCTTCTTCAGTGGTCTATGGCCCTACGAGGTCTAGATGGGTACCTGCCCCGTATGGTCTCTCCCAGGGCTCTGTCCTTGGTCCGCTCTCGTATATCATCTAAACCTCTGGGCTTTCCACAATTCTGGCAGAGAGAGGGGCCTAGGGCCAGCTTTATGCAGATGATACACAGGCATTTATTCACTGTCAACCCGCAAATGCTGCTTTGGCTGTCGGGCAAATGGGTCGCGCCCTGGTCAGGTTGGAAACATGGATGTCATCTAATCGCTTACGTCAGAATTCGGCAAAGACTAAATTCGTGTGGTTGGGTACTATGCAGTACTTACCAAGCTTAACTTGGAAGACCTAGCTATTAAATTCTCTACCTACAATTTTTCAGCTACAGCCCGTGACCTCTGTATCTTGTTGGATCAGGAGCTTACCTTTGCGCCACATCTGCATCGCCTTAGTCGTGATTATTGCTACTGTACTACCAGCTGCGTCAGCTCCGTACTGTTGCACGTTCGCTTACAGCTAGCGCTGCAACTTATCTCGTTCATGCCTTCATTACTGATTTTTAACCCTCTATTCTGATCTGTCTTGTCTTGATCGTGTACTGTGAGCTGCAGCTCGACTCAAATATTAAAACTGTGCTTTCTGTTGTAGATTCGGGCTGTTGAATGCAGATTTCTATCCCAGGTAATCCCAGATTTAATTCTCATCAAATTTTGTATTAAATTATTTTAAAAGTTCATGCGTAAGCCGGGCAGTGTTTGTCAATCGTAACATGGCGGTGGCTGAGAGAGGCTGAGGAGATTTTCATGATTTTGTGGCCGTAATATTAAAATTGTGCTTTCTGTTGTAGATTCGGGCTGTTGAATTAATAATCGATTCCGTTTGACGAACAGTCCGTTGACAAACAGTCCGTTGACGAATTGTCCACTTGACGAACAGTCCGTTGACGAATCGTCCGTTGAGGAAACGTCCGCATACCCTGCACGTTCAGCTGGGTGTTTTACTTAGGCCCTAATTTTATTTGCACTCAATGCTCTCGTTGTCTGTGCTCTAACGTGTCGTATTCTGACCACATTATGGTTCGCACATTATGCAGATCAGCTCAATTTCACATAGGAGACATTTGTAGATTCAGATCTCTTTTCGATGCCTTATTTAATCGCACTTTCTAATGCATTGTTTTCCAGCAGACTTTACTAATGTGACTCGTTTCATTCATATCACAAAGGGAGGAATTCTGTGCAAATTACAAATGGTTGAAAACTCTCTTGTCAGAACCCCAACAGTGCTCGGCAATAAGTGAGAATGAACGTGTTCCCCCAATGTCACGCCAGTGCACCACAACGTCTAACTATGAATGTCTTAAGACCGGAAGCTCGATAGTGTTAGACGAAAAGAGGAAACCGAACGACGAAAAGCTTTTAAAATGTAAGTCTATAATGCTCAGGGGTGCAAAAACCAAACTTTTTCAAAATGAAAAGTTGGTTTTTTGGTTTTTTGGTTTTATTTGGTTTCTTGGTTTTTTGTTTTGGAGATTTTCCTATTTCGGATCATAAAACTCATAAAAATGGCATAATAACGTTCAAATTAATCAGATGCATATAAATGAAATGAACTAGAACAGTAGAACCGTAGAATGTCATAAAACGAAGTTAACCAAGACCATACAACAATTTCCAAGAGAGTTGAAGAGGCGACATTTTTGGCATTTATAATTTTAGAAATTTGTAAAAAACCAAAATTTGAGATTTTTTGGGTTTTTGTTTTTTTTTAAACCAAAAAAACCAAAACCAAAAAACCAAGCCTTTAACAGCCCTGATAATGCTTGACAAAATGCTTCTAAGAGCGTACAGACTACAGATTTAATTGGAGAATCGTCGAAGCGTGTGAATTCATGCAAATGTTTGGCAAACGAACCAAGTAAGCGAACGCCATACTTTTCATTCATTCATTCATTCATTCATTCATTCATTAGCTTTAGGACTTGTATAGCTCCCCTCTAAGATAGCGTATACTCAGAGGCGCTCCCAACCCAACTCCGGCGATACCAGTTGCCAGGGGCGGCGCTGGCCGGGGGTCCAGAGGTCCAGCTGTCGTTCAGACCATTTATCCAATTCGTGTAAATCCGAATAGATTTTTTTGGGGCGGTCTCGTTTTTGACCAAGTCAACGTAGCAACTAACAAATCAAGTTCATTTTTAAGCTATAAATGTTTAGTTCAGAGTGGCTGAAATGAGCTCCATATGGCAACATTATACTCCAAAAGCGTTGGCGGCTGGGGCACCCCCGCTGGGGGAGCTTACGACGCTCCCCAGGCCCCCTAATCGTGGGCAGCGGCGCTCGCAGTGCCTCGCAAGTTAATTTCATTTTCGTGGACCCCCACAACTAAAAACCCAGCGCCGCCCCTGCCAGTTGCCGTGTGAGGACCTCTTCTGAGTTCTGACAAGCGATACACATCAGCCTGAGGAAGATTCATCTATAATGACAGACTCAAGCTTAATCAATGTTTCTCAGAATATATCAACTCGTCCAACATGGAGATTCCACGCACTCCTAAAGGCAGTTTATATAGCAGGTAGGTCTAATTAGAACTACAACCAATATTCAATAACCTACCTTTGTGTACAGACAGGTGATGCCATTCATCAGCGGCTTTCACGCCTATAGGCTACTTCTGCTTTCGTTCCGAAGTCGTTTTCCTGGATTACCTGGACTGTTAGAAATTTGCTTTTATGCGGTCAAATCACTGGCAGTAGCATCGGAATTGAGAAAAACAACCAGCTTAACAAACGTCGAAGTAAATTAGTAATATAATGGGTTCAAACTTCAAAATATAGGTTAAATATTACCTAAACGTTACAATATATAAAATCAGGCCAACCGTGTTCCACAGATTACGTGATTGGAACAATGTTGCAGTAACTTTGTCCAACATTGTGGCAATACGTGTGATCGGCTGAGAACTGGATGTGCATCAACCAACGTTATTCAAACTATGGACGAATTCATTGTGTAGATCTTGAAGTGTGAGATTGATCAATCGTTAATTCGTTTAAGTTAACGATTCATTAATCGATTAATCTGGGACTATTATTACAGTCTGTAATAATAGTCCCAGATTAATCGCTAATTAATTTTAACGATTAAATTTATTTTTAACGATTAATCGAAGACCACTCAAACTGTTCTGCCACTTCAGTTCTGTGTGAGAGACTTTTTCAGCTCAGCCGGTTATATTGTCAACAGACCACGTTGCTCATTAGAACCTAGCAGTGCTAACATGCTGGTTTGCGTAATTGGTTGTAGGAAGACAATTGAACTGAAAAACTTAGACAGTACTACTAATAGGCCTATGAACAAATAGGACTACAAAGTAACTACTGACTAATACTAAATATTTAATCGGCCTAATACTATTAAAAGATAAACAATTAATAATTTTACTTTTGTAATTGTCATTAGGCCTACATATTATGAATAGGCCTACATTAAGTCGAAGTTAACAATTAATAACTTAGTTAATTCTCAAGTAGTTAACTATTAAAGAAAATTTAATCGATAACAGTCCTATTTTAAACTATTACATAAACGCATTCTTACGTCACTTTGAGTATTGAATAAATCCTTTGTTACTAGGTAAAATTCTGTTAACAATTCTGATAAGCTTATTGTGACGCCTTTATAGACTAATCCTCACGTCACTTTAATTAAGTATTGCTATAATTATAAGTTCGCTTTGAGAATATAGACTATAGGCCTATTGTTACGTCACTTTGATTATGATACAAATCTATTAGGCCTATCACATAGGCCTAAGTGGATTTTGATAATATAGGCCTAGACTGGGTCTATTGTTACGCTACTTTGATTATGATACAAATCTATTGTTAGGCTATATGAGTTCATTTTGAGAATAATAGACCGAGTCTATTTTTACGCGACTTTGATTAAGCTTATGATACAAATCTATTGTTATAGCCTTATAGGCGTAGCCTATGCTTGACAAAATGCTGATGAGCATACTACAATAAGTATGACGCTTTCTGTTTCAACAGCTTCTTGTAAGCGATCACTTTTTGCACAGCACCATTGGACAGTGGACACGAACGTCTCACGTCTCGCTTTAATTTCCATCGATCGAGTTTTGCTGCGTATTGATAGTCTCGACAGTCATCATCATCATTATCATCAGTCCCCGACGCCAGCCATTTGGCGGCGATGGGTACGAATAAATGACCTCCATTGTTCTCGGTCATTTGTCAAGTCCATTGCTCCCCTTAGTGTCAGTCCAAGTGAGGTTATGTCTTAATTTATATTGTCTATCTAGCGTAGTCTTCGTATGCCTTTCTGTCTGTTTCCTTCCAATCTTGCGTCTCGACAGTATAGTTGATAAATTCAAACACAGTAGTGACCAGACATGGGGCATGCTGTTTTAACTTTATCGAGAAATAATTAAATTCACCTTTTCCTTATGAATCTTATCATCGTTTCAAACATGGAAATATAATATTATTGATTGATGCGGTGTCATTTATATAATTGGATAAGCCTACTTACACGTAGTTTCAACTGCTAACTCTCCAAATCTGGCATTTTCTAAGTTTATTTTGTTAGTCGCTTAGTAGTCTCTATGGCCTACATTATACATTTTTGAACTACCTTCACTGGATTGATTACAGTTTGCGTATTGTTAAGTTTCTAATGTAATGATGTTAATAGTTTTATCTGGTGGGCAAAATGTCGAATGCTATAGTCAGTGAATTATTATAAATATAATAACATTATAATAGTTGCTAACTTGCCACTTTCTAACTAATAAAAATGATGTCGACCAATTCCTACTAAAACTTTGATTAGGCCTAATGTTGAGTTAGTCTGCTGCCCGGGTTCATTTATGATTTACCTAAAAGCAGAGCTATTCTATTCTATTGTGCAACGTAGCCTATATATTAGGAACTCGCCGAATTGTCTCCCCATAAACGAACTTGGTCTAATGTTTTGTTTTAATGGTCTCAAATGACGTCGATCGATGTACAGTTATGACAACAATGAAGCACAGATAGCTTTTCTCTTAAGCCAAGCAGATCACCATTTTTTAATTATTCAACGGTAATAATAATAATAATTATTATTATTATTATTATTATTATAAATAATAATAATAATTTCTATCGTCCTTCTCATGAGTCTATGCATTTGTGCAGGTAAAGACTATAAGTGATGAGGACAAAGGCACAGGCATTACTAAAATCGAATGATATATAGCAACCTCGTACAGTACTACTACGTATTCCCAATTGACTTTGTATTGCCTAGTTCTTAGCCTAGGCGTCACAATACAATACAATACAATACAACTTGTATTTATAACGTACCTTACCTTAATAAAACAGAGTCTTACTCAAAGGACGCGTTACAATTTACATGTACTTACTAAACATAGTAGCCTACGGTACGCGAGATGCAGGCGTTAGGATTAAAAAGCGAACATGAAAACACCGACGTATGGCCACACGTTGCTTACCTGCCCTGAATAACGCGACAGCCAGTCCTTCAGAAGACCGTGCCAAGTTTTAGGCAAAGTGCAAATAGCAACCTCTGACTTCTCTGCTCCATATAAATCAAATCAACAATTATTGTTCACCGCTTCAATTCAGTGTTTACATGTAAAGACAATTTTTATTAAATGCAGTAACAATGGGTAATACCCTAAGGAACATTAAGTTCCGCTAACAGGATAGCCCTAGTGCTATGTCAATCAGTCTAGTCTATTCAGATCAACATACTTATAGTTCACATAGTTGTAGGCTATATAACGTGGCCAGCAGTATTATTATTATTATTCAGTAGCAAACATTGTTCTTAACTAGGCTAGATCAATTGTCAGGAGCACACAAAAAATAACTAACTGCACAGCAAGACATATAAAACTACTTACACCTAAGGTAATTATTGATTCAATACGGACATCAGATGCGCTTTGAGCCTGTTTTTAAATTGGTACGGGGTGGGGAGACAGATGAGTTCATTCGGTAGTGCATTCCAGAGCACTGGCCCGTGGTATCGAATACCATTTTTTCTGATATTAGTGCGCATGCTGTGCTGGCGATATTTCTTTGAGGCGCGCGTGTGATGATCACGCACTTTGGAATTTATATAGAACCAGCTGTCGAAACTTTCGGGTACTAGATGCATATGGACCTTGCACATGAATAGTCCTACCTGTAGTTTATTTATGCTTTCAAAGGGCAGTATTCCCAAGCTCAGATATACATTTTTTAGTGTTGCATAGGGGAGAGTTGCCATGAATGGACCACTTAAGGCAAACTGAGGTTTGCTGAATGAATGCTACCGCATTTCTAAAAAGAAATTATGCCATATGATGGGCTGATTAGTCAAGTATGTCGTTAATAAGCAAAGGACAGACAGTACTCATGCATTTATGAAAAATAACTAAAACATCTTGAGCTGTATATCAGTCCAATCAAGGCAACCTGTTTCCTTAAATGGACCACGTGGTATCCTTGACTGGACCAGTTGCCCTGAATGGAACATATTATTTTAAAGACGTATTTTAAAGATAATTTGCAACAAAAAACACTGAAAACGTTTAAAAACACTTGATGTTTAAAGCATGCAATTAGAAGCGTCTCTAGCTAAATGCCAAAATAGGCCTACTATAAAAGTAATAGAAATCAACTTAATACATGACTAGCATAAACACTGCTAATTTGGAGTTCATTGTCAGAATCACTAGTTAAATATAGACTATAGTTAAATATAGACTAGTTAATTACGACTCAATGATTAGATAAAGTCTTTTATTAGTACCTAGTTAATACTGTTTGAGTCTAACACTTGACACTTGATACTTAGAAGAATTACACACGTACATGATTGAGGGCATGCTGTAGCGTAGGCCTATAAGTTACACATGGCTGATATATTTTGTCTTTGCACATTCCCTCATCTTCTCCATCTTCAGCTGAACCTGTAGGCCTATAGGGCCTACATGGTAGCTGTTGTTCGACATAATAGAAGCCAATGGAACTTATATTATTAGTTATAGAAGCACACTATAACATTGCAAGTGCTGGTGTCCTTAAATGGACCACGCCCAAATTAATGGTCCAATTCAGGACACTTAATGTGGTCCATTTCAGGCAACACGTACTACTTCTACTTAGACTGCAATAGTTCAACACGCGTCAGCCTTAGCGTAATATCTTTTATTGTCGCTGAAACATGAAACCTGGCTATAAGCAAAACTAACAAGAATGCATTTTAAAAAGCTTCCCTAAAATGTGTACCCTCGTTGTCAAGTACGTCTAAAAATAGATCAAAACTACACGAAATAGAGTTTTAACCGTAATTTAATAAATGTTTAGAATTCCGCAAAACTGCATGCAACGATACTATTAATATTCAACTGCGCACGAATACAACAGTTGAAAACGAGGTTAAATGGGTATCTAGGGTGTAAATCGGCTGTGGTCCAATTAAGGCAACGGTCCATTTCAGGCAACTCTCCCCTATAATAACATTATAATAGTTGCTTGCCACTTTCTAACTAATAAAAATGATGTCGACCAATTCCTACTAAAACTTTGATTAGGCCTAATGTTGAGTTAGTCTGCTGCCCGGGTTCATTTACCTAAAAGCAGAGCTATTCTATTCTATTGTGCAACGTAGCCTATATATATAAGGAACTCGCCGAATTGTCTCCCCATAAACGAACTTGGTCTAATGTTTTGTTTTAATGGTCTCAAATGACGTCGATCGATGTACAGTTATGACAACAATGAAGCACAGATCGCTTTTCTTAAGCCAAGCAGATTACCATTTTTTAATTATTCAACGGCAAAATCTTTGAAGAAACTCGTGTATAATTTTGTAAGCCGCAATTGCTCAAAGGCATTAGATATAAATTTGCTAATGCATGCAATTTGTTTTCATTGTAACTCACCTGTCACCTTATAAAATCACAAGTCGTGCACAATCACCTGGTCTTCCTCTGATATAACATAGTCTTAGAGGATAGTCAATGCCATCTTTTTTATTGGTAATAACGTCACATAAAACTGCTTCTCAAATAGTGTAACGGAATGCTTGTAGGGTTACACTGGGCAAAAGGGTCATAAGGTTCATAAAGATCACTCCCATAAATTTGTTAGAAATAGTTTTAATTCGGTGCAAACCTCTGCAGATCTAAGTTACATAAAAATATCTCCACTCCAGAAGCTAAGGATAAAGTTACCAATCATCGTTTCCACTGCATGCAATGGTTTCCAGGATTGACCTGGCAAGAGGAAATAATTCAGCAAGTCAGCACGAGAATTGTAGACAACCAGACAAGGTTCTAGTTCAGATCTCGGTATAAGAACATGACCATCTCTGGTCACGAAAGAGAAAATGGTTCACCCAAGTTCAACATCCACTTGGATGTTTTCAGTTCGTCTACCATTATATGCCAGACACACGAAGTCTCTTGATCGATAACGCACGGAGATGATGTTCTATGGCAGGCGGTAATATCTTTTTCCCTTGAATCTCATGCAATGAAATATTGTCCAAGATATTTCGACGATACGGAGAATGCCTTTGGTATGCCAGGATATGCTGAGTTGAGAGTAGATATATTTTATCTCTTAGATATGTTACTCCAAAAACAGCATGGTCTCAGTGGCGGCGCGTGGATTTTTCAAAGGTGGTTCAAAACAGCAGTGTGCCGCCCTTCCCGTAAGGCGGCAGTCCTGTCTAGTAGTCTAGTGAGATTTTATCTCTTGTGTATGGTTGTAGTCAGTAGTAGCCTTTGCCATCAGTAGCTTAGTATAGAGTACAGTGGCAGATCCGCTACATCACTTTGTAGTGTGTATTGTGCACTTAATGTACTTTAGCATTGGCAATTTACGCATCTTTTTTGAAACTTTAAATTTGAAATAAATTTAAATCATACCGAGTAACCTACGAACTGTAATTCAAACGATAAAGTAAAGTTAATTTGTCCAACGTTCAAACAATGTAGGATCACACTCGCCACTGCAGCTGTAGCGGCATATGGAATTGCGCTGCATAAATGTGATATATTGTTTTAATTACAATAATTATTCAGTTATGGAATTCTATTCGCTAGATGGCGGAAATGGTTGACTCATTTTCAGAATCTGAGTCCTTACGTAAAACAGACTTACACCGCACGAATCAATAATTGATTAGCCGAAAAAATATTCCAGGTAGCCAAAGTGCCGCTTCCTCAAGTGGCCACCCAATGCGACCGCACCCTCTTGAATCCCCCACGCGCCGCCACTGACGGTCTTGCATTTTATCTATTTCAGCTTTAGCTTTTTCCAATTCCTTTCTTAGAACTGTGTTTTCATTTTGCATTAACTGCAGCTGTTGTTTCAGTTTAGACTTTTCCTGTTCAGCTGCTTCCAGCTTTTCTTTAAGCCTGATGTTTTCTGATGCAGCTATTTCCACATTCAACTGTAACTCAGGTCTTCTCATTTCTGGCACGGTTTCTTTCGGAACAGACACCTGTTTCGTCATTTGAAGTTCAACTTTACTCATATTTAATTCTTCCTTAGGTTCTGCTTTTATAATAAATGAGGGTGGCTGTAGTTCGTCTCCCTCTAAAAGTTAAATTTAAGAAAGATATTTAATTAATATTACGTATAAGCTAATGTTTATTTGCAATTAATGATTTGTTATAAAATAAACACACATGTGTTTTACATAGCTTAAGTCCTGATAAGAATGTCGGAAAACACAAGTAAAATATGTATTACATATTATATTAAAAAGTTTACATATGTACTTGGTCTATAGAAATAAGCAAACAAATTAATACAATACGATTAAAGTGAAAGAAAAGCGTTAGCTAATGCAAGGAAATCAGCCAAAATTGAGGAAGTACGACTTACTCATGGATGGGATTACATCAAACTGAGTTGTTACATGGTCACCAGAGAAGACTTAATAGTTTATTGACAACAGCTAAGAAATTAGAGGTTAGACACGTAATACTAAAGACTGACCTCTAGATTCTGAAAATGAATCCCTTTCTGCTAGCTCTGGCTTGTTTTGGGCGAGTTCGTTCAGCTGGGCTGCTTCTTTCAGAATCTGAAGATCAGCAGCAACCAGCGTAACTCTAATCATCACATTAGAAATTTTCACCGAAGTCTTCACAAGGTTAAATATCTTTTCCAGAATGTGTTCGAGGTGTCTTGTCTCAAACATTAAAAATAGTTCGGCCATTGCTTTGATATCTTCACACCATAAATAAATGATGATGCTCTTTCCTTTCTTCAAGCTAAGAATCTGTATTCTCTTTTGACAGATTTGCTGAAGTTCATGTATAATTGGTTGAACTTCTTCCGCTTGATCCTCTTCATTGTCCAAATATGACATCTGCTGTGCAAGAGGCTCAAGAATGTTAATCAGGTCTTCTTCAAACTGGTCGAGAAGATATGTGGCTGACTGAAATTCGGCGTGAAGTGCAATTATGTTTCCTGTTTATAGAATAATAAACTGAAAATATAAATTCTATAAAATCACAAATGTAAGCAACACTGGGTAAACTTAGATGCCTAGATGTCTAGATGTCTAGCCTAGATGTCGAAATTGATGAAGTTTACAAAATTATTTCACTTTTAATTGTTGCAATATAAGGCACCAGTTGAAATATAAAATACTGAAAAAAAGAAATAATAACTAAAATTTATTTAATCAGTTTCTAGATTAAACTCTCTCCAACACAAAAGTGCAATACAGCTTTCTTTCTGTTGAGATTAGGCCTATATCAACTTCCATATCTCTGCACCTAAGCATAAAATATAAACCCAAAATATAATAGTAGACCTCGTAAAATCCATTGCTTAAACAAGTTATTTAATCTTGACTTTCAAAAAATTTCTCCAAGTCAAATTCTTTATTTCAATTTAATGCGGCCATGAAATGTTAGCGTCTTTCTGGCCTTCATATTATTTTTAGAACTGCTTATAATTATAGAAACCTTTTTCAAGAGCAGAAATGATGTGAGCCTGATTTGTTTCTCTTAATGCATCCACAAAGCATTTCAAAGTCAGATCACTTTTTTGTAAAATGATTTGAAGAAGTTTCATTGCTTTGTCTTCTGTCGCTTTTTCAGAATTGACTTGTTGCTGGTCTCTGGGACTGAGTGCTCTCTTAGAGCACAGGACCATAAGCAATCCTGAGTCGACATCAATCACCTCTGACAGATGTCGAATATTCTTCTGAATCTGTTTTCTTTTTTCTCTTGTAAGTGGACGCTCACCTGTAAGAAATTGATAGATTTTTAAATTAATTATTTTGCCTTAATATGTGGTTTATTGCTTCAAGTTACCATTACAGGTTAACTTACCATTACAGTAACTGGAGTGCCATGATCAGCATACTTATTTAATTTCTGTGAGGCTTGTATATATAATAGCATTGTTAAAACACATATAAATTAAAGCTCTCGAAAAGTTAAAGCCTCTGACATACAAAAGATTACACATACTTTCGTGTTGCTAATGGCAAGTGCCAAAGAATTCAAGCCCATGTTCTGTTAAAAATGCAAAAGAACAAGACCTACCAGTTCATCATAAGCCTTAGACCATAACGATCGAGTGTGAGAGACATCATAGAAGAAAATCATAAAATTTATGACTCGCCTTAAATATTTTAGTTTAATTTAGCATAATGTTCTTCATTAGCTTAGGCCTACCACACTAGGAAGTATTTCACTTCTAACAAAATGTAGAGCGGAATACGGAAGCGGAGGTTTCTGACTTGTATTAGAGCATCTGACCTAGATATTTTCTTGGACTAGTTTACTTATGCCTAGCACATAGTGTGACTTTTCAAACAATGTGGGCATATTCTTTCATCATTATCGTATATTGCGCGTCTCTCTCTGAAGCGTCTCCGTTTCCACAACGCGCTGCCAGCCGTTTATGAGTGCATCCACAGTACAGGCCATGTGCAGTCCGGAGATAAACTGGTGCATGTCGGACTCCACCATTCTTATCAAGACTTTCTTATTTCCTCGGGGCTGTCACGATGAGAGCGCCTCTGAATAGATAGTACTGTAATAGGCGCTTTATAAAGTCTCAGATACGATACGATACGAAAATTAACTTGTTATTAGCAATCAATCAATCAATCATTTATTTAAACCATCAGAAGAGAAAACGAACAATGAAACAATAAGGCAAGTGTTTGACGTGTACTAGCTACACGCAGGCCCAGAAGGGATCATAAATCCCGCTAAATAGGGACACCTAAATATGTAAAAAAGGTACAGATAGCAAAAGAAAGGCAGCCAGCCAATAGATACTTTGAGTGGAGTAAGCCTTGGGCTCAAACTCAAGCAAAAAAACAAACAGACAAAAGCATAAAAAATTCTTGCATCCTGTGGGCTTGCGTGGAGTGCCTTTGAGATTTTCTTATTTGGCGCTTCGATATGTTTTTTTTTCTATATTATAGATATGTAACAAAAATCTATGAAAGTCCGAATAACCCTATAGTTCTAGGCCCTATAGATTTAACATCAATTCTCAGTAGAGCATGTGCGTAAGCCTATTGGTTAAGTTTAATGAACATATGAAATATTTCAACCTGGAGTTCCATCAAGTAAGTTGGCGATGTGCTTCTGTTGATCACCTCTAAGTTTCTCTAGACAAACGGTAAATGTGGAAGGTTGACTCTGCTTAAGCCAATCCAGAAAACGTCCATTGATCTCATATTGAATGCCTCCAGCCAAGATCTCCTGCTTCGTTCTTTGGTCAAGGACATCTTCGCCACACAACTCAGTCAGAAGTAGTTCACTGACACGTAGAACTTCCAAGAGATCAGTCTTATTGGCATCAATTGTAGACTTATGGTCCACAGACATTGTAGATTAAGACTGAGACCAGGAAATTATGTGAAATTACCCGAGAAAACAATGTTAGGTTACGGTACCTAAAGAAAAATTAACACGAAATAAAATTAGCAGCGATTGAAATACCATCATGAAAGTGTGGTAGGTATGATGTAAACCTTTGCTACAAAAGTCGAGAAATATCAACTACCGGTATATAAATACATGTACGCACTTTACAGTTGCAACTACTCATTATATTACTCATATATTACTCATATCCGTACCCGCGGGTCGGGTACGGATCGGGTAGGCATTTCACGGATCGGGTACGGGTAGGAGCATTACGGGTACGGGTGCCCCCGGTTTTACCCGCACCGACGTGAAATTTTGGGGTTACGTGTAATACCGAGTCTTGCACCTTCAAATACTTACTATAACTGACAGTATTCTGTGTAAGTACAATATGCTTGTGCTGACCTATGTCCGTGCGCCTTAGTGAACTTGACATTTGTTGATAGATGTTCAAATAACAGTTACAAAGTCCCTTGTTACCACTACTACTGCTGCTGCTGCTACTACTACTACTACTACTACTACTATTACTACTACTACTACTGCCACTACTACTACTGCTAACAACAACAACAGCATCAGCAGCAGCAGCTGCTGCTGCTGCTGCTGCTGCTGCTGCTGCTGCTGCTGCTACTACTACTACTACTACTACTACTACTACTACTACTACTACTACTACTACTACTACTACTACTACTACTATTACTAATTATTATTATTATTATTATTATTATTATTATTATTATTATTATTATTATTATTATTATTATTATTATTATTATTACTACTATTATTATTGCTAAAATGAATAATAATCATATTATTATTATTACATCATTATCATCATAATTGTCATCATCAGCAGCAGCAGTATCATCGCGACCACATCCGCCGATTATTACGACTACATGATAACTATTGAGCCTATAATTGGCCTGGTAGAGACTGAAACTGTGGGAAGGCGAACTAATAAATGGAGGGCACGGTAAAGTACGGGTATACCCGCGGGGGTATCAGGGGCTTTCACCTGGGACGTTTCACCTCCGGTCGATTCACCTCTAGGGGCTTTCACCTCCGGACGTTTCACATCCGGTCGATTCACCTCCAGGGGCTTTCACCTCTAGGGGTATTCACCTCTAAATGTAAAATGAGAGTTGCCGAAGTGGTTTGTTGTATTTTTCCACGTTGCGGAAAACGAACATATGCAACAGACAAAATATTTGAATTTGACCCACTAATAATCGTGTCATAAAGGAGACAAAGCGCGATAATGATCATTACGGAATGAAGTTGATTTTTTATACATTTTTTTATACATGACGCCGAAAACGGAACAAAACTAAACATAGACAGCATAGGCCTACAAAATAGGAAACAACTAATTGTCATGTCATAAATAGACAAAGTAAGCAACTAATTATAATGTCAATGTCATCTAATAAAAGGCCGTTAAGTATGAGAAAGATGGGCGATTGCCTTCAAGTACGTTAAAACGTACTTTATCGGGGGCACCCGTACCCGTAATGCTCCTACCCGTACCCGAGCCGTGAAATGCCTACCCGATCCGTACCCGACCCGGGGGTACGGATATGAGTAATATAATTAGTAATTGCAACTGTAAAGTGCGTACATGTATTTATATAGTTGATTATTTCTCGACTTTTGTAGCAAAGGTTTACATAACTGACATAGCCAGTTACAGCGCGGTTTACTCTCTCCATCAGCTGCCGATACGATTTTCTGGGAACATTTTCAGCCCCAGACGTTGCTTGCAGATATACTCCTTTCTGTTTGGCGATGTCCTTCAGAATTCCTTCGAAGAAAGTCCACATTGAGGGGTGATTGCACAAGAACAAAGATTGAAGCCCGTGATGCCACCCTTCAACCGAGTTTGTTGATCTAGCGATACCATCGGCAGCTGCACTGTACTTGTTCCATGTCTCTATCAAAAAAAGAGCAGGAGGGTACGGGTCGGATCGGGTAGCAATTTTGAGTGCGGGTCGGGTACGGGTAAGGGTACGTTTCTGGGTTACGGTTCGGGTATCAAAAAGCTCTACCAGCAGACCTCTAATACCTACATGTATTTATATAGTGCCTCTTCAGGAAAACTTGTCAGAGATGCTCCCGATCTGAACACACAAGACCACAATCGATCAGAGTGGTGTTGAACCGCTTGCAAAATAGAGGCATGAAAAGTAGAAGAAGCTCATGCCACCGATTGCACGAAAACCCGTTCCAGAATGATCGGCCAACCACTGCAAAGCCTCCATGTTACATTGTGGAAGTACGTGACGGCAGAACAAATAACCCGGTTTTACAGAACGAAGAGATTTACGACTAGGTAGTGATAACACTGGAATACATAACTCTCTTAGGTAGGATGGAGCACAACCGACCAACCAGCTGATCTAAGGTTATATATATATAATCGAATGGGTTGTCATAAGCAAAAGACTTGTCCTGTTTGCCTAGACAAAATCAATAACGTAATGTCGATATTCTAGCATGAAAAATAGTGGTTCTAAAATGAGTAACGCTTTCGCTTTCGATTCTGAAGCTCCCGTTGTTCGTTATTAATTACTGAAGCAATATTTACAACACATTGACATGATATTTACGGCATGGCACACGGGTCTATTATCATATTGGAAGAGAAACGCGTGCAATATGAATCTGAATGCAGTTATTTCCTTAAGTAGATCTAAGTAAGTCGTTCGAAATTTTTGTTTAGAAAAGCTTTGTATTGATTGGCTCATTATTATACACAGCGCATTTCTGCACGGTCCTACAATTACCCTGCAGATTTATTTTTATGTTTTAGTGTTTCTTTAGTTGAATATATTTTCATATACTACGCTATATTTGACTAACCCGTATAAATATCTAGAAGTTGTATCCAGATAACATTTAATATACTTCGAAAAGACTATAGAGGTTGCGGATACTCAGATCACGGCTACCAGCTCCATGCAGCAGAAAGTAGGTCATAGCACGAGCCGCTGCCTTCCATAATTATAATGTATGCATGCCGTCGTCATATAGGCCTAGCTGCCTACCTATAGAAGAGATAAGTTTTAAGTTTAGATTTTAAAATATTAATTGAGGATGAGCTTCGGATTGGTTCTGGTAAAGAGTTCCATTCAGCTGGACCAGCTACCTCAAACATTCTGTTTCAAAATTGTAGATTGTTCTTTTGATTTCAAAGTCTCTTATTGTCGAAGCTGATCGTAATCCACTTCCGCGAACAATTAATAAACTAACCTATTCATCCGATCTTTTTCCAACAGATCTCACTTCTCCCTTGACCAGAACACCACTCTCACTCGTGCAGTCACCAAAGTCCCTAAACACCACCTCTGTTCTCAAATAAATTCACTGGCTAAAAGGCCCTCGGTGCATCCATTACAAAAATAGATATATTTCTTACCTGCTCTATCTCGTCCTCCAGTCTCCTCCTCTCTGAAATTCCGCAATCGCTTATTTAGTCTATGGAATGAGTTCCCAAAAGACGTCCGCCAGTTTGCTCATCCTCCTATCTCGCATGTCAATTCCTCCTCTTGCCCTCTCCTCTGCTACTTTCCACTTTAATACAACTGAAAACCGAACTCTTCAAGCTATCCTATCTCCTCTACTCCTGTGCCACCACACGACCACCACCACCCCCAATTACACCTTAGCAACATGCTGTCTCTCGGCTTCACCTCCCGCATTCTGACGGGGCACCAGAACGGACAAGACAGCCTGGAATGACGGACTTTATTTTGATATTGCGCCGGTGAATAGGCTGATGCTCTGACGCGGCTTTTGTGTGGGGCTGAGAAATTTCGAAGCTTTTACATTACCTTACATTATCCTGAACTGGATGACGGATTTGAGGCATTAAACGCCCCTGTAGGCCTAGATCTGTGAATGATTGAACATCGAAATGACCGTCTACCAAATAACTATGGTAGGCCTATAACTTTACTCCGAAAACTTGAACAAATAGGCATACCCAGAACATCGTAAAACATAAATGTTTTAATCGTCAGAAATTAAATAATTAATGCCCTACAGCGTCATCAGTTAGGCGAGCCCTGACGGTTGAGATGGTCTTTGGCCTTGCTGACAATCAGTGGCGGCACTACACCAGGACAAGCCAGGGCAAATGCCCTGGTAAAAAAGCCTTTGCCCTGGTCGTTGCCCTGCCAGAATTGTTGCCCTGCCGAGAATTAATTTGGGGCATAAACCGCCCCTGCACTGGTTACTAGTATGATTGCCCTGGTTATGCCCTGGTTACAAAAAATGTCTGGCGCCGCCACTGCTGACAATGTCCATTGATATTGGGTATACCTTAACTGCGCTTCCTCAGACCCTTGCCGACAGTCTGAGAAAGAGTGTGCAGTTGATATTTCTGAGTATTTTCACGTTCATCTTGATTCCACCTCCATTTGTTCTTCCTTCTAATCTAGGCTATTCTTCTCTCATTCTCCTTCTTATCCCTCAGCTCATCGATTAAACAACACAGGCGCGTGTCTTTGTTTCTTTTTAGTTTGTTTGATTTTGAGCCCACGGCTTACTCTAATCCAAGTATCGATTGGCTGTCTTTTCTTTCCTACATTTTTTATATGTTTAGGTGTCCCTATTTAGCGGGATCCATAATCCCTTCTGGGCCTCAGTGTAGCCAGTACATGTCAAACCGTTGCCTTATTGTTTCATTTGTTCGTTTTCTCTTCTGATGGTTACAGAAATAAATGATTGAATTGATTGATTGATTGGCATACATATATACATATATACATATATACATACATATATACATAGGCTACGTAATTAAGAAGTCGCTAAAAACACTGGACAGAATTAATATTATTTAGACACCCTTTTAATTGTCTCTTCCGACACAATAAACCAGTCAATTTTCTTCAATCGCTAAATTAACTACAATGTCATGCTCGGGCTTGTCGTAATTATTTTTTGGTAAAATTAATAAGGTCGACGTGAACGGTCCTTGCGGCCACAAAATCGAGGATAAAAATTAATAACTAACTGCCTAGTGCTGTGAACCAACTTATTCACAGGTTCATATAGTCAAAAGCAAAATCAGCGAGGAAGGTATAGTATCAGATAAGGTTAGCCAAACAGACAGTAAGACAGTCAGACAACACACAGACAGACAGACAGACAGCGAGGGCTAAAGTAAGGTAAGAAAGACAAGATGAGATAAGATAAGCGCCTTTGACGGCTGATAAGAGGTGTTTCTGTGTCTGTCTATCTGTGTGTTCGTCTGTATCTGTGTCTCTGTCGATGTGTCTGTCTATCTGTGTGTCTGTCTGTGTCTTTCTGTCTGTGTGTCTGTTCTAGGGTCTGTGTGTCTGGTCTGTAATAAAGTAATAATAATAATAATAATCTCCCCAAACTGCACATAAATCAACGTCTAAGACAAAGTGCTGACGGATATTGAATGGATGGAAACTAGAACTAGAGTTACTAGACTAAAGCAAACCTATTTATTTATTTATTTATTTATAAAATATAAAAAATTGCCCTGTGGTCCACGGTTCATCAATACATCGTACCTCAGATTTCATTTGACGTCGTTAAAATAAATCTGAATTTGTTCAGTTCCGGAACCTTTTTCTAGAAAAAAGCACTGTACATAAATACAGTCGACGCCGCTTAAGTGCATAGCCTTGGCACTGCCTGGAACCTATGTATGCATTTAAGAGAAGTTCACATGTACAGTACTGTGTAAAATTGACTAAATGCACTGGTATTTAATAACAGAGATTGAGCCTATAATGCTTTCAGTAACCATTCAGTTACGTCACCTGTTGATACGGAACACAGTGCAGTTATAAGACAGACCATTGGACAGCCGGAGTCGTTTGCTGTCCAAAGGAGAACTGCCTAAGGCGACCAGAATGTTCTAAGCTGCCTATGCAATTAAGCGGCGTTGATATACACAGAGCAATGAATAACGGGCCTGTAGTCGGCTATGCACATAACCAAATTATGCACATAGGCAATATGCAAATACCCTGAATTGTCTTCCATTGAAATATCCTATATTAAAACGGGACCGGTCATCTTCTATGCACATAAGTGTATTATGCAGTTATCCGTTATGCACTTACTGGCGTCGAAATGCACAAAGTCTAATATTGATTGCGTTGATTGCGCTCGATTAAAACTGGAAACTATTCCTCACAAAGTCTCTGATTTGTACTCATCTCTGAAATTACATGAGCAGCTTCCTAAGGTCACATGGCAGACTAAAACAGTTGGAAACAAAGGAGTATGATTCCACGTTGGCTGACAACATCTCAGCGCTTAAAGTGTGAATGGACGGTCATGGACGGCGTCCAGGCACTTATTTTCAAGGCTGAACGCCGTCCTGTCACTTATTAGGCCAGCACAGCCTGGACGCCGTCCATGCAATAGTGTAATTCCTCTGTATGAACAGGTATTATCAATAGCATGTAATTTTATATTGCCTTCTTGATTAGGGTCAAACCTGTTTGATCCCTCATTTTGATTAGAAACTATTGATAGATTCATCACATTCAGTAAGATATTCTTTCATTCTTTCTGCTTCATTCATTCATTCAGAAATTCGGTTTTTGCTTCATTCAATTCATTCAATCATGCATGTGATTCATAGAGTTTTAATTTTTAGCGCATTCTGTAGATTTTGCTTTGTGCCGATGCGCAATAGATGTCTATAGTTCGTGTAATCCCGTCATTCTAGAATTTATAAACTATTTGAATGTCTACTCAATGGCGCTCTCTGACGTTAGTATTATGTGAAAAAAATACCTGAAATCCGTATTTATAACTGACCAAGATCCCGCTAAGTGAATTTGTTGGAGATTCGTTATCGTTATCGTTCCAGAATTCCATTGCACTGCAAAGAAACCAAATTAGGTTTTAAGTTTGGCATGAAAAGGCAGTTTTATGGAGATTGTGGCATAATCAATATTCTAACACAGAACTATTCCCACCATGGGTCCAAAGCTTCGTATTGCGAAGCGCAGGAAACAATTAAGTATGATAGAAACCAGGTCATTCATCGATAGGCAACTGGGTCGCCCAATCCAGCTTCCATTTGCATACATAAACTAACGTAGGCCAAGGCAATGTCATTTTAGATTTAAACTGTTGATAGAATGGAGTAAGATAACTTTACCTCTTCCTGCATCAGTTCTAGAAATCGCTTTTTCATTTACAATTCATAGCTGTCCATTTTAGAATTGGGAATTTCGAACCATTCTGTAGATGTTGACTTGTGCCGATGCCATAGGGTCTTGTAGCCGTTAGAACTGTTTTCACGATAGCATTGCAAAATCAGAGGCGCATTAGAAATCAATTCAGGCTTCGGCGACGTTGGACAACACTTTAGATTAAATGCCTTAGCTGTCAAAATAAATCCTTATCTCTAAGTAATAAATTTATTTAGTGTTAGCAGCCTTGCAAAAAAGAATTTGAAATCGAAAGTAAAAGTAAAGCAGTGGAAAATTAATCCGTTAATTTCCAATGACGCAGAATTATTGAGCAAGCGACGAACGACGATGCATACAATACTGTTAGGCCTATTGCTTTATTGAATGGCAGCTATTCGAAATTGACAAGTAAACCTCAAAACAACTTCTAGCTGCTCCAGTTATTGAATTTGCCAAAGTTGACGCAAACACGTTGATATACAGGCTATTTCACCGTAGGCCTATGAGAATCACAGTAGTAGGCCTAATCACCTGACACTATTTCTTGAAAAGGTAATTCAATTTTATCGCAGCATTTGTTGATTTTATTTCATAGGTTTCTGGTTAAGTGAAATGGCGGAAGCAGGAGAGAAAGCTGCAAAACAACTTAGAGAAATAACAGAATGTCCAATATGCTTGAGTGCATTCACTGATCCAAGAATGTTGCCATGCATTCACACATTCTGTTTTGAATGTCTGAAACGCACTGGAGAAACGGCGCAGAAAAAGTCGGGAGACAAGATGCCTTGTCCTTTGTGTAGAAAGGAGTTCCTCATTCCAGCAGATGGAATAAATGGTGTGCAGAAAAACTTCTTCATGGAAAATCTCTTGCAATACAAGACTATGCTGCAAATTGGAAGTGTCTCAATCATTTGCGATATCTGTAATGCCAGCGATGAGGGCAAAACAGGACAAATACCAACAGCCACGATGAGATGCTTAGAATGCCAAGATAACTACTGCGACAGCTGCGGCAAGGTTCATCAATTTCAGAAACTGAGTAGAAATCACCAAGTGGTGAAAATTGGAAGCGATACTATGTCAGGAATGAAACCAGTTTTATCTGTGAAATACTGCAGCGAACACACTCAGAAACCATTAGACTATTATTGCGTTGAATGCAAGAAAATCGTCTGCGTTTCTTGCTTTGTTGAAAGTCATGCATCACACAAATGCAAAGATGTGACTACAGTCGATGAAGAATTCCGCCAAACAATTCAAAGGAACTCATCAAAGGTATCGATCTATGCAGATGAAATGTTGTCCCTAAGAAAGAATGCGGAGATTAGAAAGGCAGATTTTCTTAAGGAAATAGTCGATAAGGAAAAAGCAATTCATAAAAGAAATCAGGAACTCAAAGATATGATAGATGAGCAGACAAAATCGCTTTTGGATGAGTTATCTGTAATAAAATCAAAGCATCTAAAGGAAATGGAAACTGGAATGGAAGAAATTGACAGATATTGCACAATATTGAGAAGTTTTGAAGCATACTGCACTGAACTGATATCAAAAGGATCGGCCAGTGACATCTGCAGTTCGGTTGACGAATTAGTTATTAGAGCAGATGAATTAGAAAGAGATCACGAGGCATTCATTGGTCGTCCATGTCAATCAGTCGAAGTTTCTTTCGAAATAACAGATTTTAAAGAAGTTTTACAGAAATTCAACAACAACGTTGTGGGACAAATAAAAGGTAAAATGTTTACAAACATGGAATTCGTTTAGAAATCCACTTTTGCAGTGAAGTTTACATCTGTTCTGGAGTTTCGATTTCTACGGTGTACTTATAGGCTACTTCATAGCCTGTGTTCCAGTCTTGGTGACTCAGATATGAGCTGGTTCTGGATTGAATGGATTGATTACAAAAATGCAGTTTTGCTTAGAAGCGATTATCAATTGATGCCTTATATGTTAAGGTATTGTAGCTATATAAATTGGCGACCGTCCTGGCTTCACACAAAGCCAAGTGATATTACCGGACTGGTAATTCTGTAGGCGTCTATAGTTTCCCTGTATCTTGTTTGACACATTTTGAGTGCTTCTCATTGCCCCAAAACTTTCCTAAAAATCCACCAGTCTCGTCTGTTCTGCCCTTCAAAACCTCTATGCTCGACCCTTTTATTGCACTGGACAATGTTCCTGTTTATACCTTGAATTTATCAAGCGGTTTTACCCGTAATCTGGCGTTCTAACTTTAGGCAAATATATTAAATTTTGGCAAAGCGCTGCCAGATAGTCTATGCAGGCTATGCTTCATCTGCAACGCCGTCTTTGGAACATTACTATCGAAATGGCGTCTTTTGTACGCGTGCCTTCATCAACTGCCATTATGTCGAGGATGGAGTTGTAAAGCTATATAAATAAGCGACATAATGTAATGTAAATCCCGACAATGTATCTGCGCCACACCAAGTAGCATTAGCGAAGCCATTTTTGCGTTAGTACTATGCCAAATCAAATCTTTAAGAGTCATGATGTTTAAGTAATTTCTTGTTAGGTCACAATTCCGGGATGTTTAAGTTCTTACAGAACGAGAGAATTGATAAATACATTCAACTAACAGTTATCATTGGATTTTTTTGTTGTTGAAACAGAAATCACTTCACAGTTTGAGAACTTTGTATTTGTTGTGGGATTAAATGATGGTACGACCATAACGAAAGACGTCATCAAATTAAATCTACTTCGGCGAAACGAAATCTCAACGGAAGAACAAATTCCAATTAAAATGCATAAGGAAGCATTCGCCGCCGTTTATTGTAACACGATGTACGTCACTGGAGTAGGGGCCAATAAAGATGAAATCTGGAAATACAAAATGGCTTCTGGTTGGATGAAATGCGCCTCTTTAGTCCAAGGCCGACGTAGACACAGCGCAGCATTTATCGATGAAGTATTGTACATCTGTGGAGGATCTGTGGATTCTAACAAAGACGTTCTAGACAGCGTTGAAGCCTACAACACAATCACCGACACATGTGCCGCAGTTGGAAAGTTGGTTCACTGTGTCCAGAGCTCAGGTAACTGTGTTCCATTTAGGAGCTCACTCTATATCTTTGGTGGAAAAGCCGAATACGACAAAGACGTCAGTCATGTTCAGATGTACAACACTAAGCAGCACACCTGCACTCTCCTTACGAAACCAATGCCACGCCCTAAATTTTTGTTGCGAGCTGTACTTTGGGAGACTACTGTTATTTTACTTGGATGCCATACTTGTTTTATATTCAACTTTGAGACGGAGACCTGGACTGAAAGAGAACAGTTTAAGACTGACGTTGGTCACTTTGGTTTGGTTCTTGAGAACGGAAGGGTCTTTGTCATCGGAGGAGGAAACACCGAAACGGATGAAGATGGTAAAAAGAAATGGATATGCAGAGACGACGTACGTTATGTCCCTCTTCGGAATATCCTCGATGATAAACCGATTGAGTGGAAGATTCATGCGAAATTACAAAAACCATTCCTTGTTCAAGCTACTGCAGTAATGCGAATCACAGTCTAAGCAATAATGCTGACATTTAGTGGACGTTCATAGACGCCTTTGGTCTTTAGCTTATGTTATCGTTGGCGTATTTATAGATGAAAATTCGGGTAGAAGGGACAAGCTGTCCATCCTCGCCATATATTGACACGAGCGGTGTGGTCTGACCTGCGCCCACCGAAATTCGAAATATAGACGGCTTGGAGATTCGACCATGACAACTCTGCAATGTGGGGAATGCCACAGATGATTAGGCTGATTATAGATAGGACGACATTCAAACGCATTCTGTTTTGATTTTGTCTAATTAAGTGTTGCTTCTAGAAATATTTTGGTGATCATGATAGAATGCTTCAAGCTAAACACAATTATAGTTTCATACTGCCTGTCTCATGTAGGAAATTGGAGAAACATGAAATTTATTTTAACTGAATTGTTTTGTTTAATCGCAACAATGATAAGCTAACATTGTTATACTATACCGTCTTCGGAATTCTTTCGCGAAGTGAGAACTGTTGCGCCTATGACAACGTCGATAGAAAGATGACGTAAAACAAAAGACCCAAAGATGGGGTCATCGTTTAAGAAAACGTTACCATGAAAACGCAAAATGACATATTAATTCGTAATGAGAAGATTGGTGTTCTTTTTAAACTGTAATAAAAATGAAAGCGTGTAAAACGTAGTAACTTATGACGTTTAGGCCTACCTCTTAGCAATAAAACTCCTGCTGGACTCCTTGTTGAAAAATCTCTCGGCTGGAAGGCAGAAAAATTGTCATAATACAGCGAAGTTTATCAGACCCATAGATGCTTTTCTATATTATTTTGTGTTGCCATGCTAGAATAAGTTTCACATTAATCCAGAAAAGCCCCTTTAGTTTCGTATTGTCAGCGTTTTGAACCATTTTGTTCACCATGCTCTTCGGATGGCCTTATGGCCCTCCAAACAGTATTATGTCTTTCGTAGGCCCTATATTTGTCAAGCAACACAACATTCGAAGTACGACTGACTCTGACATTAGATTAGAAACTTCGACATGGAAATATTTGATTTTTTCGACCAATAAATATCTCTGTAAGCGAGTAAGCGTAATGTCTGTTCTTCGAGGGTCGATCAAAGACAGTCGATTAGATCTACGAAATTCGATCAATTACGATTACTGAAAATTTTTGATTCTTGCTCCGTCCCTCGTGACCTATCTTCTCGCACTCCCAATCTCTCTCGTTCCGCCTCTCTTAATCTCTCATTTACTTTTCATCGTTTTATTACTGTATTGTATTCAAACATTTATAAAGCGCCTCTCATAGGGTGAACCATTCAGAGGCGCTCCCAATGCGCAAGGCCACAAGAGAAGAAAAAGGTTTTGAGAAAAGCAAACGTGGAAGAGAGGTTACTATAGCTAGGATTCGAGAGCGAGTAGATGGAGACAGCGCATTCCAGAGAGAGGGACCAATTGAGGAAAAGGGCCGGGACTGAGCCATAGCCATGGGCGGAGTTTGGTTTCAGTTCATGGGGGGCTAAAGCATTCCTCCCCATCCCTCATTTTCCCCGCCGCAAAGCGGCCCCCCTTTAAAACGGAGGGGGTTTGTGGCGATTTTAACCCCTCAGTTGGGGTCTGGGGCGAAGTATACTTTGTACTAATTTCGGCCTTCTGGTGAGAAGATTTGGAAGGATTTTACCGCTTAAAAAATACATAATGCCTTACACCAAAAAACTGCGAATAGACGACTACGCTAATGCAGCTGTAAGCGTTTAGTTCCACTGTTTGCATATATGAGAACCAGGTCTTCGGGGACTAAAGCAGACGTCAGATCACATTCAATGTTCAGAAGAGCCAGCGAAGAAAAGCGTCCGGTGTCATGGTTGATCGCAACCAGTTTCTTGTGCCTCACATCGCTGAAAAACTTTCCTCAGCGGTTGCTGAACCCACAGGCAACGCTAGTGCTAACTGCACTATACAGTAACTGCAGACCTAATAGTGAGGATAAACATCTTCAGTCAATTCCTTCTGAATTACATCGAAGGTAATTTCATTTTCCATGCTTGAAAACAGTTCTATTTCGGAACCCAGAACTTGCGGATTGTTGTTAAGGATGTCAGCTTATTTGTCAACGAGCGCCTTAAATGATTCCATCCTTATTGCAGTTCAACACAGCATCAATTGGATTTGGCCATGCTCAAACTGTCCTTATCGAAATGGAACTCCAACTGGCCAATTAATGTATCACAAACAGGCAGATACAGCTGATTGTACCAGGGTGAATGCATTGGTTCTTTGCATCCATTGCTGACGGATGCTGAATCATCAATGCATTCAGGTTGTCCAAGTGTATAGCTAGAAGCAACGATGGTCTTGAAGTGATGACACAGTTTTTAACAGTCCTCTGACTTCTTGTGGCTGCTATGCCTTGGGACCAAAGTCACATGTGCTGGGCTGCTGGCAGGAACTGGTAGAGATGGGATGGCTATTCCATGAGATATAGTAAAATGTTAGAATATTCCGTGGTTTAAAGTATACTTTATCACTATACCTTAATGACGCATGGTCAAGTCTGTGGGTTCATGGGGGCTTAGCCCCCTAGCCCTCTGATAAACTCCGCCCATGGCCATAGCTGTTCTAGTATGAGGAACTAGAAGCTCAAGTCTGTTTGATGAGCGTAGTGGTCGATGGGAGGAGGCTGAAAGAGGCCGGAGTAATACATCAGCTAAATATTTTGGGGCAAGACCCCTTTGTGCCTTAAAGACTAAAATGAGGATTTTGAATTTAATGCGAGCAGAGAGAGGAAGCCAGTGCAGTTGTTCAAACATGAAAGTAGAAAGTTATTAATCTCCGTCTTATGTGGACTGCGTCTCTTTTTGTCTTATTCTGACTTTCTGTCTCTCCCTCCTCTGCCAGAGTCTGTCCCTCTGTCTCTATCATAGGCCTAGTGACCGGCTCTGCCCCAATATGTCTGCATGTCTGCATGCCTGCCTGTCCGTCTGTCCCTCTGTGTCTATCATAGTGACCGGCTCAGCTTCTTTACGTCTACCCCAATTCAAAAAGTATACGGGTCAATCGTATTCGTTCCCAAAATTACTCCTATGGTTCGTATGCTTAAAAGAAGCCAGTGTATGTTAATTTATTTCCATAATTACAAGACACGTTATCTATGTATAGTATTTAGGCCTAAGTTTGCTATTTTTAAATAAATGCATTTAGAATCTTCAATGTATCCCAATCTCCTTGAATTTCTATGTTATCACAATGGCTTTAACATTCTGAGTCATCCATTTGACGTAATACATGTGCAATTACCAATTTTTACTATTGTTAGTACATAGACAATGTAATGAGCAGAGGATCTGTACTTTAACGGTCATGTTATATGAGTGAGTGCTGCTGAGGAGATAGATCGATGATGGATCGATGGATTGATGGATCCAGCACTTGATGTTGTAGAATTGTATAATACGTCGTATGTGGTACAAACTGAAATGAGAAAACCCGCAATCAGTCAAAAGTCATTTGAAAGAACATTAAACCATCAGTTTTCAATCCACACACTCAATCGACTTGTTGATGGTTTGATTTATTGACTGACTGACTGACTTATTGACTGACTAACTGACTGACTGGCTGACTGACTGGTTTATTGACTGACTGACTGGCTGACTGACTGACTGGTTTATTGACTGACTGACTGGCTGACTGACTGACTGATTTATTGACCTACTTTTTGACTGACTGACTGACATACTGACTGACTGACTGACTGACTGACTGATTTATTGACTGACTGACTGATTGATTGACTGACTTATTGACTGACTGACTGACTGACTTGACTGACTGATTGATTGACTAACTGACTGACTGATTTATTGACTGACTGACTGACTGACTGGCTGACTGACTGATTTATTGACTGACTTACTGACTGACTGACTGACTGACTGACTGACTGACTGGCTGACTGACTGACTGACTGACTTGATTTATTGACTGACTTATTGACTGATTGACTGACTGACTGACTGGACTGACCGACTAACTGATTTATTGACAAACTTATTGACTGACCGACTGACAGATAGACTGACTGACTGACTGACTTATTGACCGACTGACTAACTAAACCTGACGGACTGACTGACTTATTGACTGACTTATTGACTGACTGACTGACTGACTGACTGACTGACTGACTGACTGACTGACTGACTGACTGACTGACTGACTGACTGACTGACTTTAGCTGACTGACTGACTGACTGATTTATTGACTGACTTATTGACTGACTGACTGACTGACTGACTGACTGACTGACTGACTGACTGACTGACTGACTGACTGACTGACTGATTTATTGACTGACTTACTGACTGATTGACTGACTTACTGACTGACTGACTGACTGACTGACTGACTGACTGACTGACTGATTTATTGACTGACTTATTGACTGATTGACTGACTGACTGACTGACTGACTGACTGACTGACTGACTGACTGACTGACTGACTGACTGACTGACTGACTGACTGACTGACTGACTGACTGACTGCCTGTCTAGGCCTATTCGTACTATACGTAAGCTTTCACATGGACCTACCTATCCTTTAATCGTGTGCATCCGTAGTCTTCTTGGTTCCTTCTCCTCCCTCTGGTCCTTTGGATGTCGTTGCATCATCCTGGTGATGATGATGATGATGATGATGATGATGCTTAGCTGCTGCTGCTGATGCCTTCAGTTGTTGCTCCTTTTCCTTTTCGTGGCTGTTGATGAGCTTCTGCGTTGTCTTGCGTGTATGTCCTCCTGGGTCCGTTCGATTCGTGTGCTCTTCCGCCTCCTTCCGCGTCCTGCCCTTCCCGCTCCCTCCCCCTGGCATGTACTTATCCGCATCGTAGTTGTACTCCTCATACTTGTCCTCTTCTCCCAGTTCAGCCATCGTACGAGGTGGATCGACAGACTTCAGCGGACGACCAGCTTTTCAGAGTCCCTGCTACAACGACATTCGATTATTACGTCATATATGGATCAGAAGGATTGTTTTGTATACGTAGGACTAAGTCTGCAGGCATAGACTGTAAACACGTCTCTAATAATATCTTGAAGGCTAAAAGGTCAAAATCAAGAAAATTGACCATGACTGACAACCACCTAAATAATACAACATTTGGCTGACCTATAGCCATTTTCCTTGATTTTGACCTTGAAATGACCTTGGATTATGTCAGTCTTTTAGCACTGTCTTCCTAAATGTTGCCGTTATCGGCCCGAGCTAAATGAATGATCCAAATAGAACAATATTTGGCAGAGTTATGATCATTTCCCTGATTTTTCTCTTAAATTGACCTTTTTGACCTTAAAATAACCTTGAATTGTCTTACGTCTAGATAACTTTGTTACTTACCACAGGTGGCCCTTATCAAGACGAGAAACGCGAGAAAGAATTAGCCAATTTCAAAAATTATTGGCTCAAATCTAGCCATTTCCGTTTGATTTTGCTAGATTTCGTTTATTCTGACCTTGAATGACCATCAATTTAGTATCTTTATTTTACCAGGATGTAGCGTTCGTTGAGACAAACACAACAACTTAAAGTTCATCCAAATCGGACTCTTAATTAATTTTTAAGTTCCAAGAGATCAAGACCGGAGCATGGGCGCCTTCAGTTGTGGGAATTTAAGTCGGGTATGTTCGGGGGCTTAAAGAGACCTCAGGATAACATTTAAAAATTCTGTAACAAATATTTATAGACAACATTTGCATATAATAATGGGAAAAGCGTCAGTATGGGTGTTTTCTGCGGTCATTTTTCCGGACACCCCTAGAGGCACGTATCTAGTAGTTCAGTAGGTGGCAGGGCTTTTTAAAGGAATTTTTCTGCATAACCTCTTGTTGACGACCGGGGTGGGGGGGTATCGAAAAGTTGACGACCGGGGGGTAGTAACGACACTTTTCCTCAATTTTTATCCATCTAGTTTAACTTGCGGAAATCTTGCAATCTTGCTTGCTTGCTTGAGCCACTATTCTGCTTAGACTAATTCGATCACTTACAATCATTCAATCGTCGTGAAACTTAGCAGATAGACTCGCCCTCGCAGACACTTCATTCTATAAAAATTTCAGCTCCCCAAAAAGGGCTAGCTTATAGAATCGGGGACTCAACTTTTCGAATCGGGGAATCCCCTTTTCCGAACGCAGCGTTGCCATTGGCCAGCGTTGCCATTGGCCGCAACAGAAACGGGTGCGCTGCCTCATTAAACGCATGCTATGTTGTAAAATGAACGCGGACTATTTTCAGAGTACACGTTATAGGATACTAGATGGATATAGTAAAAACTTTGTTTTTACGGGCTGTATTTTATTCACTGCACAAAATTTGCTTTTACAGTTGCACAAATTGATTTCCACAGAGGCGTAGCTAGGACATTTTGCGCCCGGGGACAAACTATGAAATTGGCGCCCCTCCCTGTTTTTTGTATTTCGCATTTTCCAAATAGCCTACATGGAATGGCAATTTAATTTTTAATGAAATAAAATATTAAAGATACAGACTATAGTTTAATATATTATGTACATAAGTTCTGTAAATCTATTTACGATTGTAAAGATTGTGTTAAAAAGTCAATAAATTCAAATAAACCATTGACTCTACTTATATCTATAGTCTTTACTTAGTCTCGTAGCCATATCACTTTTGCTCAATAGTGTTGTGGCTAGCACGCTGTACTGTCAATCGAGAGGTCGGGGGTTCAAATCCCAGCCAGGGCATGTATTTGATTCGAGATTTCTGTTCCATCTGCGCCCTCAACCATTAACGAGTACACTGCCCGTATACTGCCGGTGGGAATTAGTTGAGACGCCGAGGGAGAGAATTGGCCACCCACCCTCATATGCCGAGGCAAAGAAAATGAAGTAGCTAACACGAAATACCCACGGCTGCCTCAGGGCTAGCTTAAGGGGCTGCTCTTCTTCTGCTTACTTTTTACAATATCAAAAGATACAGTTTTATACAAACGGCACAATGATATAAGATTAAACTAATAAACAATGCATCGTTTGGAATTTATTTATCATACAAAATATCATAGCAGTACACTTACCTGTTGTCGATAAATAAGAAAAACCACGTAGTTGATTTGCGCTATGTTACATATGGCTAAACTAACAAGACTTATTATTTTTTATTAAAAAGTTAATATTTGCATTCAAAGTAAATTACAGCAGCAGATAGCACACATTTGTTTTGTTTTATCCTAATAATGTTTCAGTATTGAAATCCAAGATAGCTGAACTGACTCAGACAGTGAGACTGCCTCTTATTGAAAGTTAATTTTGACCTCTTGGTCCAATAAAGTAAATAAATCACTGGGAAGGCGTGGCCCTCAGCTATCAGTTGCCAAGATGGATCCAGCAGACAACACCAGCAGTCGCCCTTTGTACACGATGCATGTTATAATATTTCTTACTGGGGAGCATGGATGCAGCCTGGCAGCCATTGGCGTCAAGATCCAAGGCGGGCTCAGCCAGCTTAAATTTCTTAAATCTCAGACATTCCACGCGGACAGATGATACTCGTACCCAGTGTAGCATTCTGCACACACCCACCCTACCTCTCATCGGCCATCGGGCTATGGATGTAGCAGAATGCAGCTATTCATTCCAACCGGTTAAAAGAATATGACTATAGCCTAACAATCTTGCATAGTGGGCTTGTTATTTGTAATGAGTATATGAAGCCCCTTAGTGCCCAATGGGGCGCCAAAATCATGCCTGACATCTGGTTTGTAAATAGTAAAGATATAATTGAATATTTTTTCGGCACCAAAATTAAATTTTATACATTTATATGGTATAAATTAGTTAAAATTGCATAAAAATCAAGAGTAAAATTATTATTTTTATTATTGTAACCCTCATTTTGGCGACCCCTACCTTTGGCGCCAGATTCACTTGTCCCCTCCCCCCCCCCTAGCTACGCCTCTGGATTTCCAGCTGCACATTTTGTGTAGAACTGCACGCTAAAAGCCCTGGTAGGTGGAATGGAAAGAGCCCGATCAGTCAGTTGTTCTGTTTGTGGCGCTCCATGTATCGGGCGTTACCGGGTATGCGAAATCTGCAACGATAACGTGAAAAGTGCAGTGATGAAAGGCTGTTTGTTCAGTGATTATCCTCAAAACAAGGAATTGTAACTCAATTAAATTCATATTATTATTATTCATTTAAAGTCAACAGTTAGTGCACTGAAAGGTCGGTCGCTCTGGAAGGAAACTCTACTTCATTCGCTTACTGAGAAGGATGGAGATAACATTCTCAAAGATAATCGACTCTCTCTTCCAGTTGTAAGACGTTCAGCATCATCATTTGTATATTTCTGACCGTCTAACACAGCAGCAGTGCAGAACGAAACTGTAGACAGTCTTCAGCAGATGACTCTCCTAACATGTTAACAATACGCCAATATAGGTACTAGGACACATTGTGCTGATGTAGAACGATGCATCGGTGTAAATAACTAACTCAAAACCTCCCTGCGAGCCAACTTGAAAATGTCTACTGAAAATGCATATTTGTTCATACATGTACATCATGAGCTTTCCCCTGCAGCTATATAGGGCCTATTTGCGGATCCAGATGCAGGCGTTCTGCAGACGGATAAAGAAGCCAAAGAACAGCAACATTTAATGTATTTTTAAGTTAAGCGAGTGCAACCAAAGCAAAGTCCGACTATGAGAATGATTCATTACGAGAGTCAGAGTCACAGGCAAAGGTAAAAACGATGAAAACGGTGCATATCAAGAACTTATTCTTGACAGCAAAAGCGAAGCAGAGAACGAATATTGCACTGACGCTGAACAGGAGACAACAATGGAGTCTGTCGAACTTATAGACGAGTCTACGCAGCTGGAGGGAGACTACATATTACTAGAATCAGTGCAAATTACCAGAATCGGTGCAAATTACCAGAATCAATGCACCTGAATCGGACTCATCGACATTTTTAAGACGAGCTCAGCTGCACAATGCCTGCAGTGCCCTGCACTGACATAGTGTATGATTTGCTTTTATCTACTAGGCCATTGTACTATAATTCTGCTTAGTACTTACCTTGCATTTTGCATTGTTGGGAAACACGGTGCAACACAACACAAAATACATATAGAAGTTCTCTTTGAACCCCTGGATTCAAGTGGGGGGCACAGCTCCAGGCCCCCTATGTAGATGCTCGCCATGTGCAGTGATAAATTTTCATTTAAACATGCTCTGTCCAATTTCCGACAAGTGATGCTGCCTGCTAGATCATAATGCAGTTCCAGAAAAGCATCAGTAATCGCCAGATTCAGTGCAAATGACGCATGTGCAATTCCAATGACCGTTTCCTGTGCGGAAGTCGCTTCAACCGCTCAGAACGACTATTTGAATACCTTTTCACGTGAGTCAGTTTAACGTCTTCGAAGTCAATAAGGTTCTCATGCTGTCGCTGTTTTGCATGCCTTTCGCCATCTTTAATTAATTATATTTTCACACACACACACACACACACACACACACACACACACACACACACACACACACACACACACACAAGAAGAACTAGTTAATCCATAATCAAGAAATGAAAAATAACTTGAAAGTCATCACTGCTTGCACTCGCGCGCACGTAGAACCAAACCAACGAGGGCTGGAAGTTGACTCCACGGTCCAAGTTCCTGCAGGGTCAGTGTGTTTTGCTGAGAATCAGAAATGGCGACAGACGAATAAACTTTCGCAGAACAAAGACTTTCGCAGAACACGGTTACGGTCACTGACTGGCTCTCACTACGCAGATGCGTGGGCTGTTAACGACGGCTAGAAGTTGACCAGTGACACAGTCAACTGAGTCAGCGAGGCGTATCTAAGTAGGATGATTGTTCCAACACTTGGGAGAAGCGGATGAAAAGTCTCGGTCTCCAAAACTTGTCTTACGTATAGGTCTCCAGCGTTCTCAGACGAAGCCCAGCTCTCCCCTCGGCTTGATCTACAATTCTACATATATATAGGCTGACCTACTTATTTCCTAACGTAACTTACCGTCTGTTATATAGGCCTCTTTGAACATTAGTTAACGTAGCTGGTTTGATGTTGCGAAATGCCTAAACATATATAATTATGGATGCTGCTCGTTCAGGGTGCAGATTTTATGCGTTAACGTTTCTAGCCTATAGAGAGAGGTCTTTTATGTTGTTGCGCGGATTGAAGCGGATCAAAACATCGCCGTACATGTGTGAATATATTTACGTATGTGTATTTATATATTGTATATATATGTGGGCATTATACAGCTATGTATATATGCATGTATTTTTATGCACTCATACATAAATTCTTGGTAGTAGGCCTATGTGTCTAGTCAAGAATTGGGATTGAACGAAGCGCGAGTGCAACTGAAAACAAGTGTCGACACTATTACATATATTTGTACTCGTGCACAGTGTATGCATATGCATAGGTTCGTTTGGTCGGACGTTGGTCACAGATCGACGATGTCTACAGAAAGACAATCGTATCTTTATTCCTGAAGTATTCCCATAGCTGCTGGTCAGTATATTTCACCAGTGATACAATGCGGTATACCTTACAGCCAGCAGTTCCATGGACATTATATGGGACCCATATGGGCTCTGTAGGGTCCCATATGGCAATATGGGCCCTATATGGGCTCCTTGTGGACGGATGATGTGGTTATACTGGCTGGGGTATGACTACAATGGATGGTTAAAATTTATGGCAGAGAGCTGTCAGCCCAAAGAACGCATGTCTACATGATAGCGCCAGATTCACTCATAGACCATCTGGCGAGTTGGGGGCAATACGTAGGAATCCAGTACCCACGGCTTGCTACGTTGTGGCCGTTGGGGAAGGAACAAAAATGGTCTAACTTTTATTTTAAACGTGCTGCCATCTATGGAATGCATGCAATGTCAGCATTTCCTTTATTTATAAAGGAAGCAACAACAGTAGCGTAGCCAGGAAACAATTTAGGGTGTTCCAGTGGACATTGTCGAAAAAGTTAAGTTTTTTGTATTTCGCATAAGTTATAAAAGCATATAAAACATTTTCGGCAATTTATTTGGGGGTTGAACCCGTAACCCCCAAATACCCCATGGGCAACAGTAACTGTTCTTTTTGTCTTTTTGGTACGGTACTGAGATAGTGTCTAGCAAGGGTTTAGCACGGAAGACGGATTGAAAGATTTGTATGTGAATATAAATTATATAATTTAAAATTCTGTCCAATAACTTACAGAGCCATGTTTAGGCTTTTCCTACATAACTGAATTTCATTCATGTGCTTCATGAAGATGTAGATCTACTCTACGACAATCTTTAGATCACAACAAACCCCATTAAATCGGATTGGACAGAACTGCACTGGGTTGAACCCAACTGGGCAAGATTGGGTTAGGCTAGGATTGAATCGGAACAGTTCAGATAAGCTCTGATCATGTTAGATTTTAACCCAAAAAGAAGAGAAGTAAATGAAAGAACACAACAGGTGAGATCGAAATGCTATGAAATAATTATCTGAATGCGGTTGAGTCAGTGAATCCAATTATAACGATTTAGGTATATCGTTACAGGGAAATATTGAGATATTGAGCAGCCTGAATGACTGTTCAACAGGGACGTAGCCAGGAAGCAATTTCGTGGGGGGATTTTAGTTTTCGGGGTTTCCATTAATTGGACATGATCGTATTCTTCTACATTTTTAGCTATATATGACAGTAATGCATTTATTTGGGGTGAGGGGGGGTTGCACCCATAAAACCAATCCCTAAATACGCCCATGCTGGTCTCTATAGTACATTTAGGCTAATGACAACCGTAGGCAGTCTAGCTAGACTTCCTATCGGTCTGTTCTTCATTCAGATTTCAGACTTCTTTCACAGCAGCTCTAATGACCTAGAGGCCAAACTAACAGACGCGTCGGTATTGGCTAATACGGACCGATGTTGTGCTCCATTCTAATAATATTATAATCTTTATTATATATATATATACATATACATACATATATATATATACATATGTATAGTATAGGCTATACGCAAACATAACATTGAAAACATTAATAGTTATTTATGCTACAGGCTTATGCTATCTAAAGACCCACATGCGTATCCTATGCAATGTTTATACATAAAAGAACACAATCATTCAACCACTTTTAATTATGTATATATTATGCATTATAAAATTCACTGACCCAAAGCCGTTGAACATTGGGGCTAATGAGGTCGCTATATAGGCCATACCGAATACTGCGAATAGGTGGGCTATTTCTGATCGAGAAATAGAGCCCGCCATGCACACTGAACTCAACCATGTGTATACCTTAAGAGTGGTGGACAATACGGTGACTTACACAGTTTTAGGACTTTAGGTTTACATGCCTCAGGCTGGATAAAGACAATTAAGGATAGCTGAGCAGGTACTCTTAACACTTTTTCTCGTGGGCTTTTCGCAATGGAGCGCCTCTGATTACATGTAGGTTGTATACTGTGAGAGGCGCTTTAGAAATCCGCCAAAACAAAACTTAGCCTATCGCTGAGGATTTACCGTTGTCTGCACGAACCTCTTCATACTCATGGTTAGTCTCAGTATTTGGCTTTTAATGCAATATACAATATAGGGTCAAGGGCTGTTGAAAATTTTTATCAGAACCTCGACAGTCGAGCGAAACCTTGTCATTATGACAGCGCCAAAGAAATCAAGGTCTAATGGATTTCCTGTGTTCACACGCTACAGCCAGATCAATTTCAGCCTATAGCTGGACTGCATATATTATACTTAATGAAATTAACACTCTGATCCTTAATGCATCATTTGGGTTAGATTAATAGTTCTCTCCGCCCCTCTGTACCCCTCTCCTCCCCTCTCCGCCGTCTCCCTTCAAACTCACACAGTGCTGTATTTCGCTGACCTGACCAGCAGGGGCGCCGACCTGCGTCTACCGATTAAGTTGCGCTTTAGTATTAAATTTGGAGTCAGATAGCGATTAGATAAACCAATGAGAAATAGGCTTTTGAACGGCGAACTGCTTTGTACGAAGATAATAGAATATTCTTTATTGTAGGACCAATTGCAAAGCGCATTTTGGCTTACATGAAAGTTTAAAGGATAGCTTTCTCTAGTTCTGGATTTGACTAGCCTATATATATGCAGCCTATAACTTGTTTCATCGCATTTTATTTGTTTGATGTAGGCCTCTTCTTCTTCACGTTCTCTGCCCTCAGGCAGGTTCATATGTCCAACGACGCCATTTTATCCATCTAGTTTAACTTACGGAAATCTTGTTTGTTTGTTTGTTTGTTTGAGCCACAGGCTAAAAGTCAAATCTTGCGACGACTATTCGATCACTTACAATCATTCAATCGTCCTGAAACTTGGCAGATAGACTCGCCCTCGCAGACACTTCATTCTGTAAAAATTTCAGCTCCCCAAAAAGGCTAGCTTATAGAATCGGGGACTCAACTTTTCGAATCAACAAAAACGGGCGCTATTAAACGCACGCTATGTCGTAAAATGAACGCGGACTATTTTCGTTATAGGATACTAGATGGATTTATTTGTTTTACGATGTATTTTTCTCTGTTCTGTTTGGCGTCATTTTACATATTCCTCGGGATGAATAGGGAGGTGGTTTCCCGTTGCCTTCCTCCCGATGTAGGCATATATTCTTAAAGTTCACAATCTAACAGAGCGTTTTACATATATTATGTTTCTGCAGTGTTAACGAATTAGTCTTCTGCAACTTTCTAAAACGATAAACACATCAAGTTTTTATAGTTCCAGGCTTACTCACAACTGCTTGCCCCCATAGGCGTAGCTACATGGAGGCACGAGGAGGCAGTTGCCTCCTCTAGCTTTCTTTATATACTGGAACTACTATTGACTAATGACCCCAATGACCAGGATTTTGCCAATAGTCTGTGAAGTTGCCTCCTCTTGAATTTAAGTCTGGCTACGCTCCTGCTTGCCCCACATGGTTGTTAGCCTGTGTAGGCATGGTACATGTATATTAGTTACAGCCTGAAGCCCTGAACGTGTGGCTTGATATTTTTGGCCACAACTATGAGCAAACAGTCGCATAGTTTTTAAACCATGCTTATATAGGTGACTGATTAGTTTATAAATGTGGATGTAATTTTTTTATGAAAGTGTCCATAAGTAGGTTTAGTTTAAAGAACTACAGCGATTATGTTAAACGATCCAGGCTCTATGTTACCTTTCAGCTGCTGTGCTAAATGATCTATGATAATCGTATAAGGCGATTGGGAGATAATTGTAGGCTTTGAATTATGCCGGTTGGTAGGCCTATATGACTTTACTCTTAGAAGTAGTAGGCCTATAGCCCTATACATGTCTGCTATTATATAGGCTAGGTTCGAAGTCATCCTATATAAGTCCTATATAATACGATCGAGCAGACAAATTTAGGCACTGTTCATGCTATGGCGTGAATTAACCATAATTTTTATAATCAGTGAAAAACCTGCATGGGTGTTTTGTAAAACCCATTCACCCCTAGAGAAAAAGACACAGAGTACAGGCCTACCGAGAAGGGGCGAAGTAGGAAGAGCGGAAAATAGAACTACCTGTCTAAAAATACAATAAATTTGGACATAATAACGCTTGTGTGTTTCCACAGTATTGTATTGTATTTTCGTTTATTTCATAACTTGCTGTCAAGACGCAACAAGTAACATCAATGCATGATTATGCAGTTATAGTTTAAGAGACTATACTATTATAGCTTTAGGCCTAGATAATGCACTGTCAGCACTATAATAGGTACAGTTCTAATGAGGCAAATTGGATTGGATTATAGTGTTGTGAGTGAGGCTAAACGAGGATTTTAACAACATGTTTGAAACTAGCAGTGCAGGCAATAAGTACACGTTTAAAACGTGTTATTACCCAATAGTAGGATACAATGCTCAATTTCATAGTATATATTTAATGCACGCAATAATTATATTATAAATGAGGACATAAAATCACTTGGACTTGCACTAACGGAGGCAATGGACTTGACAAATAACCGAGGATAATGGATATAATTTATTCGCACCCATCGCCGCCAAATGGTGGTGGGTGTCATGATGATGATAATAATATTATATTATACATAGTAGAAGACGACATGTGCGATTACCCATGTGTTAAAGCTATAGGGTTATAGTTTTTAAACGGTCCCTACGTGCAATGACTAGGCCTAGTTTTTGGTCGTCGTTATATGATATAGGCCTATTTTGAATCGACCCGAAGATGGCACAGGGTTGTGGTATGAGTTCAAGAGGAGGGTCATAAAACGACCGAATGTGTTTTGACAGCGAAGGCGAATACATTGATGCGGATATGAGAAACGACTTCAAAGTGTCCGATGTTTGCGAACCGTTGATGCTCTTTCGAAAGCCGCAACGAAACCTATAAAAACCAAAGTATACTGATAATACTGTCGTCGTTCTCCGTCTCTTTCGTTTCCTGTCTGTGAGGATGGATGTCTGTGTAGCCCTGCCTATGACTGCCATTTGTTTATCGATAGGCCATGTTACACGTATAGGCCTATAATAGCCTGCATGCCTGCCTATTTGCCTGTCATCCGCTTATATGCAACTACTGTATGTGCATATATAAAATATTAATATATATACACGATAAATATATGCTTACCTGATATATATGTATATATAAATATATATATAAATTATATATATATTATATATATAGGCTGCATGGCCTATACATACACCTCATCTTATAACTGGTTCAGAGTGCTGTTGGTGCAGTGTACGTCCCAAAACTCGGCAGTCTTGTTTCAAATGTTTGCAAAGGTGTCAGAGGAGGAACTGGGAGTAAATCATCGAGCTAATTAGTGGATTAAGTCGATGACAAGGTAAACAACTGTTTCTTTTGTCATTCTTAATAGAGGCCAATTTTCAAGAGGCCAAATTTTGCCCCCATTGTCTCCGTAAACGCCATTCAAGCTTCTTCTCCTCCTTCTCGTTCTCCTCCTCTCCTTCTCCTTCTCCTCTCCCCTTCTCCTTCTCTCCCTCTCCCTCTCCTTCTCCTTCTCCTTCTCCTCTCTCCTCTCCCTCTCCTCTCCTTCTCCTCCCTCTCCCTTCTCCTCTCCCTCTCCCTCTCCTTCTCCTCCCCTCTCCTTCTCCTCCCTCTCCTTCTCCTTCTCCTTCTCCTTCTCCTTCTCCTTCTCCTTCTCCTCCCTCCTTCTCCTTCTCCTTCTCCCCTCCTCCTCCTCCTTCTCCTCCTCCTTCTCCTTCTCCTCCTCCTCCTCCTCCTTCTCCTTCTCCTTCTCCTCCTCCTTCTCCTTCTCCTTCTCCTTCTCCTTCTCC